>JARLTB010000360.1:5207500-5305000 GCA_030141615.1 Unio pictorum | reverse complement strand
AATATGTGACGTTTGGACTCACTTGGCTGGTTTAGAGTTTATATATATATATATATATATATATATATATATATATATATATATATGCTGAGAGAGAGAGAGAGAGAGAGAGAGAGAGAGAGAGAGAGAGAGAGAGATAGAGAGACTGCGCACGTTCAAAGCGGCTTCCCAGCTGGCTCTTTGTCAGGAGGAAAGAAGCACCTTATATAAACAGACTCATCACGCAAAATGCAAAGAAAAAAAAAAGTTAAAATCACCATGGATATTCTCCAAGAGAAATATGAGCGCAACATTGTGCAGAAATAAGAGAAGAATGATATAGTGTATCTATCGCAAAGGTCACCAGTACGTTTTGACTAACTTCTAGGCTGTTAACAAAGAATGTAAACAAAGCGTGGCGAAACACCATTGCAAATTTTGTTATCCAGGTAGAGTTATGCATTGTATGATGAAAGATTGTATGGTATTTGTGTTTGTATAGTGGACAATAACTATAATAAAAATAATAATAATAATAATAATAATAATAATAATAATAATAATAATAATAATAATACCAGAATAATCAAGACAATAAACACCTACAGATATTATTCCTTGGATAGACATTTGAGTTCCATTTGTATCCGGTAGACTGGTAAATACTTTCGATTATCAACATGTGAGATTATACTCGCCGCTGGTTTATTGTTCATTGTAGCATCAACACTATTATTGATTCGTAATGTTGACCTTACGTGACATGCACCATCGCTGATAAGTTCCTTCTTGGCATCAGAAATTGTATTAATCACATCTTTGTTTGTCGCTAGAGCTTTTAGAGGTAAGTCAGGAGAGATTATATCGAGATTAAATTTCGTTTCCCAGTGCTTGATTTTCGATAATCTCTCAAAATCTTCCATACTTTAATAATACAAGTACTTAAGTTACAAATATTATCTATCTATCTATATATCTATCTATCTATCTATCTATCTATCTATCTATCTATCTATCTATCTGTCTGTCTGTCTGTCTGTCTGTCTGTCTGTCTGTCTATCTATCTATCTATCTATCTATCTATCTATCTATCTATCTATCTATCTATCTATCTATCTATCTATCTATCTATCTATCTATCTATCTATCTATCTATCTATCTATCTGCGGGAGCAGGAATACCACTAACGGTATTACCCTGTGTACCTTTAATCGTCTCGATATTTGTTTTGATATCAGAAGGATTCATGACAACAGTCAGCGGAGCACCAAAGAAATTATCTGCGATTTCATCCATTTTTCTAAACATCATATTCGGCCAAAGCGTTGATAGTTTATTTTATAAATGTTATTTACAATTTTTTATGTTGCCGCGTCATTGTCAGATGATGGATCGGAAGAGATTATTATCCAATATAGTTGTTTTTTTTTTTCGTTTTATTCTTCTTCCTTTTGCTCTTTATGTTCTTTTTTTCGCTGTTTTTGTTTCCCCATTTCCTGTTGTTTTGTGTTTCATATAGGCCATAAACTTCGCCTTACAGATCGACATATTTTATGTACGATGCACATTTTTTTGTCAAGTCGACTCGTTATAGTTTTAGTTTTATAAAATATATCAGCCCAACCATATATAGCTTGTATATATTGTTTATATTCCGGTTTCAAAATTCTTTTTTATTTTCATACCTCTTAACAACAAGATCTGGAAAGTATTTTGGATTAGTTGTATCGATTCCTTTAACAGCACCCTCAGTAAATGTATTACGTAATTCTCTAGGTTTTGCAAAATTATCGATGTTTCGTCAGTACGTTTTGTTATTTTTTCACGTTCAGAAAGAAGACTGTTTTAATTTTCTTCTTCGTTTCTACATATAATTTCTTTAGTAGATGCAGTAATGCAGTAATATGTTTAAAAAATGGTTGAGAACCTTTTGCAAAATGAACTTGACAATTTATTATTTTTTTGTAATCTTTTTTCTGACAGAATCACGGACGGGTATTAATTTCTTAATCTCCGCTAGTCTTCTCGTGCCCAACGGGTAGTTAATGATTATTTCTGCCATTATTGATATATGATATGATTTAATTCGTAGCTGCAGACGGGGCGTGACCTCGAATTCGGCATCATCGAGTAAACACACGCGCATAATAATTAAAAAAACAAAATGACAAAACGTCAGAGAAACTGTCGGTTAGTTATTAGTGTTGGTTCTGGTTTTTTTATTATTTTGTTTTCGGTTTTGTAGGAAGTGTTCATTTAGCAAATAGACGCTTCTAAAAGTTATCATATTCATCCCCTCTGCTGCTCGAATATTACCAACCATTAACTAATAATTATCTGAAACTTGTATGCTTTCTAATGGATTTAACTAATGAATCTACATAACATCTGCAATATTCGTTGTTGTGAATCTTTAATTTGATATACTACATCATGCACCTGACATGTTTGATAATATGGTTAATGTTATTTATTGAACAACCTCCAGGTTTTGGTTTCTCTCATTCGTCAAGTCGAATATCAAGTCCTGTTACAGGACCACAATAATTATATCCCGGCAGATGTTTGTCCCTGGGTACGTAGCCCATGGAGTTCCTGGAGTTCCTGGAAAATTTGACATTATGTAGCAATATCACCGGCATCGTTATGTTGAAGTTTAGGTAAAACTGAAACAAAGAATCAAGCAGGTATTGCACATTTTCCACCATATGCTATTTTGCTATTATTTTTTTATAACCGTGGATAAATCATTGGTTGGAGTTTGAATTCTACAACGTAAACAATATAAACCAATGTAGTTATACTATAAATATACTTGATTTTTCAGGGACACAAACTCAACACCAGGGCTACCGAAATATATCAGAATGATAGTAATATATCCGTTATGAAATGGAAAGAAATATGTATGTATTATATTTATGACGTAATTATGATTGTATATATGTAATTTAAATTGGACTCCAACCCGACCAAACAAGAAGTAGCTTACCAGAAATTCATACAAATATTTTCAGATATTGATGAATGCACAATGCAAGATTCTGCATGTCACAATCACGTGCAGTGCTCAAATACTGAAGGAAGCTCTGAATGTCAGTGTAGTAATGGTTATGTGGGATCTACATGTGAAACAGGTAGGAACATTATATATCGCTGTCATTGGAATACATCACTCACAAAGCATGTTACAAATATTATTTACCGATATCGAATGTTGAATCATTGAACCCACTCATGGAGTGCTATTTATATCTCTCTAGTAAAGGTGAAGGAAATCAAACAAGTACATTTGTCAAATCGTCAGGGTACAAAGCTCAAATTACGTTTGTCACAGATCATACATATAAAATCGATTAAATAAATCTTATTTGTTTACTTAATATGCGACCATTTAGCCATAAAGTCATGCTAGCATGTAGCGCAGTGAAAGGAGCCTCACCGTGCAATAAAACGCTTCGCATTTAATGATAAACATCCACCTACAAATCATAATACATTCAGTCGGTACACAGATGGCATTCCATCTAAAAACAGATCTTCTTAAAGTATTGTAGTTAAACGCTATACAAATCTAAAGAAAATATTCTTCCTTCATAAGCGTGAGCAGTCAATTTAACTTCAATAAACCACTATTAGAATACATCCACAAAATATTACCAATTTCACAATAGATAATAGGTAAATTGAATTGGATGTATTTAACATTCATCTGTATCAGAAGCAAGACTGTTTCATGTTTGCATTCGCTTCATTAATGTATAATAACATTTATGTCAGCATGTGCAAAAAATTAAATATACCAAATATTCCATATTCCAACATAACATTCAACTTTTCATTTTGTAACTTGGAAAGTTGTTTTCGGTCTGTACATTTAATTTTGCTGCATATAATGATGCGTGGCCATGTCAGTGATTCATTATGTGCTCTTGCAGACGAATAACCAGCTTCATCTTGTTTGTATCATTAATAAGGAGGGATAAAATGTCGAGTTATATAATTTGACAGTTTTATATACAAGGTTATTTTTGTCTTGTTGGCTTGTATATATATGCATAATGGATTATGGTGTTTCAGGGATATTTTGTGTGCAAACATTTTGATGTGAATTATAAGACTATCAACTTGTTTCGGATGCTGTCAAATGATAACGGATTTGACCCCTTTAATACTGGTCTATGTTAGTAAAGCGTTCTACAGGTAGAGGCAAAATCCACAATGGAAGACTACTTAATTTTGGTCGGTCGTGTTCAATATTATGGTATTATTTTTTCCATATAAAAGCAAAGCCAATACTATACAGTGGAAAATAAAATATTGATTGGTTGTACATTAAGTAAACAGTGGTTAAGCTGTCCAATAGGTTAATGATACTAGGTATCCGTGATGATGTTACACATTTGTCTGTTTTGTAAGTCTACGAAGGTACCATTTGTATGAGCTTACATTCTTATGTCTAAGACATCTGTTATTTCACGGTTGATAGTTGTGTATCTGGTTCACTTCGGTATTGCTTTAGACTATCTTTTCCATTACATGGCTACATGACTGGCTCACACATACATATGTACGTTCAGGCGATGTTGATAGGTTTTAATATTATTGTGTCCCGAAAGTGTATACAGATACTTTAATCTACATATTAATGAGTACGTGTACGCAAACAAATAACAAAGATAACACATTTTAATGCCAATTTATCTTGTATGACATACTTACAATTATCATTAACAAAACCAATTATATATATATATATATATATATATATATATATATATATATATATATATATATATATATATATATATATAAACACAAATTCACAGGTAAACAGCTTTAAAGTTGACCAAATAAGTATCATGTTACAATGTATAAAAACTACCTCAAGGGTGTTCCAAATTTATATAAAGATTTAATAGATTAGATGACAGACTTGATTGTTGGTAGAGATATATTTCGGGGAAATTTTAACTACAATGAACACTTTCGATATTTACCACATGTCCATGTCATGATGTATAAGCAACGCCGTAATTCAGGTTTGGTGTGTCAGATATGCATTATTGCCATAGTTTGGAAAGTGAAGTGTTCTAACCAAACCATAGGAGGAACTACTGTTTAGCCGAAAATTGGAATGATCACATAGAGCCAATTAACATATGATCTTAAAACATAATCCAAGGACAGAGATTTAATAAATAACCCAGTATCTGGGCAAACTATGGAAAAGCAACAAAAAAGGATATATTTTAAAATAATCTGTTCTAATAAGACTGCAACAGTTGCCTCAAACTTTATATAAAGGTATCATTTGTGACCGATAACAGTGTATGTTTATAAATAAAACTTAATGTTATCCTACCAATTTAATAAGTAGTCCGTATAGGATCTAATAAACGTATGTATGACTGTCTTGTTTTATAATAACTTAACATATATATATATATATATATATATATATATATATATATATATATATATATATATATATATATATATATATAAAAGAAATGTTTATTGTTTATATTCTGATATTGATAATTAAATATTATAATTTAAAAGAGAAACGCACCGGTGGCCTAGTGGTTAGAGCGTTCCCCGCGGATGCGGGTGGTCGTGGGTTCGATCCCCGGCCGAGTCATACAAAAGACCTGCACAAATTGTACTAACGGCTGCCGCGCTTGACGCTCAGCATTAAGAAGTTAGTTTTAGGACTGGTAAACCTGGTGTCAGGATAATGTGACTGGGTGGGACATCATGCTTCATGTCTGCAGCATGATGCCCCAGTGCTAGACATCAATATAAACTGCCTGACTGCAGAAATCATAGGGACATGACTGAAAAGTTGTTACAGTTTCGCTAAACATTATATTCAAACAAAGAAACAAAAGGTAATAAAGAAATGCTATGTATTATGATATAATGGAACGGTACATTCTATACATACAACCGATATTTTTGATAATACAATAAAACAGTTGAATAAAATTAAGGACTAATGAAACCTAATGCTAATACTGGAAATGTTCCCTTAGGCGCTAACATTTATACAATATGGTGCTGATGATAAAGCATCAATAAAACAAAAGGATCCTCGATGCCGAAGATGAAGAAATTTAACTATTCACCCTGAGATGACACATTTTTTGTACTCGATGAAAAGGGAAAAACAAGGAGGTGTACACAATTTAAAACACGTTCCCCCCCTAGAAGACGGTAGTTAAACCTAAGTGTATTGTAATAAATACTACTCAGATTGGTTGTTTTATAAATAGGATTACTTTGTACACGACTTGTACTGAAAATCAATATTTACTTATTTTATATTACCAAAAGTAATATACAAAGTTATTAAAAAGTTCTACAAGGAAATTAATCAACTGCTAAGTACGTTAATATTTCCCATAAACAATACACTACAAGAAAGATTGATCAGTATAATATTTTAATTACAATGTTTTCGTAACTACTATATTCGTATGCTTATTTAATTTGCATTGTTTCTTAGTATATTTTTAGTTTCTTCATGTTATGTAATGCTATTGTAATTGACCATTTTATTGTGTTGTTGACCTTGTCCACAATCGGGTTTATTTTTCACTTAACCTAAATTGCAACTTTTGTATTCTGTAAACAACTAATACAAAGCTAAATTATTCTATGTTGCGTAACATTCTACCAGTGCGAGCAACTCTTGCTACAGTTCAAGGATAGTAAATATCGAATTATTTAATAAGTTTGACATCTCCTTATAATCGTTACACACACTGTAACACTGAGCTTAGTAATTTACCGTACTTTTGCCTACCATACAACGTGTTAGAAATTTGAACTGAGTAAATTTAAAAGTTATCCGTGTACAATATATTGTAAAATTTCTTCTTCCTTTTGTCTTCTTTCGTCTTCTTTTTCTTCCTTTTTCTTCCTTTTTATTTCTTCTTCCTCTTCTTCTTCTTCTTCTTCTTCTTCTTCTTCTTCTTCTTCTTCTTCTTCTTCTTCTTTAATTGTTATTATTATTACGTGTACTATTTTGTTCCTCTACACATAACATCAATTGATTTAAATTGATAATACCGTATTATTAACACATTATTACGCTTCTATTTTCTCATGCTATGAACTTGTTTACAAACATAGGACTGGGCACCCCATTGCACTCATTAACATACTCCTATTAATAGGTATTTTAATAACATACTCACGTTGCCCGCGACTCTCATGATGCAATGTATGCAACACATAACACCTAAAAGTTAAAATTGTGTCTTGGTCATTTGTTTTGTTTGTAAGCGTAGTATATATATATATATATATATATATATATATATATATATATATATATATATATATATATATATATATATATATATATATATATATATATATATATATAGCTAGATTCTTCCTAGATAATGCATGTGCTAAAAGACCCTTCGTGGACGAAGCACTTAAATTAATCACACAAACACACCAGATAATTATTGAGATGTTCATTATAGTTTTCAAAACATGATGAGGATTGCGAGACATATACTAGTACCTGATGATGACTGGGCATTAAATATGCTAACTATATTGCAAAAGTGGAGTATGTTTTAATCTGAAAGGAAATAAAATGGATTAGAAAATAATGTATGTCGAGGTTTGAGCACAGACAAAATAAATCCCAGTTGGGGGATTACGTTGTTTAAATACTCCTCGGCAAAGCCACGAGGGTAGGCAAATCATATAACGACTTGACTGACTTTTCTTGTCAGGATCTATAACCCATCACACATTATTTATTATTATTATTATTATTATTATTATTATTATTATTATTATATATATATATATATATATATATATATATATATATATATATATATATATATATATATTTATACATTAAGTAACAGCTTAAATTATTAATATCAGCAAATCAATATAATTCCCAAGAATAAAAGTGAATTTTTAAGAAGGACAAACTCATGTCAAATTTGCTAGAGAAAAAGGCAGTTGTTTGATAGATGGTGCTTAGCCAAGAAAGTCAAACAAGATCATCAAAATCTCAAGCAAATGGTATTAACTGAAGAGTTCAAAAACTGTGTCCATAGTGACGTTAAGTCTTATCTTGATGAATATAGGATTGAAACCTTGGAGAATACTGCTCGTGCTGCTGACGAATATTCTTTGACACATAAAATTCCTTTTGTTAACAAGACTTCTATTCAACAGTCTTCTGGCAGAAAAGTATTTCAGCCTAATACCAGCCCTTTCAAAACTCAAACTAGCACAAATTTCAAAAATCAAACTTCAGATAAGCTTGATTCTAGATCCTTGTCTCTTCCGACGTGTACCTATTGCAATAAAAAGGACACGTTATTTGTGATCGCTACAAATTAAAGAAAAGCATCAGAATCAAGACAGACCTGTTCCAAATGCTCTGATTTCTAAGTGGTCAAGGTCACGGTCATGTATTGAAAGCAATACATTTGTTGGGTCTAATAAATCCCAGTCTGATTTTATTTTGGAGAATTATGAACCATTCATATCGAAGGGTTCTATATCACTCTTGGGTGATTCAGCCAATCCCAACCCTATTAAAATTTTAACGGACACAGGAGCTTCTCAAAGTCTATTATTGTCAGGTATTTTGTCTTTTTCTGAGAAGTCTTCTTCTAATTAAAGAGTTCTTTTTCATGGAGTAGAGTGCAGCTTTGTCAATGTTCCTCTCCATTGTGTAAATTTGTTATCAGATTTGTTATCAAATAGTAGTTCCAAAACCTTACAGACAGGAAATACTTAATCTGGCCCATGAAACCCATTTCGCTGGTCATTTAGGGATTAGGACCTGTGACAGTCGGAACAGTCTCGGTTTTACCCGGTGAGGGCATTAATTTATTACTAGGTAACGACTTAGCTGGAGACAAGATTGTGGTCAATCCACTTGTAACTCATTCTCTTGATTCTAATCAGGGTGATAAAAGACAGTCACTTATCGTCGAACAGGAAAAAGATCCTGAGATCTCCTGTTTGTTTCAAAGGGCCATAAGTGAGACTGAAGCCACTGAAGTTCCTGTCCGCTATTTCATTACAAATGGAATACTTATGAGAAAATGGAGACCTCCCGAGGTACCTGCTGGTAATGAGTGGTCGGTGAAATATCAAATAGTAGTTCCAAAACCTTACAGACAGGAAATACTTAATCTGGCTCATGAAACTCATTTTGCTGGTCATTTAGGGATTAATAAAATTTATTACAAGATCTTGACTCACTTTTATTGGCTAAACATCAAACGTGACGTTGCCAAATACTGTAGATCTTGTCATACTTGTCAAATGGTAGAAAAACCCAATCAAAAGATACCTAAGGCTCATCTCCAATCTATCCCTGCCTTTGACGAACCATTTAGTAGAATTATGGTAGATTGTGTAGGTCCCTTACCCAAGACCAAGTCAGGTAACCAATACCTGTTGACCCTTATGTGTGCGTCAACAAGGTTTCTAGAGGCAATTCCGTTGAGGAATATAAAATCTGAAACAACAGTTAAAGCTTTGATAAAGTTTTTACTCAGTATGGCCTTCCCAAATCTGCTCAGTCTGATCAAGGTTCAAACTTCATGTCTGAAATTTTCCAACAAGTTATGTATGAATTGGGCATTCAACATTTCAAATTTTCACCCTGAGAGCCAAGGGGCATTAGAAAGATCCCATCAGACTTTAAAAGATATGATCCGATCATTTTGTTTTGATACGAATAAAGATTGGGATGAAGGCATTCATTTACTATTGTTTGCTGTCAGAGAATCAGTTCAACAATCTTTAGGCTTCAGGCCCTTTGAACTGGTTTTTGGACACACTGTGCGTGGACCATTCAAGTTATTGAAAGAGAAACGTTTCTATAATGAAGATACTGAGATCAATCTTCTTGATTATGTTTCCGATTTTAGATACAAGTTGTCAAAGGATTGTGATTGAGCTAATATGCCCTCTGCTCAATCTAAAATGAAATCAAGATATAATAAAAATCGAAGGAAAGGAGTTTTCAGCCTGGTGATAGAATCATGGCTCTCTTACCAATGCCACAAAATCCTTTCCAGGCCAAATATTATGGTCCCTACACAGTTGACAGGAAAATTAATGACTTAAATTACATCATAAATATTCCTGGGAGGCGCAAACAAAACAACTCTGCCATGCTGAAAGAGTATATTGAAAAAGACAACCATGTCAAATATGTAATTACTTTAATTGTACCTGTCCCACTCAGTGAAGGAAGATCATCAGATTCTACTGATATTGAAATGACGTATCTTTGTAATTAAGAAATTATGAAAGATCTAGACAAGAAATGTTCAAATGAACTGAAACAATTATTATTTGAATATGAGCACTTTTTTCCTAATGTTTCTACAAGGACAAACATTATTGTTCATGACGTTGAAATTTTAAATTCCAAACATGTCAAACAACATACATACAAGATGAAGCCACTCAAACAGGAATGCTTTAAAAAAAATCAATATTTGCTGGAGAATGATTTTATCGAGCCCAGTAAAAGTGATTGGAGATCACCATGCCTACTTGTTCCAAAACCAGATAAAACTTTCCGTCCGTTCACCGATTATAAGTAAGTGAACAGTGTGCCAAACACAGATTAATTCCGTTTACCAAGAATTGACGATTGTATTGATAAAATCGGGAATGCCAAGTATGTCACCAAATTTGACATTCTGAAAGGAGTTTGGCAGATTCCACTAACGGAAAGAGCAAAGGAAATCTCGGCATATGTGACTCCAGATGGACTTTACCAATATTAAGTAATACCATTCGGGATGAAAGGGTCACCAAGTACATTTTAACGTCTTATAAATATTATTACCTCTGGTCTAGAAAATAGTGATGCCTATATAGATGACGTCATCATCTTCAACGAGACCTGGATAGAACATCTAGCAACAATTCGAAAATTCTTTAACAGACTCATTGATGCATGTTAGACAGTTAATTTATCTAAAAGTGAGTTCTGCCGTACTAGTGTGACTTTCTAAGGACATATTGTGGGACATGGACAGGTTAAACCATTATATGCTAAGGTTTAGGCTAATTCTAAATTCCATGTGCCTGAAAATAGAAAACAACTGATGCGGTTTTTAGGTATGGCCGAATACTATCGGAAATTTTGTTCCAATTTTTCTATAATTGCAGAACCCCTGACAAATTTATTAAAGAAGACGATTTTGGACTGAAAAATGTCCGGAGGCTTTTGACAAGTTAAACGCCATACTTGAAACAGCACCAGTTCTTGCAGCTACAAATTTAAGTCAGTCTTTCAAATTATCAGTCGATGCAAGTGATGTTGCTGATGGGGCAGTTTTAATTCAAGAAGACAAAAATGGTATTGAACATCAAGTGTGCTATTTTTCAAAGAAATTAAATAAGCACCAGATAAATTATTCAACTATCGAGAAGGAATGTTTGGCATTGATTTTGGCATTACAACATTTTGTAGTTTATCTTAGTTCAGCTCCTTCTTCGATTATAGTTTTTAGTGACCACAACCCCCTTACTTTCATCGGCAAGATGAAAAATACAAATCAAAGATTACTAAGGTGGAGTTTGTTATTGCAGGAATATAATCTTGACATCCGGAACATCAAGCGAATAGATAATTTAATAGCAGACGCTCTTTCCCGTGTTTAACAATATATATCATATCATATTTGACATTTTAAGTTTCAGATTCATTCATTTGGAGATACTTTTTTTAGAAAGTGGGATGACATGTACTCTTATGAATAAACATCTGGTGTTGACCTCATGTCTGACCTGGCTTCAGAGTTGTAAACAAACTTTTAAAATGATTGATTGGTTCCAAGGGCATTATGGAGCTTTGCTATAGACATCTTTTTATATTTAGTTGCGTCATACGGTGTGTAGGAGATTTTTTGAACGTAAATTTGTTCTAAAAGATTCTAGAAGATCACGTGACCCCTTTCTTGTTTACGTAAAAAAAGGTATATATATATATATTATGTTTTGGGGCGAACTATTTAGTAGAACATGGGCAGAGGATTTATTTTGTTATTTATCTGTAAAAGAATTGTGCTCATAGAATTCTATTAGCAAGAACTGACTTCATCAAGTGACATCGTCTTCCATCTTGGATACATCACTAAGATTCGAACTTGGAATTATTTGGACATTTTATTACCAGGACTTTTGCAAATTCTCTAGTGGATAATATTTTGAATTAGTTTTGGATTAATTTTGGAACTGATTCTTAAAACCGTAAGTTTATTTTTCTTTCCTGGAAAATATTTGTGCTCAATACATTGTTTATTAAGTTTGTACAAGCTTGTTATTTTCACTCTTTCTATGTTACTGTTTATTCGAGCCTAAGCACGTAACATAGGTAAGAATATTCTTAGGGTAGGCAATAAGACCACTTAAGAACACCGGTTAGAGGAATACAACTACCAGTAACACCAGGCGCATCATAATATTCTTGAAGGAGTTTCTCTATAAAATCCTCCTCATATGTTATTCTTTCTTGTTGAGGTGGAGGAAGGTGATGGGAAGGCTGTTGCCTTCAAGATATTTATTTATTTTGCTGTTTTTGTTCTTCTTTTCGCTGTTTTTTTTTCGTCCTTTTGTTGTTTTTGTTCTTCTTTTCGCTGTTTTTGTTTTTTCCATTTTCTGTTGTTAATGTGTTTCATATCGACCTATACATCACCTACCACATCGATATATTTTATATACGATGCACATTTTTTGTCAAGTCGACTCGTGTTAATTTTAATTTTATAAAATAAATCAGCCCCGCCGTCAATACTTTTAATATATTTTTCATGTTCCGGTTTCAGCATTCTTTTATATTTTCTTATCTCTTATCAACACGAAAGTCTTTTGGATCAGTTGTATCGATTGGTTTTACAACACCCTCAGTAAATATATTACGTAATTATTCGACTAGTTCTTCGTCTGTTCTTTTCGTAGCAGACTGAGGTTTGACGTAGTTGAACCGAAAGATTTTCTAAACGTCCCGATGTTTCTTCGGTACTTTTGCTATTTTCTCAAGTTAAGGAAGAAGACCTATCTTCTCTCCTTCTGTTTCATATATAACATTTTTAGTACTTGTTGGTTTGCACAATTGTGGAGAACCTTCTGCAAAATCAACTTGAGATTCTTGTCTTTCTTGTACTTTTTGTCATACATAATCACAGATGGGTATACGTTTCTTAATCGCAGCTTCTCTTTATCATGCCCAACTGAAAGTTAATGATTCTCCTACCATTATTGATCTATGATATGAGCAGAGGGTGTATGACCTCTAATCAAGAATCATCCAGTAAACACACGCGCATAATAATGTTTTAAAAAATGACTAAATAACAATAATAATATGAACTAACACGTAAGAGAAACGCTCGGTTAGTTAGAAGTTTTGGTTCTTTTTTTTTTCTTATTTTTTGGTTGTCATTTTGTTTTTGGTTTTGTAGGAAGTGTTAGTTTAGCAAAGAGTTATCGGTTTCCCCCCCCCCCCCCCCTCTGCTTCTCGGGTATTACCATCCATTAGCTAATGATTCGCTGAGATTTTAATTTTTGTAATGGAATTTAACGAATGTTTCAACTTCACATCTGCTATATGTCGTTGTTGTATATCTTTAATGTCATATGCTACATCATGAACGTGACATGTTTGGTAATATGTTTAATATAATTTACTGAACACCCGCCAGGTTTGGGATTATCTCGTTTGTCAAGTCGAATATTAAGTCGGGTTACATGACCACAATAATCATAACCGGCAGATGTTTGTCCCTAGGTATGTAGCACATGGAGTTCCTGGAAAAATTGACATTATGTAGCAATATCACCGCCATCGTTCTGTTGAAGTTATAGGTAAAATTGAAACACGGATTCTGACGGATATTGCACATGTTCCACCATTTGCTTTTTTTCAATTTTTATGTTCTAACTGTGGCTAAATCAGCAGTTGGAGTTTGAACTCTACAACATAAACACTATAAATCAATATATTTATAATATGGATATAATTGATTCTCAGGGACATAAAACAAACAAACAGTCAAATACTAGTATCATCCAGCGCTACCGAATTATATCTGAATGATAATAATATGTCCGTCAGGAAGTGGAAAGAGACATTTATTTATTCATTACAGATGGGTCAAGTAGGATAAATTATATTTGGTGGCACCTTATGAAGATGACCAGAGATGCTGCGATGGTCTTTAAAGATTAATGTGAACGAAAAATTATTAAATTAAGAAGATATTGATATTATTAATTTTATCATCGATATTTATTAATTGCAGCGTGTTGATAAACTTGATTGATATATTAATACTTTTGTAGTATATAATGATGTAATTATCGACAAACAACCGAATCCAGCAAGAATATTGTCTCGACCCAGACGTAAAGATACATATATAATGTATGAAACCCAATGATATACACAAATTCCGAAATTGATCAGATACAACAGTAATATTTTAGCTCTATTTAATAGAGATGATTCTCATACTCTGCGTACTATGCAGCAGACTTTGTGTTTAGGTCATATTGATATATTTAGGTTTTAAGACTTTTTTCACATGCGCAAATTACCTTACACGGATTTTTAACGACACATTTTCATGAACCTGGGTCGCAAAATCTTATAGGTTATGATATATTGTTTGGTTAAGAGATAGCAATTAGTCTAATATAATAATGATTTAATTACAGGAGCATAAATAGTACGACCTCACTGAAACGTCTGGTGGTTGAATAAATGCACATATAAATTTGGACAACAAACGGAAAAAAACAAAATAAGATCACCCAATTAGAGAACTATCGAATGTGGTAACATGATTCGGTTTGGCGTCATTGACTCTGTATTTTTATTTCCTTAGGAAGCTTTCTATTTTTAAGTAAATGACGTTTCAACAAAAGGTCAGTTGACCCTATTTGCTGCTCCATTGCCGTCCCATTAAAATATTGAAAGTGTTTAATGTTGGACAAAAAACTGTTAAACTTAGGAACCTGCTATTAAGGTTTGACCAAATATAACCTTGGAATAGTTTAATCTGTTCGACAATCATGTTTCCATGCAGGCGGTAATACCATCCTTGAGAGGGATTCATGTTTATAATGAACGTACAGCCATTGTGACTAGTGTTATTCGGAAGGTTATTATTTGGTGTTTCGTTGAGATCGACCATGATATCTTAATCATATGAAGACAATATCTCCACAAACGTTAGTATATTAAAATCAACTAGGATAGTTTGCCATTGGTATTACAGTTTCAGGATTTTAGTGACCTCTGCTCGGTACATTATTAAATTTATAAATCGTTCTAATATCTTAGCGGGTAGGTGAAAGCGTGTGATTTTCAAGTAGCTTGTTACATATCTTACATGATTTCACAGCATAAATGCACCTCTCTACTCCTGGGATGGTCACATCAACTTCAGATGGGTAGCTAGATTTGTATATTTGAGTGACATCAGCATACAATATGACAAATGGAGATCTACAAAATCATTTGTCGATACGGTCCTACCAATATGTACAATATCACGAAAAATGGGCTTTTTCCGTTAGAATACATGTACGACTGAAGTCAATTATCCGAAACTGAGCTGTCAATAATAAAGGGATATATATATATATATATATATATATATATATATATATATATATATATATATATATATATATATATATATATATATATATAAAGTCAAATATATCCTGGTATCAGCTACCCAAACCTGTTTTGGTTTAATGCAGCCAACCCCACCAGTCGCATTATATATTCGGATACGCTAAATTTGTAAGGTTAGGTGATGACGCATTTTACTTTTTGATAGATTTCAGTTAATAGATCATGTACACATGAATATTACAAATGACGTGCACTGTCATAACATCCACGTTGAACACGGATAATTCCTTCCAGTCGACATTTATCTTATTATCCTAGACACTCTGCATGTTCGAGGCACGTTTTTGTCCCCGTATCGGTGTTTTGTCTTCAATGAGATATGCCACATATTTAAGGAGTGAACTGATATTGTCCCTAGTCGCACGACCAAGCGCATGCAGTGCACGCGCAAAATGTAATTTGTAATTTGGTATTAGTGTCATCAATTTTCATCGAATGCTCAAATTTCACCAGCAAACCTGCACGGCTGTGTACATTTAAATGAACACCGTCCTACACAAAAAGCCATCATTGCCTTTAGGAAAGACATTTTCAAACTAATGAACAATGCAGTGTTTGGGTGAACCGTATAAGATATTAAAAACTGAATTCGCGTAGACTTGTAATGTTCATTACCGACCCAATTTTAAAATCGAGAAAAATCATTGATGGCAAATTCGCTGACGTTTGCAATAAACTTCAAACCTCAAATTTACAAAATTCATTTTAAGTGAGATTGTCGGTGCTGGACTTCTAATGTATCCGTTGTATAAAACCACACCGTTTTACAAGTATAATGTCAAGGTGCCTTACACCGGTATTATTTCGCAAAAACATATAAACACTGATATGGTATATAAACCAAGTTTACTACACGGATCTGATATCAATGGTATTAGAAAGAACAATCAATGCTTAGTAATGCCTACAAAAAGGTGGTTGTCAAGTTCAAAGACGTGTCCTTGGGTAAAAACATCAAATAGTATATGGCACTTGTTCCTAACACCTCATCATTTCTTGTCTGGCTCGAAATCATTAACAATAACAATGGTTTTCCACAAGTGATTGTGCAGAAAGATCTCAAACATGAGCATCACCTGGAATTCATTTGAAACCTTCGTGAGCTAGATACATCGCAAGTATGATTCAATCGAAGAATCGTCACATGGGTGTATCCGATGAACCAAGTTGAGTCACAGCTGGATGATAAAAGAAGTATATTCACAGAGTTTGTTTATCTGACAATTCAGTATCTTACATATCGTCCCGTACAATCGCATATCTGTTAGGACGAGGTCAACCAGGTGATTCTGACCCATATCTGTATTACGTAGGACGTCTTGGAACGTCAATCCGTTCCGCAAGGGCACATACGTCTATGGACAATACTGGAGCAGTGGCACGACATTGTTGCGCGCATTACAACTAACAGTCGTATATATGTTTCCATACAAGAATGTCTTCCAGTAGCTAATAAGGTGAGTAACAATATGTCTTTTGTTTCGAATCAAATTGGCTGGTTTTAGTTTCATCGCGAGTGATAGTTTTGTGTTCAAGGCTGTTACGAGGGATGGGAGTCGGTTCATGCATTCTTGAGACTGTTCATGCGTCGCTAACTACTCCTGTGCATAAGGGTGACTAAATCGGCGCTGATTGAGTCTCTGGTTACATCTGTTTACATCGTTCCAGAATATTGTGATCGCGCGGAACACACGCACAATACGTACTCGCTTGGATGACGAGGCAAGACTAGACTATTATTTTCTTTGCCACGATATACTTGGATGAAGCTAAATGCTCTCAAGTACATCTGCATCATTGTCATAATATTTGGACGTGAGTGGATCCGATTCTATCATGCTTTTACCAAGAACGCTTTCACAAACATCGAATGAGGTATATCAAGCTGATTTGGTTGTTTCTTCCACATGATCGTGTCCGAAAATCGTCACCCAAATTTGGATTCATTACATTCATGATATTGCTGAGATTCACATCAGCACGAAAGAGTGTACATATAATATTGTTTGTTTTAAAAGCATGGTAAAGTATGCAAGGAAGACCATTAACGCTCTTGATATGTGCTGAAACTGTGCTTTGATTGGCTTTTAAAATCGACTTTAAATCTAGGTGCGTTACATGACCGCATGGATCATAGGCACGAATATGCTCTTCAGCCAGATATTTACTTCACAAGCCTCCGATAACTGTGTTAATTGGGTTGTGGCAAGGTCGGTGCAAGTGGCTTATGTGTTAATTTTAATGTTACCAACATGAACTTATTTACTACACATCGTACACAAGTTATCGTAACCGCTGCTTGTGAATAATCTGCCTGAGCATGAGCTGAATTTATAGCACCTTCTTGGCACGATATCTCACGGAATATGAAAACATTATAATATTATAACTGCATACATGTATTGAATGGAATCATTCAACACAAAAATCAGATTCTTTTAAAAGGTAAAAGGAGCACTTGAAAAGCTCTACTTCAATCGTTATTGTCATCGACGTCTGCTCACAAAGAACGAATAAGCCGATCAAGATATCCAACCAAAAGTTTATAAAATCTGGTATAATGAATACAGATTATGTTAGAAAATTTGCAAGACATTGTCGAAATGTTGCTGCCGGTCATTAAGCAACCCCATGCATGTGCGGTTTGATTAGTATAAGTTTTGCACCTTACCCCTGCCGGGCTATAGGCCACACACAAAAGGTCGCCAGAGGCTTCTGTCCGGTGCCATCCCCTCAAGATGATTCCAGGTGTGACCCATCTTAATGATGTCCGCCTCAAAGTCTCGTCACCAGGTGTTTCTTGTTCGTCCCCGTCTCCTCTTGCCTTGAGGGTTACCCCTCAATGCCTCTCTATTAATATTCGTTGGCGGCCTACCTAGGGTGTATCCTATCATACCCAACCTTGTCTTCTTGATCTCATCCTCTACCGGAAGATGGAAGGTTATCTGCCTCATGATGATGCTGCTGATGGTATTTGGTCAGCGGATGTGGATAATTCTTCTTAGGGAGCTGTTGATCAAGGTCTGAACTCTCTTTACTGTGGACTTGGTGGTTCTCAAGGTCTCCGCTCTATACCGTTGGACTGACTTCACGTTGGAGTTGAAGTGTCTGATATTGGTAGTCAAGGTAATTTGTTTGGAGCTCCAGATGTTCTTGAGCTGTATGAAAGCTGTACTCGCCTTTCCGATCCTTGCCTTGCCATTTGCGTCTGTTCCATCAGGCTGGTTGATAATGCTGCCTAATTACGTGTAGGACTCCACCTCTTCCAGGGTACTTCCCTACAGTGTGACTGGGTTGTTACTGATATAATTGATTTTTAGGATCATGACCATACCTTTATTAATGTTGAGGCCAACCTGTGCATATGTGGCTGCCACTATTTTAGTCTTTTCTATATGATAATACAAGAAATGTTGATTATTTAGGCGTATGAGTGATGTAATAACACATAATAAATATCACTTTCAAACCTAAAATGTGCATTTCCTTTTTCATTTTAAATCTACTGTTTGATTTAATTAAGACGGATAATTATGATGCTATTCGTATTTTCTGTTCAAATATAGACAACACGCAGCAGAAAAAGCTTACAAAATGCTGATATTGCGTTGGATATTATAGAAAATCGGATATTAATCGGTTCTAGGTGTTTCTAGCCAAATGATTTGAGCATCTGAGCATAAAATAAAAGGATAGGTTTCCGATATGAGTGACTGATGAATGTATCTCATCTCGTGGGTAGAACAAATCATTTATTTTAAATTGTAGTGTCGCCAATCCTGAAACTTCTGAAATGTTAAATTCTCTATTATTGACGTCTCCCACCCTTTTGTACTAAACCGCGTTTAAAACCTCAGTCAAAACTCAGAATCCCTTAATATGAACTATATGTTATTGCCCATTAACAATGTCAGGCTTTCCTTATCTTAAATATATCGATATGTAGTAAACATGATAATATAATAGACATGAATTATATATGTGAAGTTTAAAATTTTTGAATGTTGTGCAAAAGGCTTGAACGTAATATCCATATTTGTTGTCGTTCGTTTATTTATATTTGTTGAATTTGTTAAAATTGTTTTTAATGAAAAGAAATTTCAACAATTTGTAAACATAATCTTAATTATACAAACTGTTTGTCACTAAGACCGTACTAGCAATTAAGAAAATAAATAGTAGATGTGCATCAGATAGTTTGTCGTATGCAGTTAGTTGTTAACATCCACGCTTTAGAACTAGAGTGTTCATTAGAGACGTTTCGGTGTTCATAAGTATGCAAATACACAGTATTTTAAATTTGTTCTTCGCTCAAAGGATTGTTTTTTTGTCATAATTCTGAAACAAATGTATAGTTTAAATCGATAGTTAAATCATGCAAATGTATGCAAGGTGTTACACATACCACAAACCGAGAATAAATACTTTGTAATCTTGTGTTGTAATTATACTAATATAACATAACATATGCAGGAGTTACATTTACAGTCAATAGACTACCACGATTAGCAGTGATAAAATGCCATTATAAAAAGTGATTACGTATTGTGATATGACAGCTTTCAAATCTTCTTGTTAGAAAACAGAATATACGTCTGCACATTTCTTGTAGAAGTAGTAGTTAGGTTGCCTATATAAATATTTACTGAATGCTGAATCTTATATTTGCAGCCCTTCATGCAATGAATGCAGATCAGGAACAAAGTAAGAAATACTTATTAGGATGGATAATCACTGGGCCACTTTGTCTTATACTTCTTGTAACAAACATTGTGACATGTTTACGACTCCGTAGGCATGAAAGTAAGTAATATATGTTCAAATGGCAAGACTGTTTTCTTCTGTGTCCATTTCAACTTGATGCGTTCAATTATTTTTAAAATGTTATACATTTGCATCGTTATTTCTTAGTCCATGTTCTTATAATACTATATAATGTTCTTACAGGAATACCCATATAAGAGATGGTAAATATAATAGCTGCCCTAGTCTTTATCGGTATAACATGTATAAACTGTTATTAGACAGTTTGGACAATAATGTGGTCCTTGTCCTCTACAGATAGTTAGCCGTTATATCTAAATTCGGCTGATCACAGATTGGTTGGAACTGACATCGTATCAACGTATCATATTTACTACGTAGATATACATACATGTGTATTCATGTTTGTGGGTTCATCTAAGTGGATGAAAAACTTACTAATCATTCAGTGACATGTATGTGATAACACTGTCTTTTACTAGAGATTTTAGTACATATTGTACCACGTATTCTTTCTTGTTTTACGGTTAACAAATTCCAAGTATTCTTTTATTTTCATTAAGATTGTCATATCGATACATTTTTTCAACTTCCTTATGAATGTCAAATCAACATTTTTTTCACTTTCGTTATGATGGTTAGATTCACATATTATTTCATTTACGTTAGTATTATCCATTGCCTATATACGTCATATGCATTAGGATATATACGTGTCGGCACCTATTTTGTCAAATAAATCATACAAAAAAATGTTGGACTACATTGTCATGTCACGCATTTGCTTCAGAAACAGTGGTATAGCTTAGTTGATAGTTTGTTTCACCTTATTATGAATAGATATATTCGTAGTGTATGCTGCAAAGAGGCGCATTGGTTTTACATGAAGGGACTAAGCAATGATTATCACTATTGATTAAAAATTGGGTTGCTTCGGACTACATTTCATTCATTCTCCTTGTTAACGCTTATTGGATACATCCGCAAATAAATGATATTGTTACACATCACACTTATCTTTGCATACTATCATAACATTTTGTTATCAGTGTTGTTGAACAAAGTCCCGACATTATTATTTCTACTCTTAAATCAGAATTACATACCCTAGGTTTCGGTGACGGAAATCTACCAATAACACGTTACAAATGAAGTATATGTGTTTCTTTCTTACAATTGTATGGGTTATAGGGGTGGGGGTGGGGGCATTTTGCACTCATTCCAGTAAAAAGGAAAGATGTGTTATCCCAAACCAATTACATTAATTTCTTTTCAGGTTTCAAAAGGAAGAAGAGGTAAATTTTTTGACGTCAGTCATTTCAATACAAATGATATGCAATAAAACATTGCTAAGTAGTTTTAAAACTGCATCATGGTATATGACTGAGACTACTAAATTGAAGATGCTATGTTCGGTGACCTCAAAATATACATTGGGCGAAATGTATGAAATAAGAACATTTCCGACCTTGATTTTAAGGTATCACAGGAAGTGAAATACGGAGTGTTATAATTATAGCAAAGGGGACAACGCTTCAAGATGTTATTATCCGAAGTTGCATAATTGGGTAACATACATTATTTAACAACCTAATCAAAACAAATTTCCATGAAATTTGAATTCATAAGACATTACATATTCCGTTGCACTAATTCTAATGTGTGGAGTGTTTTCGTTTTACATGAATATTTATAGCAGTATCTGATAAAAGTCACGTAGCTGAAATCCATAATCTCGTGGATATTTAGGTACTTAAATACCAGAATAAATAAATTTAGTGCACATACACATAGTATAAACAAAATAATTGTTCCAACATAGTTCAATAACGATCTTATTCATCATTTTATAAATCATTTGATTTCTGATCACTATGCTCTTTCTTTCAACTTTGTATATTCTAAGAAACAACATCCCGGATGATATAACCACTGCACACAATGTCAATGCTAGGGATCATAGAGCTCCAGCGAAAGTGAACGAAGGGATTTCTGCGTATGAGTTTGTGGAAGGTAAAACACTAAGTTCAAATCTAAAACATTCGTCTCTCTTTGCTCTTCCATAACAACAAGATTACTATTATATTATTTGCAGAAAAGAATGGACGTCTTTAATCATGTACGAAAACTGTTATATGAGATAGTGAACTCATCTTAAACGATTTTAAGTTAATAATACTCATTGGATTATAAGAAATACTAGAACATACCCCATATGCAAGACAATTAAGAAGACACGATTTTGCATTAAGATTGATATATATATATATCTATATATATATATATATATATATATATATATATATATATATATATATATATATATACGCATAACCATAATACAATTGCAATACTCATGCGAATGGACATATGTATGTATTTCAGATTCCTACATGGAGACTCGCAAGAACAAATCAAATGCATCAGAAAAGTAAAATATTTTGATTCCACTTCATTGTTCTGTTCTCACGTCGCTGCTACTCAGCAGATTATACATACATACATACATACATACATACATACATACATACATACATACATACATACATACATACATACATACATTCATACATACATACATATATATATATATATATATATATATATATATATATATATATATATATATATATATATATATTAATGTACTAATAGAAGATATGAAGTCTAAACTTATATATATATATATATATATATATATATATATATATATATATATATATATATATATATATATATATATACAGTGGAGTCTCGTTAATCCGGACTCCGTTTATCTGGAAACTGGACATAATTCAACGGGAAAAGAATTCCTAAACGTTAATTTGCTCCGTTAATCAAGAGTCAACGTTCCGGTTCGGGAAATCGAAATTGGGGACCAAAGTTTAAAATTACATTAAATCGTGTATTGATAATCCGGAACTACTCTGTGCAAAATTAAGAAAATTCGAAATATTGTATATGAAAATACAGTCAGTATAACAATGCATATAACTCAAGAGTGAAGCCTTTGAGAATATATGGCCACTATCAATAACAATATAGCATGAACTATTGTAATCATCTATTGCATAAACAATTTTTGTTTTAGCTAGTCGCCGATGGGTGTGTTAATAATTAAACACACTGGGATCAAATCGTCCACGCCTTTTGACAGAACATATGGTTAAAAAAATTAAATGTGTCATTAATCCTCTTTGTTGTTTACCAATTTTATGCACCAAATACAATTTATTGATGGCTGTACAAACAGAGTTGCGATACATAATATCAGCGACAGATTTAAGCTGTGGACTGTATAGGACATCATTTCTGAGGTACCTAGTGTAATGTGTTCGATGTGTTGATTGTTTAGACGTATATGTATTATATATGTACTTACAAGCACATATTACACTAATGTGAAATAAATACAAATTAATATATATATATATATATATATATATATATATATATATATATATATATATATATATATATATATATATATTCATTACTTTATTTAAACCATTATTGAATATACAGTAAATTACATTTAAAGATAGAATATACATGTATATACATACGGTGTGAAATTGTGCATTATTCAGTTATCCGGAGAACTCGTTATTCCGGACAAATTCACTGGGAACGAATGTGACCGGATTAACGAGGCTCCACTGTATATATAATTTTTTTTAGACGATGATATCATGGATTATAATATCGTTTGCCTGTTAAGGAGTTATCAGTCTTAGAAGCCATTCAAATAGTTGCCTTTAATGTTAGTACATTACATATCAACCTATTTGCTTTCAATGTATATATATATATATATATATATATATATATATATATATATATATATATATATATATATATATATATATAACTTTAACATAACGTATTACTCACGATATAATATTTCAAAAATGCCGAAAAAAGTATTTAACAACAACTTTAAAATACCAACTTTACATTTAAGACAACAATGCAGGATATGAAACGTATAGGAATCTTGATTATATTCATCCGAAATCTACGGAATTACATAAATGGACGTCAGCATATTTCTTATTCCAACTGCATATACTTTTTTTAATAAAAGTGATTTAAAGGTAAATATTGTACGTGGAAACCTTTTAGTGTCTTGATGATTAATTAGATCAGTGTATATTATCTTATGACATCGAAAATATTAGCGGTTTAATATTAATCATTCGGTAGGTCCATTTTTAGGCCAAATTATCATATAAAATAATATATTCTGTCTGTTAAGAAATTTTCAGTCTTAGACGTCTTTCATGTAGGGGCTTTTAGTGTAATACATTACATATCAACCTATTGGCTTTCAATGTTAGAACTTTTGGAATTCAAGTCAAGCGAAATGTTTGTAGCAGAAACATAAAATATTAATTTTCAACAATTTCAGCAATGCTATGGAACCCTACGATAATTTACAAATGGAAACCAGGTCGAAGTCAGATTATGATAAACTGACATTTTAAAGAGGTAAAACGTTTTGCCAATAATTCTTCACTGACGTAATGATGTATGGTATATATATATATATATATATATATATATATATATATATATATATATATACCGTCTGAAGCGTGGTATATTTTAGTGATTGTATCATGATAGGATACTGTATTTCGCAGTTATATTTCAAGCAAGATTGAAACCAGTTATTATATATAAAGATGTTGTTTGTAAACTGGACCCTCGCTCGTTATATAATATAAATAAGTATATGGATATTTTTAGGTATAAACGTTTGAAAAATATAAATATGCGTATGTGTATTAAGCGTTCTGGTAATATTTCATAGTAGTTGGTATTCAATACATAACAACAAGTGCAAGAGTTATCTCCTCACTGCGTGTGAGATTCCCAAAACACAAAAGGTCTACAGTTTGAAATAAAGACAATGCAAAATATCATGTGAATAAATGAAGAAATAATCATTGTGTCGAAGGAAAGGACATGATTAAAAAGCTGCATTAGGTATGAACAACAAATATCATTAAATTCTAGATCATACAACAGTATGTTTTCTTTTTCTCAGAATCATCTTTGAAAACAACCTGAAGAACAAGATAATACAAATAAGGGACTACGGAACTATCCCAGAAAAAAACACCCATTCGTGGAAGCATCTCATCATATATGTTTGCTTTATTCAGATTACCTTTTATAATATAACATGTATATTTAGTAAAATAATTGAAATATATTTTGCCAAATGTTACAAAATATTCTGATTAATTAATATATGGTATCAGTAATAGTTAAATTCTTACTTAAATAACAAGAAAGATGACAGTGATGGTTTTGTTCAAGAGACGGTGTACATTATTCCAAATAAAAATATGCTAAAGGCTAGTATGTCATAATTTATACCAAACAATTACAAAGTAACACAAAAAATGTTTGTTTTTTGGTATGAATTGCATCAGTGCGTTCTTATTAATGACAGCTATTGCAAATATTTAAGAAGGAATACATTATATTAAATGTGTTTCGTTCTTTCTCGAAACATCTCGGGTCGTCTGTATCATAGTATGAGTATCGTTAAACTGAGATGTTGAATTCATCACTTGGCCAAGTGTTTTAGCCAATTAAACAATCACAATCATTTTCAGTAAAATAGTATGGCCCAATTAAAGACCCTGCACGATAGCTAATCAACCTGATAAGTGACAAATTACCAATCAGTCACATTGAACCAATGAGATCAAGTAGAAAATTAGAACGTGTATGCTTTGAATGGCGACACTATATCGCATATGTTCAATCATATAACAAATAGGAAAGGATCATTGACTACAAGTTTAAATATATTACTGGGGCATTACACAAGACCACAAGACATTTCTAGAATATGAAATTGATCAGAAATGATCAAGATCAAATGTACATCCTTGTCCTTTTCTTCTTTTTGGGGGGCACCAGACATGTGCCCCCCCCCCCCAATAAAAAAAAGTAAAAAGTTTTTATGTTTGTGTGTGTTCCCCCTTGATATGTTGTTTTGGTTGTTTTTTATTTTCCATTTATCTCCCCATTTAATTTTTCCCCATCTGGATTATATGTTTGAAAAGGGGTATTTTTTCTTCCCTAGTGTATCTTTAAGTCGATCATTACTAGATGGGATTTGATCTACTGAAAACTAGTATTCTACCTTGTTCTTGATTTATTTGACCATGGCTAGTGGTCGCCTAGTATCCTTGTGTTTGATTTTTGTGTTGGTGCTATTTGTATGTTGCTATATACAAATCTATACTTTGTGTTATTGTAAGGATAGCCATTTTCATTCAAATTCTTGTCACAGTTGTCTTACTTTGTAATTTCTCTCTATGTGGGTAATCACACAATTCTCTTTATTTGAATATAGTTTAAATTAATTTTGAATTTTATGAAAATTGAAGTGTATTTAATTAAATATTTACGGTGCTTCAGTTTACTTTCTAACAAAATTTAAATGTTCTAGGTCCGTCTGCCTTGAGTCGGGAAATGTACGAATTTATTTAGTTGTATAATTCCCGATTCAATTAGGGCCGTCCTTTGTTTATTTATATTAATTATTCACAAAATGCCAAGAGTTGTTTAAGTTTATCCTTTAATGGGTTTCATGTCTAGTGAGGGATCTAGACATGAAAGAAAAAGAATGGATCTAGTATCCAGAGAAAAGGAAGTGCAAAATTAAGTAACAGTATAAGTAGTGCGGTGATTTTTCCAAACTCTGCCATAGGCCTGCTCACTTTGCGTAGCGCCATGTGATATAGCCCCATGGCGTCTTCATTAATGTACTTTCCCCGGTAAGGTATACAATATGAATTGAACTATTCTATAATATAGGAAATAGAAAAAAAAATTTTTTTTCTTTTTTTTCCTTCTCTTTCCTTTTTTTCTTTTTTCCCCCAAAGATAAAGAAAAATATTTTATTAATGTCCTCGTTATATAGTCCGTAATTTTTCGTATTAGGTTTTTATTAAGATTTCCGTCTAGGAAGAGTATTTGACGTCTGTCGTACTTGTCTACCTTCATTATTTCCATAATAAGTTTGATCCTTTCTTCCTTTGTTTTGTCACATTGAGTCATCGTATGATTTTTTTGTGAACGGGGCATTTCTGCATAGAGGGCAGCTAACAGGGGCCTGAATCATTCGTCTTCTAAGTGCCACTTTGCCCGTAAGCCAGGCGTTGTGGAGGTACGTATAGATGACACTCTGTACCTTAGGAGAGTTGATGTCAGACCAATGCCTCCAAACTCTAGCCCAATTTACATGAGGATTTTCTACTTTATTTTTACTTAAAGTTGCATCTAAATCACACATCCAGTCATATGTCTTATCCTTACTTAGTGCCCATAATTCATTGTAGTCCCTATACCTATATAAAGTTTCTTTCGCCTCCTTCCCCCCCCCCCGATATAAGTGTGGTGCGTCTATTTTCTTACTCAATTTGTTGTTTGTGTATATGTCTTGTCTGTTTCTCATGCCAAATCCTAACCGAAAATGTATAAAGCTTCCCAAGGTATTTGTGGTGTGCTTCGTAAACTTTAAAACCTAGTTAATAACTTTTTACATTTCATTAGGGTGGGATTAGGTAATGCTAATCCCTTTTTAGTTTAGACCTATATAAAGTCGACTTTTTATGTAGGGGGGTGTTGGTCCTCGTTACTCTCCCCAGCACAAGCTGGTTCAAGTTGATTGAGGAACACCGTCTGTTAGCTACTAGTGTCTTACGATGGTGTAATGTTTTTCTTGTCCACCCATGAGTGTATTAAGTAGTGTATATATTATTGTATATGTTTTTTATTTATAATTTTTTAAATAATTTTGATGACGGTTAATCTTTGTTTTATTCATCAAATATAATTAAGTTTTGTTAACCCACTAAGGAATTCAGGCTGATAATACTCTTTATCACAAGTCAGAGCTAACTTGTGACATATATTCCCCACTGGAGCTGTGGAGAATATTGATTTCTTTACAATCTGATTCCTGAACGTAGGATCGTACTCTCGTCCATTTGAACTATTAAGTTCCAGGGCCAATTCCCTTTCCTTTCCGGATATATATTAAATAGTAAATATTACCACGTTTATTTTGCCAAAGTCATTTGTCCATTGTGTGTGTATTTTGTATTTTTTGTTCTGTTTGTTGTACAGTGTATTTGTATGAACAGCACTATCTAAAATCATATCTTTTGAGTTGTAGAACTATATAAAAAGTATTATGTGAAATTTCAGAGATTTATTTTGTAGTTACTAAAAAAAAGTGAAAATAAAATTAGAAAGACTTTAACAATCAAATGGTGCAATTTATTTAAATAGTTTATGTATTGGTGTTATCTAATAATTTCATTTATATGATGTGGCATTTCCAAAAAGTTTGTGTCTGGTAGCGTTGTGTTTTAACGTTGTTCATTTAGGTCGTCCAATTCCATTGCAGTTGTTTCCCTATAATCAGTTTAGTCTAACTTAGACTGTTTTATGTAATACAATACTCAAGGAAAATAAGATGAGTCATAAATGTAAGTATATTTTGTCAAATTGAGGCAAAAAAGTTGATGATCCAAAATGTTATAAAATTGGTTTTCGAAATAAATTTAGAATTAGTTTAAAGTAAACTAATGAGTGAGTTTTCATATAGTGCATTAGTTTTTGAGTGTGTTAGTACAGAAGCGAAATGAAAGAAAGAAGAAAGAATAAAAGGTAAAGTTCTCCATAGTTCTGTATTTATACTATAAAGGGTAACATAAGTGCTGTGTATATTAGGGAGGCACATAGTTCAGTATCAGTTTACCGTTGTGTCAAGAATGCATCTTTTATTAATTGGGCATAGTATAATCGCAAGACTTAGTTCTGATTGTTTTCTTTTAAGTGCTTGTAGGGATCCTACTGGTGTTTCTTTATCATATTATGGGATTTCTGGAGCCAGGATTAACAATTTTTTGGATGGTTTTCTGCCTGGACCTTTCCCAGACATTATCTTTCTCAAAATAGGGTAGAATGAGTTTGGATATGTATCTCCCCCTGAAATTTTGGATAATTTGAAAAGATTAATTCAAATTTATTTGCACCTGGGCATAATACATATCATGGTAGGAGCTTTCTTATCAAGGGAGCGACCCCGAGGTTTCTCCATTGGACAATATAACCGTCAAGTTCGTTGGATAAACGGTGAAATAGCACGATATTCAAATTATATTCCTGGAGTACATTTAATGGGGAATCTTTTCTCCACCATGACGGAGTGTATCTTAATTTGAGAGGAAGAAGTTGGTTATTGCAAAAAGTTTTGAATTTTATTAATAGACTGTAATAATTTATTGTTAAATGTGCCATATTTATTTTACTATCAATCTTATCAATGAAATTCCATTAATGACGTGATAACATCAGTGTGTAGTTTTGTTTGTTGATAGTATTAAGTCACGTGGTTTTACTACTACTATATTCTGTGAGAAGCGCTCAGTCACGTGGTAGCTCTATAGCTCCAGGCGTGTTAGTAATGTCATGCACAGGTCAAAATTGGTTTTGGTTTTAGCCTAGGTATATGTATAGCGAATAGATTTGGGTCAAGCTGTAAAACTCCAAATAGCGCTACACAAGTATTATTTGTGGAGCTTAGATAGAAAGAAGAGAGTAATAAAAGACATTGTCACCTGCGTTGAAAATAATATATAATCTAAAATAATATAATGTTTTAAGATATTTTAAAGCAAAATTTAGATGTATTAGATGTGGGCGAGAGACTCCACACCGATGCCACAGTCCACAACTGGTGTCATACAACTAGCCTATTAGCTATCCAGTGTATTATGCAACCTCACTATGTATCCCCCACCCACCTCCAAAACTTCTTTAATTACATTTTTAATTTAAAAATATTTAAGCTAAAAAGGATAGTTAAATTTTCAGTAGAGTATTAATGTTATAAGTTTCCTAGAGTTTTATTTCTTTTTATTATTTTTTCTACTATATAATTTATAACTTCTTGGTAAAGATTGTTATCATCTATATTATTAGTACATAATAAGTCATTTTTTCAAATGTACCATTTTTGCTTTTTATTTTATTTATAATTTGTTCTCTTTCATTCTGAAAAATATTACACTGTAATATTAAATGAAATTTACTGTTTTGTTTTTTTTTACATAAAATGCATTTTAGAATTTTAGAAATAAGTTTTCTTTTAAAAGCTACTTCACCTGTCCACCAAATGTCATGTAAGTAGTTAAACATTGAGTTAAATTTATAAAAATATTTTATTTGGGACCAATTTCTCCAAATGTTTTGCCAATTCAGATATGGTATTTTTCTTTCAACTTTGTGTTTGGGTAAAATAAGTTGTTTAAGTATTTTATATATTTCTGAATTTTTTGAAGATTTCCATATTAAGTTATTTTATATATTTCTGAATTTTTTGAAGATTTCCATATTAAGTTATTTAGAAATAAGTTTTCTTTTAAAAGCTACTTCACCTGTCCACCAAATGTCATGTAAGTAGTTAAACATTGAGTTAAATTTATAAAAATATTTTATTTAGGACCAATTTCTCCAAATGTTTTGCCAATTCAGATATGGTATTTTTCTTTCAACTTTGTGTTTGGGTAAAATAAGTTGTTTAAGTATTTTATATATTTCTGAATTTTTTGAAGATTTCCATATTAAGTCAGATTATTTATATTTCTTTAGAGTCATTATTTGTCTACGTAAAATATTTGGTGGATTTAGAGTTGTCGACATTTTGTTATTATTATATATCTTTTTATTGTGTGGTAGTGACAAGCCAAACCAATAAATATATATGCCTTGCCAGGAATATTGTGGTGGGTAATCAAGTAAAGTTAATCTATATAAGTAATTTGTAGATTGTTTTAATTTTAAATTAGAGAAATTTATACCTCCTAATTCTTTAATATATTGTAGGGAAATTGTACATATCTTAGGTATTTTCGGCCATAGAAAATTGTAAATTGATTGTTCTATTTTTTTCATATGATATATATATCAAAGTCTATTATGTTGAATTCATCCCAAATTGAATTAAATAAATAGTTTTTAGTAATAAGAGCTTTTTCCATGAAGGTGAAATCCGTCATGTTCCATGTGTCCTTATGATTCTAAAATTTACTTAGGATTTTTTGTAAATTTTTTATTTTATTATTTTTGCCTAAATATACTCCTAGGACTTTTACATATTGTTTATTTTTTTCTTTTGTAAGTGTTAAATATTTATCTTTTGTCCATCTTCCAATCATTAATATCTCTGTTTTTTCCTGATTTAGTTCAGATCCAGAAGCATTACTGAACTTTCTAAATTGATTAATTAGGTTATCATAAGAGTTGTTGGTTGTAATAAAATTTGATATATCATCTGCGTGTATGAAGGTCTTAGTTTGTTTATTCATATTAGGGAGTGTGATGCCTTTTATCAAGTCATCATTTTGGATAGAAACACTGTGTTTCTATTCCAACAACATATAGCAACATTGAAATTGGGCATCCCTGTCGCACTGACCTTGTGACGGGGAAAATAGTAGTTTGTGCCCCAGTAATTTGTATTTTTGATTTAATTTGGTTATATAGTATTCTAATCCATTTAATGAAAGTTGGGCCAAAACCATTTTTCTCGAGAGTTTTAATTATGAAGTTTATGTCAATCTTATCAAAAGCTTTCTCTTGATCAAATTGTATCAAGGCACCACCAAAGTTATTATTTTCCATATACTCAATAATTGTCTTAATAGATAAAATATTATCAGATATTTGCCTTCCTGACACTCCACAGGTTTGGTTGTTCATAGTTATGTCACTGAGTGTGTTTTTTAGTCTATTTACCAGGACTGTACTTAATATTTTATAATCTATGTTAAGTAGAGATATAGGACTCCAATTTTTTAAACCAGTAGTCTCTCCTTTTTGTTTATATAGGAGAGTAATTAAACCTGTCCTCATTGAGTTACTCATTATTTCACAGTGAAAATGTAGTTATATAAGTTTTGTAGGTCTGGTAAAAGTTGAATTTTATTTTTTTTTTTAAATTCTGCAGTTAGTCAATCTATACCAGGTGATTTACTTTTAGAAAGATTATCAATTACTTTATTTATTTCTAATATTCCAATAGAAGTATCGCACATTTCTTTATCGGAAGTGTTAAATTATCTAAATATTTATTTATTTTTTCTTCAGGTATATTTTTACTTTGGTATATGTTTTTATAACATTCTTTAATATTATCCATAATTACTTTTTTATCTTCAGTAATTTGGTTATTTATTTTAATTTTGGTTATTAATTTCTTATTTCCTCTTTTAAGTTCTTCTCTTTTGTAAATATCTCTTCCTAAATCATAAATATCGTGGTAAAATCTAGCTCTTTGTTTTTCACCATTACTATTTTATTTCTTTAAGTTTTCTAAAGTTTCTTTTAGATTTCTGTTCAATAATAGTGTTTGCATTTTCTATAATTCTTTTGCATTCTTTTTCTAAAATCTGATTATTTTTACATTTAAGTCTAGAGTACTTCTGACATATCGACTTAAATTTTTCTTTTAAGTCATCCCAGGATTTTAAGTTTTCAAAATAAAAAGAATCTATCTCATCTTTAATTTCAAATTGTAGTTCTGGGAGCTTAAGTATGCTAGAATTCAACTTCCAGTGTCCTTTTCCCTACTTTTTAAAAGATTGCGTTTTATATTCCAAGTATATTGTTCTATGATCCGCAAAGAGTTGATCAAGAACTTGACATTTAATTAAATTATCTTTATTTCTTTGTGAAACTTAAATATTATCAATTTTTGATTTAAAATTTGTGTTTTTTAGTTTAAAAGTATATTTAACATCATTTGTATGCAGTATTCTAAAAGCATCTATAATATTATTAATGTTAATAAAGTGATTTAATATTAAAGCTTGTGGAGTACGAATTTTTAATGTTGGCCTATCAAGTTTATTCATACATGCATTGAAATCTCCATATATTACTATATCTTCCTCAGCATATATGGATACATAACTACTGCGTTTCTCATAAAAAATCATGCTTAAATTTAGAATTAGAAGGAGCATAAACATTTATCAAATTTGTATTATGTAATAGAATGTGAATCATTCTACCTTTTAAATTGTTAGTAATTGGGATTAATTTCCAATTTTTTTGTAAGGTTTTGTTTAAAATTATAAACAAACCCACCCCTGAACTAGGCTCAGAAGGGTTAATTTGTGTCAAAAATAAAGCATATAATGTATCTTCAATATAATTTATAGTGTTTTTGTGAATATTGTGTAGCTCTTGTAGAGCTACAATATCAAAATCAGATAAGAGTTGTATTACATTTTTTGCTTTGTCTAAAGATAAGCCTCTGACATTTATAGAGGCAAGTTTTAAAATTAGATACTCAGCCATATATGCTCAAAAATATAAAAGGTGATATTTGCAATTTGGGATACAGAGTATGTATGAAATTGTATTTATTGTTGTTGTTATTGTTGTGCTGGGAGAGTTGGGTGTTGGATGGTGTCATCAGGTTTATTTAACAGTTCTGGTTTTTCAGATTGTTTCATCCTTCTAGGATTTTTTTTTGTTGGGGGGGGGGGTATGCTAGCTGTGTTGATGTCTGAAATGTTAGATAGAGCTCTGACATTTGCCTCAATCACAAGTTTCTTAATTTAGGCGGTTCTTGGTGTGTCTAGTTGTGTTGGGGTTGCTTTCTTTTTCCTTATAGTTGGACATACTGAAAGTGTTAATTTTCTTTTAGATTTGGTCTTCAGCTTTGACATTGATGTTTTTCATTTTTTTTCCAAGATCTTCTTTTCACTCATTGTATTTCTCTCTGCATTCTTTTCACTGAATTCTGTTTCATTTTTGTTTTCGCCTTCATTGTCTATGAAAGTTTCATCAATTTCACCTTCTTTAGTATCCTCAGAAGTTTTTTTTCTCTTCCACAAATTTCAAAGTAAAGCATTCAATCTCCATGGACTCGTCTTCTTCATCTTCATCTGGAGTTACAAAACTTTCAATTTCTTCATTTTCCATATTTTCCTCACTGGTTTTGTTGCTCTTTTTTGTGTTTCTTCTTCTCTCATATCTCTTTCTTCTATCCTGCCACTTTCTTCTTCTTTCTCTTCTTCTTTTCTTTCATCTTCTTTTTCTTTCATTTTGTCTTTTCTTGTCTCTCTAAGTTAATCTTGATCTTCAGGTAAGGCATCAAATATATTCTAGTCCTATTGATTCCCTTGTTTGGTTTAGAGTTTTTGGTTTTCTTGCGTCTTGGTGTCTCCCAGTCCATTTGCGTGTCTGGAATTAGATAGTCATCAGACAGTTTCAAGTCATTTTCTAGGATAGACTCCTATTCTTCATCTTTATTGTCATTGTCATTTTCATCATCACTTTCCTTTTCACTAGTGATGTTGTTGTCAAAGAGCCCTGAAGAAGATACAGTGGCATAAGATTTTTTGGATGATATAAGTACAGGGTTGAGGATGGGGTTTGTGTTATTGTTGTTGTTGTTACTGTGTGTTTGTCTGTTTTGGGACTGTTGTTGGGGTCACCTCCACTTATCGTGGCCCGTCTTATTGCAAACATCACATTTTCTAACGTGTATGCAACCGTATACCATGTATTCACAATAAAGCCTTACACTTTAAAAAACTGAGGGATGCCAACCACATCGCGTGCATCCACTTTCACCATAATCTTCCCTGTGTTAACATTAGGACAGGCTTTGTATGTCTCACGTCTCACGTTAAGCACGTTTATACGTAAACGTTGTCCAAAACCTTCTCTGAAAACTGAAAGAGGGATCTCGTACGGAAACTGTGATACGAAAACATCTACCGTTTTCCGCGCGAACATATGGTTTATGGGGGGGAGCAGGTCTTACTTTGGCCACAAATGAATCTATCTCTACATCTCCCATTGGGAGGATAAAGCCGTTTTCCTTAGGATATAACAGAAAAATCCCCCTCCCATTGTAAGTAAGGGATTCTACGGTATTTGCGTTAACCCCCCGAGCTCCAAGTTGAGCCAGTAAGGTCGGGACATTTGGTATTACGCTTGCCTGGATGTTAGACAAATCTATTGACTGAACCCACTGGCCCCTATGGGCTTTCAGAAGCCTCCCTTCTGCTTGTTTCTCCACATCGCATCTAAAATGCTTCCTGTATATCTGTTCCAGATTGGACATATTTGGTCCAGACATTGTAGTTAAAATTGTTAAAATAAAGTAACGCAAGTACAAAACTGTAATTCATAATCAAGTGGGGAGGTAACCCAGGGTGTTTCCCCCCCCCAGTGTCCTATTTTTAGAATTTCCGTTCTTTCATGATTTATTTGTGATCCAGAAGCTTTTCCAAAAGCTTCATATTCGTTTTGTAGGTGTACAAAGGAATTTGGATCATTTATAAAGTTTGTACAACCATCAGCATGTTGTAGCATCTTGAATTCTCATAGATTTGGTATTTTGATTCCCTGAATATTAGTATTGATCCTGATTTTTATATTCAGGATTTTAATTGCTATTACGTATAATAGCATTGATAGTGGGCATCCTTGCCTCACTGATCTTTGTATTTCAAATTTCTCCGTTTTTGCACCATTTACCATGTCGAAAAGTACCATAGCACATTTCGAATTTGATCCATCTATAAAATCTATAATAGTCCTAATATTAAGTATATTGTTATGTATGCTTCTACCTTTACCGCCGCATGTTTGATTAGTTTTTACTATCGTGTTTATCCCGTGTTTTACCCTATTTGCTAAAATTCTACTTATTATTTTGTAATTAGTGTTAAGGAGGGAGATGGGCCTCCAGTATTTTAAGTCAGTTGTGACCCCTTTCCCTTTATAAATAATTGTAATCAATCCCTCCCTCATTTAGTCTGTCATTTTGTCATTTTTTTAAAGTATGTTATTAAATAATGATTCTAAAAATGGTACCACCTCACTTTGGAATTTCTTATAGAATTCCGCCGTGAGGCCATCTCGCCCTGGTGATTTACCTTTTGCAAATTCTTTTATTGTGGTTTGCACTTCCTCCACAGAAATGAATTCATCACACAATTATTTGTGTTCTGATGAAATCTTTTCACATTGTATTGAATTAAAGTATTGTTGTATTATGTTATTGTCTATGTTTTGAGATGAATATAGTGTTGTAATAAAATGTTGTACTTCTTTCATAATTTCTGTTTTAGTTGTCACTTCCACCCCATTTATCATAAGAGTGTCTAGTGACTTCTCCCCCCCCCCTTTCCTTTTTGCCTCTCTTTTAAATAAATCCTTAGCCTGTTTGTATAAATGGTGAAATTTTCCCGCCCTTGTTTCTGTTCCCTTTGTCTCCCTTTCTTCTAGCTTTTCTAATTGTTTGGAGTAGCTCTCCTTATCCCTTATAGATGTAGTATTTTCATTGAGTTTTCTTTTTAATTCTAGTATCTCCATTTTTGAATCCGTTTACGTTTAGTTCAGTGATATATTGCTAATTATTTAACCTTATTTTGAATTCATCCTAATCAGTTATAATATCAGCTATATTTTGTCCCTTTTCATTTTTAAGTATTTTAGGGATTTCTTCTTTTAATTCTATAATAAGCTGTTCATCATTTAGAATGGAGTTATTTAATTTCCATTCTCCCTTTCCCCATCTATTACTTTTAATCACTATTTCCAGAGTTATTTGTTTATGATCTGATATTTTGAAATCTAAAATTTGAGCTTTTTTATTGTTTCATGCCCGAAATCAGTTACATGAAATTTATTTATTCTACTTGCTCCATTTATACCTTGTCGTGTATATTCATGCGTGTATTCCGTTTTTAGTAAATTCAAACGCCTTTACACATCTGTTAATTTATTTCTTTTTATTAGTTTACCCATATTTTCCATTAGTGCTAGATCAGTGGTTGTTAATTTTCCAGTCCGATCTGCACTTTCTCCCGCCCAGTTAAAATCACTCCCCATAATCAGGTGTTCTGGAGGGAAATTATTTAAGTAGTTATTTAAGTTTATTAAGAAGTCTTTGTGACCTTCCCTGGTCGCTGGACAATATATATTCATAATGTGAAGTTTATTAAGTTTCAAATGAATAACTGTCCCTTTTAAACTAATAACTTCTTTTAAAAGTTCCCAATTTTGCCTAATACTATTACTAATTATAGTAGCTACACCCGCTTTAGTGTCATTGTAGATAATATCGTTTGTGACAACTATCGCATCCTTTTCCGATTCTAGTTCAGCTATCATTGTTTTGGAAAGTTTGTTGTGTGTCTCCTGAATTAGTATAATGTCATAATGTTTTAAATTTATCAGTTGTGCGATTTTGTCCTTATCTATTTCATAATTGTTTATTGAGGTGATAAGGATGTTTATTTACTTCATTTTTGGTTTTCCAGGTGGCAAATTACTATATTTAAATTAGTTATATACAAGTATTAAGTTAAAGTTATTTAATTAGTAGTTATACATTAATTGTTAAGTTAATTGAGTTTGGGGTATCTGCATTGTCGTTATCTGGTCGTCACTAGAGCTTTCTGATAGGTTCGGTTCATTATTCTTTTTCTTCTTGTTCTCTCTCGTTTTTCTCTTTTGTCTGATTTCTACTTTTGCCTGCAGTATTTCTGCGATGGTAGGGAGATTTGTGTCATCACTGGAGTAAGAGCCTGATAAAGTTTTGCACTTCCTTTTCCTTACCATTGGTATTGGTGCTGATGTGAGGGGTTGTAGCCGGCTCAGATTCGTCTCCTTTATTGTATCACATATTGATTCCTGTAGATCGTATTCTTCTTTCTCTTCTTCTATTGGGAGAATTTCATATTTATTCTGTGTTTTCAGTGGTGCTTGCGGAATGATTTTTCCTGTTGTTTTTCTTGGCGTCTGGAAGACATCTTCCTCCGTCACCACAGTTTCCACAGTTCTATCTATTTGCTGTCCATTCCCATTTTCTTCAGATAGTATATATTCTTGTTGGCTTTCCCCTTTTACTTGTGCTGCATATGAGTTAGCATTCTGGATTTTGGTATTTTTTACCAGATGGCAATCCTTTGGGCCATGGCCCATTATGCGGCAACGTGGGCATGGTCTATCTAGGTCACACCCCTTGTAGAAATAAACAGGTATCTTTTTTGCTTCTGCTATTGGTACCTGCAATATCCTTCCTCCGTTGTGTATTTTCTCGAACCCATAACAGTTTACCTTTTTCCCTAGCAATCTTGACCTTATGTACACACATAAGTTTATCTATTATGACTGTGCTGCTAACTTCAAGGGGAAGTTCAGAAATGAACACGTCAATGTTTTCCGGCTCTATTTCCCTTGTGATTAGTTCAGTGTCATAGATTTTAATTACATGGCCTTGCATTTGAAGTTTCGTTTGTTTGAGAAGCTGTTTACACTGTTTAAGGTATAGGGTGTATTTATTGCGCCCTCCATATTGCAGACCATCTATCTCATATAGATCTATATCCAATACTCGCATGGATATTAGAACCTCTGATTGTCCTGGTAATTTCTCTGCATCTCCAAAATCCAGGGTATGGCAGCCCTCTCTGTGGTATATAACGAGCCCCTTTTTACCTAGATCTCCTTCCACAACAGTGTTAAAGGAATCAGAAATCTTGAAACGGGTTGGCTCCATTTTGTCCGTAATTTTGTCTAGTCCGTCCTAGGGGAGGTCTTACAAACTTACAGAAAGGCAAACATATAATAAAGAGTTGAAAAAAGTGCAAAATAAAGAATTAACTAACAGGGTGATGAAAATAGAAATGTAATACAAAAATCAAGTAAATGGTAAGCTAAATGAAAGAGCCTACAAAAAAGTAGTATGCATGAGTTGTATACTGGATCACTTGGTGAGTATTGAACACTACTACCCACTGGTATTCCTGTATTGAAATCGTGAATCCCAAATGTTATAATCCAATTGACTTTCTTGCACATCCAACACGTCCGCTCTCCTCGACGTCTAGCTTCAAATCGTTGTCCTTTTCTATCAAAGAAAAGAGCAATACAAGTTGTAAGTAGTGTCATAGCTCCTCTCGACAACATATGCACATAAAACCGCTCCAGTGGCCTCTGTTGGTTAGAGCGCTGGCCTCGGATGCGGGAGGTCGCGGGACTGAGACTGCATTAATCATTACTTAAATGTAAACGGAAGCTATAACAAAAACATTATTTCAAAGCTGGCTTTCGTAGAACAGGAAGACGAATTCCATGTATCTCCCATTTGCCCTTTAAGTCTAAACAATTTACAAATTCGGCCGTTAATTTAGATAATCTGATGCAAATCATTCTTAAATCGCCACCCTTTTTGTTAACTACTCCAGATATACAATTGTGTATTGCAGTATCCAATGACCAAACAGTATGATCACCAGAAAAAACGAACAGTAATAGTTAATGTTATCAACCATCAGAATATTGACGTCTTCGTCCTGGCAGAAACATTGCCATAAACATCAGGCGATTATCCCAATTGCTCGGATCTAATGTCACAGAATTAGGCGAAAATTGAATTTATTTCTTCTTGAATTACAAACTAATTTCACCATTTTTTGTTTCGTCGTACATGCGTTACCTGGGGTGAATAAGTGTATTTTTCAAGGTAAGCGACGTGTAACGATTTGCATGTTCCTGACTACGAATCACTTGAAGTCAGGAACATTAGAATCACGGGGTGCACGGGAATTTTGCCATTAATTCTGCTCACCTTTTTGAGGATATATAAGGCAGAATAATTCTGATACAATTACGAGTCCAGAAGTATCTTATCACAGGAGAGATAGCTCGTCATTCTTTCACCAGCCAAAGGGGTGAGTGTTAAATTTATATTTCGTTTTATTGTGAATTTTATTCAGTTTATGATTTCATGTAATGATGCCTTTATTACAATGTAGATTTAAAACGTGGAATATTTGGAATTACTAGTCACTATTAGACTTTAAATGCAATAGCGTAATCTAAGTTTTAGATTGTTTTAGAAACAACTATTATTAGTTTGGTTTCTTTATTGTAGCTGATTTGTAGCGGAACGTCTCCGATTTGTAGCGGAACGTCTCTGATTTGTAGCGGAACGTCTCTGATTTGTAGCGGAACGTCTCTGAATGTCTCTGAATTGTAGCTGAATGTGATTGATTGTGCCGTGATTATGCTGTTTAATTGTGCGATCAAATTGAGGTATCTGACTGTCTGTCTGTCGGATTTTCTGTCCGTCTACATCTGTCGTGATGTGTAGATATCCGGAAATCTAGAAGTCTAAATGTCCGAGTGTCGGAGCTGTCTATAGGTGTAAACATCCGGGGTGGCATCTAAGTATTTGGGACCGGTGGTTCTAGTAGATGCTGTATGCTGTCTGTACGTATAACTGTAGTGGATCCGTGAAGGGCAAGTGACCGATAAAAGTATTGAGTCAACCCTAGGTATTCGGAGAAGATGGGCGGCGATTCAACAGTTGGTGAATCGTACGGTTGTACAGGGTCGATACACATGTGTTTGTTGCAATTGTAGTTAAAATTGAATACATTGTTATATTTACACATAGTTACTTTGAATCACAGAAGTATTTCAAGGGATTATATGAATCTCAATAACAGTGAGAGAGATAGAGAGTGAGCCGGGTGTTGTACAGGACAAACTAACAAAATATGCTCGAGTCGTTTGGTTAATTTAGAGTCAACGATATAAGACAAAAGAGAAAAATGAAAAACAACCTCTAACAACGATACAGAACAAATACTTAATATACAATGCTAAAACACAACATAACACTAACTTCAATATATAGTATTACAAACGATACAAATAAAATAATACAACATGCACACCGTTATTGCAATATATAGCTAACACGATACTATAAAAATGGCAACGTACCATATGCTAAGACCATAAACATTCTGGTATCACCATTTTCGCGATTCGTATTCGTCAACATAGGCGAAGACACAATACAAATGTGTTGTTAGTCCAAAGACGATACGACGAGCGCCATGGGCATTTATTAAATACATGCTAATCGACAAAATCGCCCCATTCGTGCTCATCGTTCGCTGATCGATCACTCAAACAAACAGTCACTCATGACAAACACTCACATGGGAACGCACACACACACATATGCATGTGTGCTCATGTGTTCCTGATGTATATCTGTATATATATATATATATATATATATATATAGACACACACAGATATATATATATATATATATATATATATATATATATATATATATATATATATATATATATCTGTGTGGGTGGGTGGGTGTCAGGTCAAACTGGCTATGTCTGCTGCAGTAAGAAACAGTAGACACTTCGTTCGGTGTTTGGTGACCAAGGGTCAACAGTTACATATTGATCTTCTATGTTTGTTTCTAGTTTATCTGGTGCCAACTATATAGACTCCTCCTGCAAATATATAAGGACAGATCGCAAGATATTGTTTTGGAAAACGTCTCTTCATTTAGGTTTATTTGGGTTCAGACGGGTCTGAACAATAATGGGAATGATTTTGCACTGCTTTCATCACTTGATCTTTCTTAATGCTCCCTTCACTAGACTTGGCACAGATCACTATAAATGGCTTTGTGTACTTCGCAAAACTAATTATGGCAAATGGAACAACGAACTTTTTTTGCTCCGGAAATGCGCTACGCTCGACCAGACATTCAGCATTGCATTTCTAAACCCATAGCTTTTGATGAACCCCTGCTACAAATACTGGCATATGAGGGATATCATGCAATCAACATAGTATAAAAAATGATGTTCGAATGACAAATTAAATTAAAATCTGAGAATGCTGTACTGGCCATTGTTGCATAGTTTTATAGTCTCTACGCTAAACTATCCACGTCCAGCCTAACCGTCGACTACAAAGCAAACCGTTTTATGGTTCCAAACTGAAGCACGAAAACTAGAAATATGCATTTATCAAGGAACGGTGCATGATACTAGATAAAGTCATATCAGCTGGGAGAATGTCCAGGAAGACAATCTCATCCTCTGAGAATATGTATTCAACTATCACCAAAACAGCGGTTTGATGAGAACGTTTCTGCTTTGCTGTGTTTTCTAAAGGCGAGATATTTTACATAATACATGTCTGGAAGACAGCGCTTCATCATTCACGAAAGCACCCTTTAGCAAAATCAAAGTGATTGTGCAACGCAAACTCATACAGTTCTAGGATGTGCTGTAAGGGAGATGAGATTGAGTCCTATGGGGATAAGAATGACATAAAAAGCTGCGTTCATGTGCTCTAAGTCAGCAAGCCTCATTCATCAGGATCGTATTCAACAATGACTGGTTGCAAAACCGCTTTAAAAGTTGGCAGAACACTGTAAAATCAGGACATTGTTAATCAACAATCATATATCATTTATTTCATTGTGGAGGCAAATGACTGACTGCCAAAGTGGATACAAATATATCATTTGCTGATCATCCAATACTGAATGACAGCGAGAAAACATTTGACTTTTTGTCAAATGGATGATATGATAGAGAAGCAGCTGGCTGCCTAAAAGCAGGAGTTAATCACATGATACATCAACTTACTTACCTATTATAGTAAATATGTATCCGAGAAGTATAAGATGCATCAATCGTACACTCTTACAAGAAAAAAGGTGATAAACTATCATGCTCTAACCATTGAGACATCTATATCATGTCTATATCCGGACAATATTCCTTGTCATAATTTGTCTGAAACCCATGTGCATGTCATTGACCAGTGGCTACTGGCAGAATGTGGGTGTGGCTTTCGAAAAGGGAAATGAACATTAACTAACAAGGATAATGATTTTAGTTCAAAGTATTATGTTCTCATATGACTAATAATAGATCCCACCCTTCCCTCCCATAGTGACACTATTCCTGATATATTCTATATTAGCGCCAGAAAAAGTGACATTACATCAGTTTTCTCAAGATTATGAGTCAGCAATTTTAATCATTTGCAGTAGTTTACACCACAAGCATCATGCCGTGTATCTCAAAACATTATTTGATTGCTGCTTTAATTCTAGTTTCAATTAAACTGCACATATACGCTAGCATGATTGATGTTCATTACATTGTTTTGAACTACATCTGGAAAATATATATTATTAATTTTATCTTCACATTCATAATATTATTTCCAAACCGAATTGTGAATCACAGTACATGTAAAGTGCTCAAATGTAAAGTTTGAGTAATGCTTCTCTCTCAGTATGTATCGAAAGGATATACAAAGTTACCAATCCGGTGGCCTTTTGGTTAGAGTGTCTGTCTCAGATGCGGGAGGTATTCGGTTCCATCTATGGGAAAGTCATACCAACGTCTTATGAAATGGTACAAGCAGCTCAGCGCTAGGCATAAAGAAGTTAGTGCTTGGAGTGGTCGGCCTGGTATCACAAGAATAGGATGCCCATTGCTTAACATCTCTATAAACTGCCACACTGCAGATAACAGAGCGATCTGAAAAACAATATGTTCAAGCTACGTTAAAATCCAAATCACACACAAACACTATACGAAGTTGCTCTATACAATACCAATGAATCCTATCAAGGAAAGAAGGTGTGTAAGACCGTGAATTCCCATTATTGCATAGGTGTACTAAATGAACTACACATTATGCAATTATGTTGCGTTTTAAGTTTGATATCTGTGTTTCTTTTGTTAAAGGCGGGATATCAACCTGCATATATTTCTACATCCAATGTATATATGTTCAATCACGCATTCTGATTAACAGATTACTTTTAGAATAGCTTGGGTTATAATCTGAAACCTGTCCAAACAGATGTATGGATTAACTGTGGAGACACGGTAAATTCAGTTCATCTTATATTGATTAGTAAATCATACAATAAATGGATATAATTTAAACAATGGTTATTAATTTAAACTACGTATAAAAGTTTTTAAAACAAGATATAGTCAGTGACATAATAGTTGGCACTAACAGTACAGGTGGTCCCAACTATGAACAATGCTAGCTATATTGTTTAGTAACGAGCGTGTTTCAAGTTGTTAAGCTTGAGAACAAACTTAGAAAATACATTGCAATGAGAAACGAAATGCTTTTTTTCCTGCCCTCGGTTACTGTTAAACTGACAAAAAGATACCCTCCCCCAACCGCTCCGGTGACCTAGTGGTTAGAGCGTCCGCCCCGGAAGCGGAAGGTCGTCGGTTCGATCCCCGACCGAGTCATACCAAAGACTTACAAAAATGGTACTAACAGTTGCCTCACTTGATGCTCAGCATTCAGAGGTTATTGTTACGACTGGTCGGCCTGGTGTCAGGATAATGTGACTGGGTGAGACATCATGCTACATGTCTGCGGCATGATGTCTCAGTGCTAGACATCACTATAAACTGCCTCACTGCAGACATCGTAGCGATATGACTGAAAATTCTTTATCATCTACGTTAAAATTCCTAATCAAACAGATAACCCAATACAAATAAAAGTAGTACTAATTAATATGTTAGTAGGATGTGCCATGAACAAAATATTACATTTCGGTTATCACAATGTTTAACATGAATGGCTATGATTGCATTATACCATTATTTAAACCTCAGAATAACTATCAATGTATACCTTTAGAGAAATGGAAACTCAAAAGAACGTAAACCTGAAACACATCAAATCAGTCAATTCCACTTCACTGCTTGGCCAGACCGAGGTGTACCGAGATTTGCGTCATCCTTGGTTCATTTCCGTCAGAAGGTTCGTGCTGCACATACTAGACTGTTTGTACGCATGGGTGAGTGTTTGTTTGTTTGGCGTGACTGTACGTTTTGTACAGAAGAACCATATAATATACATGAAAATTAAATACTTGTTGGCGCGATGCATAGCAACATGATGGAAATAAGTATTTGTTAGATAGAAGCTGTTTAACACTTGAGAATAGTCCACATTTAACTTGTGCATTTGATACAATATAATTTTGAAATAATGTGCAAAAGATGAAAATGTTAAAAATACAACATTACTTCACAGATTAATCATGATGTGCGTGAAACATCGAAAACATTAAGGTTTGGAAGCATTGACTATAAATCAAATTAAAACGCACATACAAGTGTTTTCGTTTGCACCAGCAAGGAGGTAAGTGATTATTAATATAGATAATAAAATTAGTAACACGTTTGGTACAACAATAGCGTTAAGATTATTGTTATGACCTGTTTAAACTGCAACAGCCTATATGTATGACGTGCAAACTACTGAAGATTTGTACGAGCTTTAATCTGTCTTTTTATTATAGCTGTATTCTACGTAAATCTTTGTAGCTATATTACAAGGTAGCCACGCTATAAAACGTTGCCGAATTCAAACATTATTTCACTTCAATTAGTCTTTAAGTTTCTTAATGAATAATTAATATAATATTATAGCTTTATTATCAAGCAAATTCTTTCCAATATTTGAATTTCTCATTTGTCTGAAATCTAGTTATGTGCGTACGTATAACAATATTTAAATTGACTGAGGTGAATATTGGCACGGAGGAAAACCATCTGTGATATAGATGTTATATCCTCAAGTAATTGTGAGAGGCACTACTAATTGCACTCTTTCTGTACATTGTTTTATAAACTTCATATGTGGTCGACTTTTTAAAAAAAAAGAAATTTTACTGTTTGCTTTGTAATTTCGTAGGATCATATTGTTTTGTATTTACGTGTTTATTAGACAAAATATTATCTGACGATGAGTTGGTAGCAATGAATTATATTCCAATGAAAAAACATTTGAACTACTTTTCATTCAATATAATTAAACTTTTAAAGTCAATATCACATGTTATCATATCTGTCTGGACTGGCAGTGCTGTCCATACAGTTCACAGAAGGATCAAATGCATCAAATGGTAGGGAAGTTTTACCCGATCTTGGATATCACTGCTGTCTAAACTTTAAGAGTATCGAATTATATATATATATATATATATATATATATATATATATATATATATATATATATATATATAAGATACGAGGTCACGGAAACTCAGCGCCTAGAAGGCATGCCAATATCTTCCGTGCCTCCGATGTGGGGTGGGGGTAAGAGGAAAATCGCAGTTGTGTCTCAGTTGTGGCGGCAAACGTTACAGGGAACTAAAACGCTACTATGACAAACGAAAAAAAAATGCAGTCATTGATCCTACTGATGACTCCGTAAGCGACAAAATCATAAAAACTCCTCAAGACTACATTGATAGACTTATAATTAAAGCAAATAATAAATTAGACAAATAGTATTATTATACAAATGAGCCAAGATTTCAGACCTCACCAAGTGCTTGTTAATTATGAAGCATCCCGTGATGGTGTTGTTAGGCATCGCAGACTAATGAAACCGGTTGGACGGGTAAATAATATGGGATACATGATGTTTACAGCCGGGAAGAAGACATATCTTAATCACAGAATAATCTATGAAGCATTTTACGGATTAATCGAAGACGGATTTGTGACTGATCACGTTGATGGATTACCTCAAAATAACAAATTGGATAACTTACGAGTTGTTACTCAGCGTCAGAATAGAAAATTAGGTGGAACCAGCAAACACGCAAAAAAGGCAAAACATGTCAAATCATTTGATACAGAAACCAACGAAGAAAAAATAGTTCAGTTAATAAATGAAGCCAGTACATATTTCGATATTTGTAGTCCTTCAATACGATTTGTTGCAGAAAATATAACTAAATTAGCTCCGTCAAAGAAAAATGGCCATAAAATAAAATTCGTATACATCTGAAACGATTCAAGGGAAATAAATCCTTTAAGGATACTTAATTAAGTTAATAAAGTAACCTCTGGGTCTCTCTGACGTCATAGGGCGCCAGCGAGATTGTCAAATAAGTGTTACTTTTTTAAATTAAAGATAAAAGGTATTATATAAATAATGGATATCAAAGATATAAATGCTATAATTGCTGAAATTTCAAATTTGAAAGATTGAGGAATAGTATTATCTAAAGTTCTCGACTGCGACAGGATTGCCTCGGAATATGAAGACATAGAGTATCAGTTTAGTAAAGGACGTTATGTTTTACCTAAGATGTACAGGCTCGTGAAAGGAATTCAAAAGTCCATCAATGCTTGTTTGTACGGTAACAACATTAATATATTTATAACGCTATTTAGCACCGTTGAATCAATACGTCAAAAACTCGGCCAAGAGTATCAAAAACGAGCTGAAATTAGTTCTAAGGTTCGTGATCTTAGAATAATGTTAAACGAGGAAAAACCAGTATCCTAAATACGTGAGCGTTACTATAAAAAATAGGCTTTCAGTAAATTTTCAGTAAAAAATAATTTTTTTTTAGCGTTTTTTGTAACACTTACATGGGATTTTCTCCTGAAAGGATACTCAGCAGTTTGGGCTTGCTCATGCAGTTATGTGCGTACTGGATGATCTGGCTGTAGTAGCAAGTAATCACCGCGACGCCTCCATTTTCACGTAGTTGTTGTTGTTGCCGCGTCGTTAACAAAAATCGTTCATCGCCGTTCTCAGATATTACAATTCTGAAACCCCCAGCGATGTTATTTCTAAAACACTCGCGGATAGCGTCGTACAGTTTAACCCTGTCGGAGTTGGATACGTTAGTTTGATGGTACATTATTTAATAACTCAGCTTTTAATTGTGATAGTTTCATATTTGAAAACTCAGTTCACAAACAATATATGGTAGGTGAATCGCTTACAACTAAATTAGCCCGAGAGCGGCTAGCAGCAATTTAAAAGTTTATACCGGTTCGAGACAGACTTCGCGAGAAACTTCAACAACGACAACAAGCGCAGACTGACTTTTCTGTGTCAAGTGAACAACTGTTTACTCCGATAACAAGTGCGACCAAAGATGTGAAAAAGTTAACTGAAGCAGCGATATACGGAGATATTCCTGAAAAAGAACGAGCAACGAAGGCGCCGCTGCTTGATACACTTGAAAAGATAGCAACAGAGACCGAACAAACGCACGCAGGGATACAACAGCTATCAAGTGATATAAAAACTCAACGCGTATGAACGATTAGCTGATATTGATGATTATTCGCCTGAACCACAACCTGTTGATGTCACCCCAAGAGGTATTTCCTTTATAGACAAAAACACCGAAGGAGCTATAAAGGAAATCAAACGACATCAATTAATAAAAATCGAAGATTATAAGATTTTTGGTGATTTCGCCGTCCAAAGCTTTCATTCTAGAAAGGACTTTTTAAAAGACGAGTATAAAAACAGTAAAATAAGCCGAGATGAATGGGTTAATTGGTTGTATAAAACGAATAAGGGAATTACTGGTAATTTGAAAAAGGATACAATTGACTATAGATCTTTCAAAGTAGGAGTTGATAGTTATGGTATACAAAAACAACAAGAACGAGAAAAACAAAGTAGAGGCCGACAAAAACAATTACTTGATGATAGTCAGGGCGCAACTGGTACAACTGAGGAAACAAGCGGAAAGGGATATTCAATTAAAACTCCAAAGGATTTCAACGCAACCGTGACATGCCCTGGTAACATCCTAAGTTATATATCACGGTTAGAAATACGTATGGGTGGAAAGCGAGCCGGAAACAACTCCGTCGAGATAATTAATGAAGCAGCTGATATCTGTAGAAGATTATTTGCCGGCGGTATCATTGGCATTGATGTATATCGAGAACTCATTGCTGAATTAGTTGAAAATCACAAAGATGCCCATGGTTATGATGAAAATCCTATGGATCTTAGCGATTGATCACTAATTGAAAAACTACTAGTTTTATAACAAGATGATCATACACTACAACCATGATAAACCCGTAAGCGTCTACGTGGTGAACTCACGATTGCCTGTTTATAGAGCATATTACGGAGATGGTTTCGGCAATGCCATTGCGGGGTTATTTACAAGAATGGCTCCCAAGGTGGCGCCGTTAGCTAAACAATTATCAATGAAGGCCATTGATATTATTCGTGAGAAGGGAACCAGCAAAATCGGAGATTTCGTTGGAAATCTTGCCGGAAAGGCATTTTCTACCGCGAAAGATAAAATAGCATCATTGGTGCGACGACGAAAAAAGCAACCAGTTGTACTGCCATCTACAACAGTGATGCCTGCAAGTGTAAGCAAAGCAATAAATAGCGCAGTGGAAGAAAAATTAGCGTCGTTGGCTGCTTCGGTGACTCCGTCATCCGTGGCTGCGTCGTTGGCGAACAGTAACCAAGATGATATCGCACACATGATAGCAGGAAGTGGTTTGAAAAGAAAACAAAAACGACGATGATTACAAAGAATGTCACAATTTAAAATACTAGTATGTTAATATAATGTTTAAACGAACAGCTGATCCCGCGTTAGATATGGAAGCCCCAGTACCCAAGGACAATTCCGTCCGCGATTATCAATTTTATTCCTATCATGCTATACAAGCAGATATTCGATCGCGAATTGAACTTCAAGTCTATGATACCAGTAAATACTTTCTACCCGCTGAAGCGTTTATCGAAGTAGAAGGAGAACTTGTGCGACTTACTGATACTCCTGCTGTACCCGCACCGTATCCAGATGGTGCCCAAGTCGGCTTAGTCAATAATGGTATCATGGCGCTATTTGAATCCGCGAGATATCTCATTGACGGAAAAGAGATTGAGTATATAGAACGTGATGTTGATGTGGCTACAACAATAATTGGGTTAGCAAGATACTCTGACGATTATACAAGATCAGCAGGTACGTCTATGATGTTTGCAAAAGATAATAAAAACACTGCTGGACCCACTCAATTTATTGTACGACGACCAAATAATAATGCTGGCGCTGCTGCTGTTGATGTCGAGAATATGATTATAAATACTGATCCCCAGTACAATCTAGGAGCTACAACACGAATAGCAATGTTGGCAGGACAACGTAAATCGTTTTCATGTGCGATTCCGTTGCATCATATATTTGGATTATGTAGAAATGTACGAAAAGTTATTTATGGAGCGAAGCATACAGTAGTACTCGTGCGAAAGGGTAGTGACAATGATGCAATCTGGAGAATTCCAGCGAATCCTGCAAATCCAGATGCTGACGCTGGTAAAGTCATTTTAACTAAATTGTTCTTGTGGATGAGAGTAAGGACCCCATCAATTACCACGGAAGAGCGACTACTTTCATTTATGGACACAGGTGGCAAATCAATGCTACGTTGGCTAACAACAACAACAGATGTTAAGCAATCAAATATCAATGATACATTTACTTGGAACTTGGCATCACAACAAGGCGTTTCAGCTCCACGTCATATATTTATCGCGTTGCAGGATATGACAAGAGTGGAATCACAATTGCACAGTCATATGATATTTGATCAATTAGGAGTTACTGAGGTCTCGTTGAGAATAAATGGCCAGCAGGAACCATCCGAAGACATACAACTTAATTTCGGTCAAAACCATATTGCGCGCGTGTACCATCGTATGCTGTCATATATGGGCCGTGATCAAAATGTTGATACTGGTTTGAAAATATCGCAACATGATTTTAAGAACTTGTATCCGATATACTACTTTTCGCTGGAACATCTTGATTTAACAAGGCAATCCGTCGTTGATATACACTTCAGAGCCAATGTCCTTCGTGGCGTTATTGCTAATTATGGAGCGGTTGCTGTTATTCTCAGCGACAAATCAATGCTACTTGAAGGTGTTGGTGACGAATGAGAATTGTTGATGCACCAGTGGAAAATATGTAAATGAAACTTGAAGAGTTTCCAAATAGATCAATTGAAAGCATAAATATGTTTTACAATAAAATGACATATAGTGTTGTTAGTGTCAAGCTGACTTATGGTCAGGTTAGGAAATTGCGATCAAAATCCGCTAAAGGATGTGGAACAACAATAACGTTGAAACCAACGCAGATGCCCGGCGGTACACATAAAATATCATTGACGGATCGTCAACTAAAACATTTCAATGATGCGCTGAAGAATAAGAGAGGGGTTCAAATTGTATTCTTAAAGGCTGCAGTCGCCAACATGATAAAATCAGGTGGTATATTTCCATTGTTAGCTGAAATACCAGCATTGATTGCAGCGGCTGCCCCAGCGGTGGCGAAAGCGGCTGCGTTGGAAGCCGTTGGGACCGCGGCAGAGGTGGCGTTGAAAAAGGCAACTGGGAAAGGATATAAAAAAATGTAAAGGGTCTAAGACTACCAGGAACCCCGTATTCATGGTACAGCGGGAGATCCGTTCACGGATCTGGTCTGAGAATACCAGGAACGGTTTATTAGTTGAAAGCCCAATTCTCCCTATGTCCAATTTTGATTTAATTGATGCTGCTAAAAAACTAGCGATAAAAAACTTCAGAGGGGTTTTTATGAGAGATCAATTACCTAGAAAACCTAAACGCGTTGAAACCGGTATCATCAATCTTGATAACAGTAACGGATCGGGAACTCACTGGATTGCATACGCGATCGATCGCGTGGGATTGTTTATTTTGATTCATATGGGCTAGCCCCACCGAACGAGTTTATGCGGTATATAAATTCTTCGATGATACTCAAAGAGTTTCCGATTTTTTATTCCACGCTGCCAACACAACAATTAAATGATCCACCGATATGCGGCCGTGAAGTATTAAATGTCCTCGCGGAGATTTCATCGTCACAGAAACCACCTTATCTGGTTGTAAATAAATACACGAGTGGGAAATTACAAGGTAATTTTAGAGAATCAATAAATTAAAAATACTAGAGTCTTTACAATAATGATTGATATTTGGGGACGATCTCTGTCAATGTTGAAACTAACCACGAAAACATCTGCGGGTTCTATCGAGGATGTAAAAAAAATAATTGAAGATGAAATCGCTGAGACGTTAAATTTAGCAAGTGTTGACCCGAACGAAATAGTTGTATTTCAAGATCTCTAGGGTAAATTGCAAACCAGTAATATATCCGTGAATGACATTTTTATACGGCAGCGCGACGCCGCTGAAAACTCTATTGCGCTGTATTCCAACGAAGGACAACTTAAACCAGGCGAACTTGTGTCTACGATCACCGACGCGATTGACGCCCACGACAGCATGATTGCCACCCGCGGCCGTGAGCTGGATGATCTTATACGAGGTTATAACAATTTTCGCAAAAATGTCGTACATACATTATTTGGAACCCCGCTTGTGGTTGGCATGACTCTCGCTGAAATTAAAAACTTTTTATCTTTATTCTTTTTTAACAAGGACGCGGGAAGGATGGTGAATGAAAATGAAATCAAGGCAAATTATCTCGATATTTACAATGATATTTCTAAACTAATAGAAAATCTTGAAAAGGTACAAAAACCCACTAACGACGTCCTTGGTAAGTTTCTTGGAACCTCACTTGTGGCAGGCATGACTCTCGCTGAAATTAGCGAGTTTATTGGCAAGCATACTCACAATGCCTACGTCGCTAATAGTTTATTTGATGTCCCAGCTACATCTACGATGACTCTCAAAGATATTAATATGTTTATGGTGAGACAAACAACACTTAATACCATCGTGGATAATTTTTTGGGGAGAACACCTGTGTCTGAAACCACATCTCTGACAGGCCCGACCCTCGCTGAAGTTAAAAAAGCTACTGACGAACAAAAAAACCGCAAGCGAAATTGTTAATAAGTTCTTTGAGGGTTCTAAAAGTTACAGTATCACGATGACATATTCTGAACTCGACGGGAATTATAAATCCCAAAAAGGTTTTGGATTCAACCTCCTTTTTCATTTTTTAAACGCCGCGATGGAACGATGATGAAATATACCGAAATCAATAAAACCTATCTCGACGTTTACGACGATATTCTTAAGCTAAAAGAAAAATCCGAAAAGGTACAAAAACCCGCCAACGACGTCATCGATAAGTTTTTTGGAACCCCACTTGTGGCAGTCATGACTCTCGCTGAAATTAAAGCGGCTATCGATGAAAGTAAAACAACAGTTAATGCCGTCAAAGATGATTTTCCAACAATGATCGAACGACTCGATAAGGTAAAAATTCCACACCGCGTAAAAACCGTTGATAACATCGTATACACAGTTGCCGGTGGGACCTTTGATTGGATCCAAGGAAATGAAAATAGTTTATATTTTCACAGCAAATATGGTAGTATACCGGGTTGTTATCGATTTACAATAATACATCGCCGTAAATTTGATTTGGGAGTCGGCCCGGCGATGTATATAAGCGGTGTTAACACAGTGACGTATATAAACGATATGATACCCGAAGCGCCCGACCGAATAAGATCCCCTATTAGAATTGATATAACTACATCCGACGGGCCAGCGGCAGGGGTTAGGGAGTCGCTACCCTGGACGCTAGAATTTGTATCCGGTATTCCCCCCATCGACTATAAATCCAGGTACACAATTGAATAATTGAAAACACTATCGGGTTTTAAATAGTAATGACATCGACGAAATCAATTGAACCGATAATAGTCCCAGATGTATCACAATCGCATCGATACCGATATGATAACGTGTAAGAATTTTCCGCGAACTTGAAATCACTTTCTGAGCGCTATCGTGAAAAAATGAAAAAATACCGACGCAACATAGCAATCATCCACATCACCGTATACTCGGTGTCCGGTGTGATGGCCAGCGCCGGGGTTATTTTGTCGACGGTGACCATGAGGGCTCCGATCGCAGTTCCAATCGCTATCTCCGCGGCAACAACAATTTCGGCAGTCGCCACCGCGATAACTAAAAAGTTATCATCGTGTTCTCAGAATAAACTCGCCGATTATACAGCTCTGTATCGGGTGGTATTTGAAGCATACTCGAAATTATCCGAGTTGATCTCGCTGTCAATAGATAATTCGTTCATATCCGATGTTGAATTTTCCACGATGACCCAGTTGTATAACTCCGCGATGTTGAAATTGGAAATTGAAGACAGCGTTAACAATAATGTCACTCGAACTGCTTCAACGAATCGCGGAGAATACTACTCCGATACGAACAAGCATGATATCAATAACATCAACAAACCCTGAATTTAGTGTGAACTTCCCTTCTCCGATTCCAGTGCGTGAGATCGCGCCGGCAAAATTACGAGTATATCATAGCTGGCCTAATATCAGATCTGTTGCATTTGGCAGTCAGCAACCCAATAACACACTGGTGTTCTCGTATAAGAATAAACCCGATGGTACTCCAGCGTGGGAAACTGTTTCGTTACCAACTGGGTCGTACGAAATTGAGCAAATCGATGCTGCAATTCAGCGTAGAATAAAATCAATCACTGGAAAAGAATCAAAAATAGCTATTAAACTACATGAACCGACGCTCTCGTCGTCGATCGAAATAAGCACAGAGGGATACACTGTATATATCTATAACAGCTCGTTAAGAACAGTGTTAGGATGGCCTGAAAACCACCGGAAAAATCCGCCACCGACGTAACCACGGACGTACAATCATATCATGAAATCAATCCCAGTTATCGAGATAATTTATCTGATATAAGAAAAGGAAAAATCGCCGATAGATTTATATTTACCAACAAAGACACATTGCAATGGGATTTTATCATTAAAACAAACAGCCGACTCATTTGTTACTATTTCATTTACGCTAACTGACATCCGTGGTTATTTTAATGAAATTAAACAATTATATGAAACACAACTAGAACAACTACGGAAAACAAAATCGCAAAAACACGTTGAAATAATAAATCAGCTTATATCTGACATGGAATATATCTATAAACTAATTATTCAAACAATAATTAATGACAACAGCGACAATAAACAACGATTCCTAACCGATTACAATATCACAGAATCTGCGTAATTTCAAGTTTCCCAAATACAACGCTGATGAACTAACAAGAATTGTTAGAACCGATATCAAGGCGCTACAAAAACCAGATTCAACTGTCCTCCTCAGGTATAATAATGATCCAGATGGTGGTGGTAGGCATATTGCCCCGCATAATGTAAATATTTCAATATTTCAACGGTGATTGCACTTAATTTAACATGTGATGCAATTGAAGGAAGCTATCAAATTAATCTAGAGCAATCAAATCAAGCTCAGCAAGGATATATTCTTTATTCGTTTGCACCAACAGCTCCTCCAGGATTCCTAATTATTGAAAACCCAATTAATCCTGTCTAAATGCGATGCCATTATAATTCGTTAACGATAATTAATTTCCGACTCACCGACCAGTCAAATAATTTAATTGATCTACAAGATAAGGTGTTAGCGATTAGTTTGTTTGTGAAATCATAAATGATTTTTGTCCTAAAAACTCGATCAAATATTTGGTTGAAATAAATTATTAACCCATAGCAGCAGAGGGGGGCGATGACATCACGACGAGACCGTTTTATGACTAAACGATGAAAACGATCTTTGAGTATAATTTGCGAAAACTTATGTTTCGAGCAAGTAATATTTTTTTTGGTTGAAAAAGAAGGATTCGAATTATTTCTCGCGAGATTTTTGTTAGATTTAGAGCAAATGACGTCTCGAGCAAATGTCTGATTCACCCCCTCTTCTGCTAAATTTATTCAGGAGGAACAAGCCCGCGAAAGGGAAGAAAGGGTAAGGGCAAGGGAATTGGAAAGGAAAGCCGATGAAAGAAAATGGGCCTTTGAGAGGGTAAAGATAGAATTAGAGAAGCAGGCTGAAATGGAAAAGATAGAATTAGAGAAGCAGGCCGAAATGGAAAAGATAGAATTAGAGAAGCAGGCCGAAAAGGAAAAGATATAATTAGAGAAGCAGGCCGAAAAGGACAGGATATAATGGGAAAGGGAAGCGGAGGAAAGGCGACTAGACTTAGAAGAAAAAGCAAAGCAACGGGATCATGAGCGTAAGGTAGAATTAGCAGCAGCTGGAAAAGGAGAACACGATGATTCTGCCTTTAGCGAATTAAGGGGCCCCAAACTACCTCCCTTTGACGATTAAAAAGATAACATGGATAGCTATCTTCATCGGTTTGGGTGGTATGCCAAAAACCAGAAGTGGAGTCGAAATGACTGGGCACTGCATCTTAGTGCTCTATTAAAAGGTGAAGCGCTGGATGTATACTCACGACTTCCTAGAGACGATGTGTTTAAGTACGACGTCCTAAAGGAAGCACTTTTTAAAAGGTACGAGCTCACTGAACAAGGGTTTTCGTAAAACGTTCAATTATAGCAAGCCCGATAAGGGAGAAACCTTTGGTCAGTTCATCGTTAGAATTACGAACTATTTTGAGCGGTGGATTGAATGCGGCAATGCGGTGAAAACGTTTGAAGGGTTGACTGATTTCTTGCTCAGAGATCAATTATTTAACACAGTTGGGCGAGAACTACGTCAATTTCTGAAAGAGAAAGTCTTCTCAAACGTAAAAGATATGGCTAAGCAAGCCGATTTCTTCGCCGAAGCTCATGGGGGAACCCAGAACGTGGTTTCAAAAAATTTTAAGTCTGGAAACCAGCCTACGAGACCGATGCCTAGGGAGCTTGTAAACTCACCTGAAGCAAATAGGTCAGTTAGGAATCCAGGTAGTCCGCGTGTGCAATGTTACTTGTGTAATGTATGGGGTCATGTTCAAAAAGACTGTCCTAAAAGAAAGGGGCTTGTACATTAGGTAGCAGTGGCTATACAAAGTAAAGGTATATCTGATAATATCGTACAGGTAGAACCATGTATTCATTCGCTTGGCTCGTGTCTATTTCCCGAAGCGCGAGTACCAACCGCGAGAGAGTTAATCAACGGTCGAGAAGTCGTAGTATTACGTGACACTGGTTACACGGGCGTAGTGATCAAACGTAGTCTCGTGCAGGATAACCAAATGCTCGGGTGGGAGTCCCCATGTATGCTACTTGATCAGGCGATCGGTCGCATTCCCGTAGCAAGGATCAAGGTAAAAACACCTTTTCTAACTGGAACTGTTGATGTCCTTTGTATGGAAAACCATATTTACGATCTGACGATCGGTAATGTTGAAGGTTCCCGTCTTCCAACCATGGCATATTTTAAGATACCTTTGGCCCAGGCAATCGAAACGCGAGCGCAAACACGACGAGAGAAAACCGCGTTTCATAAGTTAATAGTCCCTGAATCGATCTCAGGAATTTCGCGTGATGAGTTTAAACGAGAGCAAGAACGTGATGAATCCATCAAAACAATTGGTGAGAAAATCTCGTCCGGCGCGATTAAACACTGCAAGGGTGAGGGTAGCTCGAGATTGGTAAGGAAGAACGAATTAATTCATAGGGAGTTTAGCGCTCCTGAGGGTAAGAAATATTGGCAAGTGGTCGTACCCCAGAGATATAGATCTCAAGTACTTAGGGTGGCGCATGATTCGAGCATGGCAGGACACCTAGGTAAGGCTAAGACCACCAACAGAGTGGTCGCTGAATTCTAATGGCCCGGTGTTAATGACGATGTCACACGGATCTGTAGGTCGAGCGACGTATGTCAGAAAACCGTATGTAAGGGAAGGGTCACAATGGTGCCCATAGGACAGATGCCATTAATAGATACACCGTTTAAAAGAGTGGCAGTAGATATTGTAGAACCAATACAACCAGTTAGCGAAAGAAAGAATCGGTATATTCTTACTCTTGTTGATTACGCGACCAGATACCCCGAAGCCGTAGCGTTACCAACTATTGAAACGGAAAGTGTAGCTGAAGCATTAGTAGATATCTTCAATAGGGTAGGGGTGCCAGAATAAATCCTCACAGATTGTGGTGCCCAATTCACCTCTGACCTCATGGTTGAAATAAGTAGGCTGTTGTCCATCAAACAGCTAAACACTACCCCATACCATCCGATGTGCAATGGACTGATGGAGAAGTGTAATGGTACCCTGAAAAACATGCTACGAAAGATGAGTGCGGAACGTCCGCAAGACTGGAACCGTTATTTGAACGCTGTTCTGTTCGCGTACCGCGAAGTACCTCAGGAAAGTTTAGGGTTTTCACCCTTCGAACTGTTGTACGGAAGAACAGTTCGAGGCCCGATGCGGATACTACGCGAACTATGGACGGGTGATGTCGCGAACGAGGAAATAGAAACTACTTACCAGTACGTGTTAGATCTGCGAGATAACTAGAGAGTACATGCCAGATGGCACGTGATGAATTAATGAAATTGGGGCGCAGATATGCCAAATATTATAACCGCAAAGCGCGAAATAGGAAATTTCTTGTAGGAGATCAGGTTATATTGCTTCTTGCAACTAGCAAAAATAAGTTATTAATCCAGTAGAAAGGTCCCTATGAAGTTAAAGAGGTCAAAGGTAACATGGAATATAAAATTGATATAGATGGTAATTTAAAGATATTCCATGCTAACATGCTTAAGTTGTACATCAAGAGACGGAGCGACAATGTTGAAAAGGGGGTTTTAAATGTCGTTTGTACGGCAGTCGTCGACGATGATGTAGCAGTACGATCATTTCTAGGTCTAGTATGGTTTTATATAAAGTTTATATCGAACTTTGCGGCCATTGCTAGCCCACTGTCTGATTTGACCAAGAAGGGGGCAACCAAACAAAGTTGAATGGGGACCGCCACAAGATAAAGCATTTTGTGCTCTGAAAGAGAAACTTGTTAGTGCACCTATATTAAAATTGCCTGATGTTATGAAACCCTTTATTTTAAGAACAGATGCTTCTTAAACTGGGTTGGGAGCAGTTTTACTGCAAGAGCAAAACGACAGTAAGTTACCCGTAGCTTGCTCAAGTAGGAAATTGCTACCGAGGGAGAAATATTATTCCGTTATAGAACAGGAATTTTTGGCCGTAGTATGGGGAATTGGGAAGTATCACGCGTATATATTTGGGAGAGATTTCGTTCTCGAGACTGATCACCAACCCCTATTGTATTTAAACAAGGCCAAGGTCGCTAACGCTCGGTTGATGCGTTGGGCGCTGACACCACAACCTTATCGCTTCCGTGTAGAATCAATAAGGGGAGTTGAAAATATATACGCAGACTACTTCAGTAGGGCATAATTAGAAATTTGTATAAATTTACCCAGTATTAAAAATCCAAATTGTAGTAGAACCAGTGTAAATGTTGTAAGATATCATCAGTAGTTATTTTTCTTCTATTCTGTGTAAGTTTTAAAAAGTTGTACATTTTTATTTATAGGAGGGAGGTATTGTCTCAGAATTAGGCGAAAATTGAATTTATTTCTTCTTGGATACAAACCAATTTCACCATTTTTGTTTCGTCGTACATGCGTTACCTAGGGTGAATAAGTGTTTTTTCAAGGTAAGCGACATGTAGCGACTTACATGTACCTGGCTGGAAATCACTTGAAGTCAGGAACATTATAATCACGGGGTGCACGGGAATTTCGCCCTGAATTCTGCTCACCTATTTGGGGACATATAAGGCATAAAATTTCTGAAAAGATTACGAGTCAAAAGAATCTTGACAAAATAGAGATAGCTCGTATATTTTTTTTCCAGGCAAAGGGATGAGTTTTAAATTTATATTTCGTTTTATTTAAAATGAATTTTATTCAGTTTATCATTTGATGTAATGAAGCCTTTTTTACAATGCAGATTTAAACCGTTGAATATTTGGAATCACTAGTCACTATTAGACTTTAAATGCAATAGCGTAATTTAAATTTTAGATTGTTTTAGAAACAACTATTATTAGTTTGGTTTCTTTATTGCAGTTGATTGTCCCGTGATTGTGCGGTGATTGTGCTGTTTGATTGTGCCATTTGATTGTGCGATCAAATTGAGGTGTCTGACTGTCTGTCTGTCAGACTGTCTGTCCGTCTACGTTTGTATCTGGCGTGAACAGGAAGTCATGATGTCTGAGGATATCTGTCGAGATGTGTAAATATCCGGAACTATCTAGAAGTATAAATGTCCGAGCGTCCGGAGCTGTCTAGAGGTGTAAACGTCCGGGGTAGCATCTAAGTGTTTGGGACCAGTGGTTCTAATAGGTGCTGTATGTTGTCTGTACGTTAGTGTGACGTATAACTGTAGTGGATATGTGAAGGGCAAGCGGCCGATACAAGTATTGGGTCAACCCTAGGCATTCGGAAAAGCTGTGCGGCGATTCAACAGTTGGTAATCGCACGGTTGTACAGGGTCGAGACGCATGTGTGTGTTTCAATTGTAGTTACAATTGAATGCATTGATATATTTACGTGGAGTTACTTTGAATCTCTGTAGTATTCCAAGGAATTACATGAATTTCAAGAACAGTTAGAAACTTGACTTAATACATATAAATGTTTGTACTTATAATCGCAATTCATGCGTGCAATAATATGATTTGAGGTTTATCGCAATTCATACGTGCGATAATATAATTTTTGTAAAGGTTCCCTTTTTATTTGAAACATTTGTGCAGTCCATGAGGTTCCTTGGAGCTGTGTTCATTTTGAATTAATATTTAATTTTATTTTCAAATTGTGAATGGTTGTGAAGTGTGATTGTGGATTGAACGCATGAGTTATTGTGTTGACATATCGTTATTTTTCATTAATAATTTATTTCATAAATTTACATCATCTTTCACATATTGTGTTTGAGTTGTTCATTTGATCCACCACCCACTCGGAAACAATTATGTTATAGAGCACACTATCATACAATTCTGTCCCGATGGTATCTTCCAATTTAAACAGTATAAGGTAGTCTAAAAGCCCAAAACTACCAGGCCCCGCATCACAAGTCTGCTATTCAGTTTGATCTAACTTTAGGTGTACAGAACACCAGCTCAACACTATAAGGGATCGTGCGCATGGGACTGTATACTCTATTAACTCAAAACAGCACAAAGTTCATCGAATTTAGGACCAAAATTGGAAGAACATCAATAGAGAATCAATTTCAAAGAACCTAGGTCAAATTAATAGCTTCTCATAGGGAACAACCATATGCTGGGACAAAATGAGAACAAGATGGCAGCCTGACATTATGGCTACTCAAACAGACAAGATAAAGCAACACAAAAAAAAAATCCGATTGTGTTCGTTGCCTGGTTAACAGGTTCCTAATTTGGTACGAGAACCCTTTTCAAGAAATCTGTTTCACGAAACATGATCATTTTTGGAAACCGTTTAAAATTAACAAGCTTTTTCTACCAAACAGTGATTATACTTATTTATGTCGCATTTACATTTTAGTATTCAAACTTATTAGTGACCTAATTTATATACGCTTTATACTAGAAATATTGAAAAGTTAAGATAGTTAAACCAATTTTACGACTTCATGGATTTGATTTAATTGCATAGGTGGCTCACACATTAGTCCATTAGTAATAACTGGGCCATACTTGTATTAAGCACGGAATAACGACGTTATGAGCTGAAAGCCATTCTTGGACTTAATAGTACATGTATTGTCTTGCCACAACTCTGATAGCTCCAAATTGCAATGATATGAAACTAATTTCCATTACCTTCACTTGTATAATTGCAACCCATTAACTGTTAGGTTTGAGTGTGTGTTTCGTCTATTCCCGCCCACACAGGGTCCTACATTCAGGTCGACGTTTACTTAATAGCAGCCTCGACCTGACGACCGAATTAGATTGTACACCTTGAGTACATAAATGCCTGTGGAAAGCGGCACCAGTCCCCCCAGAAGTAATTAATTTGCCAGAAACTTACAACAGTGCTACATGCCCCTAGTGGGCGATACAGCACAATAATTCAACATCAAATATATATATATATATATATATATATATATATATATATATATATATATATATATATATATATATATATAGATAGATAGATAGATAGATAGATAGATAGATAGATAGATAGATAGGTGGAGGGTTTGCAACGGACGTCAATTTAGGATAACCACTAGCAAAACCTCGAGTCGTATCGTCAAATTACTCGTCTAAGTTCCTAATCGATTTACTCAAAGTTAGTATAACAGTGACATACGCGATCGATGTACATGCAACTGTCCATGTTAAAATGCAACACGATCTCATCTCGCACAACAGTTCTTAAACTTCGTACGATTTTAACCGAGCATGTGCGGTCCACGTTTCTACACATGAAAGCCAACTCAGGTAAGGAACAAAATCAACTTTAACTCCTTTAAGCCTTTGCTATTTGTTTCTGTGAATGACTTGGTAAAAATCACTAGTTTTTGGTATCTTAAAGGTAGTACTGGGGTTGGCTCAGGTATTTTTCGCTCTCTTGGGCCGTATTAAAAAAGTTTGATGCATGTTTTTCAGACTCCTTAACTCAACCCAAATGTTAGAATTCCACTGTTCTCCTTCTCTCTTAGACATTGGGTTTTGTTACTGCTGCTTCATTTTCCTGTCATTTTTATTGCTTCATCAACTTGTTGCTGTTTAATGAGAAAAGCTTGATTTGCTACTTTCCACTGTTGAAACAAAATCCAAAATCATCTTCTGTCTCTATTTAAATCCTCAACGTGTCGTGAGGAAGAAGACGGTGGCTAAGGTAATAAAAACAATTCTTGCGAAAAAGAGAGAACACACACTAAATCACAAATAAAATCGGTCTCTTATGGAAATAAAGTTGTGTTGACTTTGGTAGCCGCTGCTATACTGTCGATTCTCGTCTCCACGGCCGGTAGAATCCAATTCATCGAATTCTTTGTTTCCGTCATGATTTAAAACTGTCGCATCGAATCACGGCGCATAAACGTAAGTGCACATATATAGATACTGTGACGACATATACCACTCTCTTCGGATTGGAAGACAGACTCCACACAGTGACTGAATTTCGTAACGAGTGTTAGGATTCGTGAAATAGTTTAATCCGTTTCGATCCACTCTTCCACTATAAATACAACCAGCTCACTGAATTCATTTCGCCTATTCCAGTCCCAAGATGTGGACGAATGTAGAGCCGTCTACACTCGTATTGGCCATGTTGCTCCGCACAAACGAATTCATGTATGTGAAATCAAGATGGACAATTATCAGGATCACATCTACGAGCATTTTGCAAAAAGGAATGTATTTTGGAGAGATAAGGATTTTTGAAGAGTCCATCCTTATATACGGACCATACGTCAGACGAAGTTTGAAGAAGAAATGAAGACCTATGAGATGCCCGCTGTCTTAACGAAATGATGTTAACATTAATAGTAACATTAAGAGCGCTTAGCAAATCTGAATCACCCATACTAATTGCACCATAATTATGACGAATTCTAAAGATCATGGCACAAAAATAATCCTCGTTCAAATTTAGATGTTTTGGTAACATAAACGAAGAATAATTATAATTGACTGGAGTGCATTTAGCTAATTGATCATCATCCATATCTTTAATATTTTCAAACTGTCCAGGTCTGAGTTTATCAATTAATTTTTGAACTTTTAGAATAATTTCCTACTCTTGCTTTTTCTCTTTCTTTCGTACGATCTTTCTTTGTTTCTATTCATCAATTTGTTCTGTTTTTGTTCTTCATAATTAATATGAACATTGTTTATCACAACAATATAAATAGTATTCGATGCATTTTGTGTGTCGATTCGACTATTGTTAGTTTAAAGGTTATAAAACAACATCAGTCCCGTGTTGTATCTTGTTATTTTTTTTCTCCATGTTTTGGTTTCAACATTTGTTTTCTCGCTTTATAATTTGCAACAACAAGAGGTGGACATTTATCTGGATCAGTTGTTTTGTATAATTTTAAAGTACATTCAGCACATTATTACATACATTTTCAACTGTCTTCATCGGTCTATTTTTTGTTTTACTTTTTAGCGACACGTTTTACTAGTTGAGGCATTCGAACATAAAGATCTTGATATTTCTTCATCTTTTGTTTCTAAGGTAGTTTTGTCAAAGTGAGGAAGAAGGGGTTTAGTTGGTTCAGTAACAGATCTGAATAACTGTTGATAATTCACTGCAAAATCCATCTGAGATTAATGACGTTCTCGTAAGTTTTGCCTGACATATTTCTTAATTGGTTCTAAACTTGTTCGAAATATTTTAGTTGTGTGTAGTTGGCATATCGTGTGTTATTTTATTGATATATGGTAATATTATAATTTACAGTAGCAGAAATGGAGCGATAACAAATAAGTATTACTCTGGGTAAACTGTTTGAAAAACGCCGAAGACAAAAATAAAGTAACACAATAGGCTAACTCCTCTAAAGAAAATCTCGGTTAGTTTGAAGCTTTGGTTTGACGTTATTGGCATTAGTTTCGTTTTCGTAAGAAGCCAGTTTTGCGGAGGGATGCTTTTAAAAAATAGTCACCTCACCTTCTCGGCTGATGCTCAAACACCAGAAACATGTACAAAAATAAACGAAACATATTGATATAAAAACGAAAGAATAGCTAATATTCAAGTTATTGACCGACCTATTAATTCGAGAGGTCTTCATCCTTATGAAAACATGCCGAATTTACATCAGCTAACACAAATCGAAAAGCAGATTGAAAAATAAATTACACGCCGTATGCAAAATGCTAACATAATGAACTGATGAGTACCATAGTTGCACTGGATCAACCTTCTGTCTCAGATAATTGATCTTTTGTTTTTAATACATAAATTAATGAAGTTTTGGCTGGGTCCAGACACAGGTTACTGACTCATGGCAGATTTTGAATTCGTCATTTGACAAATTTGTTAGCAATCTTGAAGTGGGACGTTTTAATATAACCCGTCGATATTGTTTCACGGCGTTCTTGCTCATTTACACACATGTTTACTAGAAATGATGTGTATCCGTAAGTGCAAATGAGCGACTGCGACAGGTTACCACCCATTAAAGCGAATTTTTATCGCTGTCAAGTGCAGATATTTCCACCAACGACTGAGCACACGCAGAAAAACGTTTGGTCCGCATTTGAATGCAAGATATTGAGTGACTATGACGAGCTATATCTGAATACCGTTGTGCTGATGCTTTGTGACGTGTTTAAGAACTGTTTTGACAATGTCATGCACGTGTACAAGTTAGACTCTGCATGTTACTTCTAATTAGCCGAATGTTTTCGGATACGTTGTTAAAAACAGTCAACAAAAAACAAAATCGAGTTACCATTACTCACTGTTATTTCCGAACGTATATTTAGTAAGCATGTATTTCGAGCAGGAATTAATATGGCGAGGCACATATACGCGTGCAAAGAACCCTTATATTGATGGTGATGACACTGCTGCCCCTACATACAACACACGCACTGAATTACATCAGCATCAGTAATAGTTATGTCTTCGAAGTTGATACACATAGCACTGAACAACATCACTGCGCCCATTACGATTTTTTCCGTAACTTTCTTTTGTTTTTTGTTGGTGTATCAGTCAGTTGCGAACGCGTAAACATATCTAGAAGCCAAACTGGGTCAGTAGTACATAGCTACCAAACCATGATTATCAAGGTACCCTACAACGTTTTTAGTGGGTGACTGAAACCGTACCAGATGTGAAATCATACTTTGTGTAACCTTGGTAGTTTTTCGAATTGCATTACCAAATTTAAATCTAGTCATGCGTGTAATTTATTTGCACAGTGTAGCGAATGGAAGCTGTGTTACGTATTCCTGAGATAATTTTGGATGTCATTTGTAATTTATAATCGCACTAAAGACCATATAATGTGTGCGATTACATTTTTCAATAACGTCGTGATGACTTTGATATATCCTACACCAACCCGCAATCGGTTAAAAATGTCAAGCTATGTAATATTTCCATTGGTACCCATACAGTCACCCTATGTTGAACCCGTGAGCGGTTCCTTTATTAAATGCCAGATTGTAGCGAAAGTGACATTTGATTTCCCTGTTCCCATCATACCATCCCTATCGATGATTGTCAGAACATATATATATATATATATATATATATATATATATATATATATATATATCATAATCTTTGCGTTTGGGCTGAGGAGAATGTTATTTAAAAAATTTACAAATCTGACGACTTTGAGGTACATACTAACAGCATGCTCCTGTTTTACTTCCTCCATTCCTAGGACCTATTTATTTTAGTTCTTATACTTACGACTTTGCATAGTCTGGGGAAACGCACATAACGTCCATTGTCACCTTGTACTATTCGCACAACGAATTAAATGCATGATGAAACGACAATCTGATGAGTAGCCATCTAAAATTATTTTTCCTATCTGTGTTATCTTCGTTACCTTTAGACGTTGGTTGATGGTGTTGAAGCCACTGCATTGTTTTTTTAGTGTGAAGAGATTAGTGAAATCAAACATAACATGCCAATATACTGTGGTTTCTTATTTTTAACGATATATATTCCTTGACAGGAGAAACATGATGGAAAAATACAAACTAATGTTTTGTATGATGCAGCCACCTACATGTTAAACTCAATGACAGTAACTATGCAACAAAAATTATCCACAATACTGGATTCGCTTGTACGATAAAAGATCGGAATACAAACTATCATATTCTGGAACATTATTTTGTTTTCATTCGTTCTCCACCGGTTAGATGCGGGTATTAAACTAAAGCAGGAAGTATAATTCAAGTACTCTTTATCAGACGACAAATGTAGCTGGTTCATCGAAACACAACAAGTAGACTCAATTGACATTCAGGATTTTATACAGCAGAGCGAAGGTAGGGAAACGGAATTTATTGGTTCAACATTAGTCTAATATTTGTGTTTAAATAATGTGTCACTCTTTTATATTGGTTAGTCTCATCTGTCTTCTGTACTTTTTCAATACACATTAATTAAACAATCTACATTCAACAATCTTTCTTATATCTATTTATAACTGAAAAAGCCTAAACACATGTATTCAGAAAATGTTAATATTTCCAATCAAATACGGATTGCTATATTATTATAAATCTTTTTGTCTATCATTTGCCTATTTGTATTTCAAGTTAGGTGTAATTGTGGTACCTCGTAATTAACTTCTTTGCATATATATATATATATATATATATATATATATATATATATATATATATATATATATATATATATATATATATATATATATACTTAGCTGTTTGTGAAAGTGAAATTACTATTGAACTGGTATCAAATGTGGCTTCTTTTAATCTACGATTTAAAAGTATTAGTACCACAGATGTTGCAATACGTCAATATCTATACTGATGTTTGATATATTGATAAATTCTACTGATGTATGCATAGGTGACATACATAGAATTACACTGCAGTACACTGATTACTACATGCTTTATATGATTCCAGTAATCATTGAACCTAAATACGAAATTAACAGTACAGATGGTTTTATCGTAGAAAAAGAAAACAAAAGCTATGATATTAAGGCATAATCTCCATTCTTCGCTGCAGATTAGCGACATGACCTGAACGTATCTAATTCATATGAAACTTAATTGTCATCAGCTGCAAGAAACCATACTGTCGAATTTGCTAACCTTACGCACCAGGTAGAAGAGAATATCGCAGATTCACAATATTATTTTATACATCCCTTATATAGGACATCACCGATTTGTCCATATGGAAATTTGAGCTAGAGCCAAAGGAAAATATGAAACCTTTTTTACACAATTAATTCGGCTAATATTTGCCATTGGATTGATTATCTGTATATAGAATGGTATTCTTGTAGTTTTACATAATTCCAACACCAACAAATGTGCAGTTGGATTACCTAAACAAATCCATATACGTATTCCTACTATACGTTGCAAGTATTTCATCACATCACATACATGAAAACACCAGTGTCAGTTTATACAATCATTTTGTTTACAGAATATCAAGAATGTAAGCATGCCCAAGATTTCGAGTTATAAATTGATATGCATATCACAATACTCTTAATACAGAGACATTATTATTATGGTTTTGAATGCATAAATGATAATGTATGAGGACGTAGCTGTGCCCGTGATACGTGCTATCAACGCATGTGCAATAGTTTACGATACTTCACATCAATGTCTAAGCCAGGGATTTTGATATCAAGTTGTTGACACAAGTTAATGTTGTACCTCCATAATGGAAGTTTTTGTCCGATACCATTTGTTCTTTCTGGAGTACTATGTATATATAAATTTCACGATTGTTTCACAGAGTTCACGCTGGAATTATATATGGTATATTTTAATAAAATATCAGGCTAGATGGTCAAGCAGACATATTTTGAAATTGTATGCACTTGGCGTATCCAAAAATATAACTCGAAGCGACATGTCTTTGGTTATAATATGCATAAGAGTAACAATGTCTGCTAGACAGGACATTTAATTCAACAGTCCTTCTTCTTTATACATAAATACAGACTAAAAGAACACCGCATATATTAGAGTGATTATGAACTTTTTGTTTTACATTAAACGCTCGGTTTGTGTAAATGCATGCTCTTTGAGAAAGGTGCCATTTTATACAAAATGCATTATGCTAGTCTAAAAACATTAAATACTTAAATATGCGGTTTGTTGTCAGTTTTATCTATCTATCTATCTATCTATCTATCTATCTATCTATCTATCTATCTATATATATATATATATATATATATATATATATATATATATATATATATATATATATATATATAACCTAAAACATCCCAATTATTAATTATCATTAGTCGTTCAAATCAGGTTTAGAATGTAAAGTGTTGCTCTGATTCAGATTCATTCTTCTCTCTGTCTCTCTTTCTTCCATTATATGACGTTCGAGCTGTGCTTGTATACATCAGTTTGATATATCAAGAGTACTGAGCAGTCAAATTGCGATCTGACGAAGGAAAATCCTACCACGAATCCGAATAGTACCCGATCTCCATATTCCTAAAAGAACTTTGAATAGCACACAATTTAATCGCAATACTTTCTAGTTTCATTTCGTTCATCCCATCCCCACCCATATTCATTTGCACAATATACAGCAAACGCAAATTGAGGGAGTAACTCTAAATATACATTTAATAATCTACAATACGTTGGTCTCCATAGAACTTATCAACAGTGTTAATATTATCAAGTAAGTTGAAATAACATGTCGACACTATGCGAGATATTCCTTTGTTATGAGGCGCACGTACTGTGATCTATTTAATGCTTGTGTTTCAATCTTTATGATAAATATACTAAAGGCCTTAAAACCAATAGATTTTAAATTTGAGACTGTCCGAATGCCCGCACTGAAACATTCTTTCACAGTGTGTTGGTTGGCCAGGTAGTAGACTAATCGACCAACATAGAAACATGGGGATTGACATTGAAAATATATGCCCTTATCATAACTCTATCTTAGCCCGAAACTCTCTCTCTCTCTCTCTCTCTCTCTCTCTCTCTCTCTCTCTCTCTCTCTCTCTCTCTCTCTCTCTCTTTATCGCCTTATTAAGATTCACTTTTGACTGTCATGAGACAATATAGCTGGCGCTATGATGGATGCAATCATACATTGTTTACATACATTTCTTAGTTATAAACCGTAAGCGCGGATTCAAATCCCAACATGTTCATACTGAACTGGCTGTTAAGAGTTCGTCCCTGTGCAATGAAAATTCCTCGCCTCGACAGTAAAGTGCTAGTGCCTTTAAACAATATAAACCAATTGGTAAGGCAATGATGATTCATTTTCTGAACCACATTTGTTATCGTATTTAATTTCAATTTACGTCCACAACCGTCTTCTAAAAGTGCTATCATCTTGATTTGGAAACTGCTTTCAAATGTCAGAAATGACTAGATACAGTGGCATCTATCATTAGCTTCAAGGAGTGCAGTATAGGGGCGAATAAATATTGTACACTTACTAACATATATTCGTATGTATTAAATTGTTAAAAAAGTATGATAATTTTTATTGAAATATCAAATACAGATAAGAAAAAGAACATATTTATTATTCTTTTTTCTGATCCGTGTGATTAGTGTTTTTTCCTTTAAACGAATTCTAATATCGAATAGAAACCATGAAAATTTTCGGTGACGTCGAACACTTTATGTTGACGTTAGAGATAATCACATTTACTTTGCTACACCATCTGGATAGAGTCCATTGCAGCTAAGTTTCAACAACGAGTAAGTAAAGCAAAGTTAACTCTTTCAATTGAAACTGAATAACATAATCTAATACGGCATTTTTGCCTGACATATAAAGTTCGATATGTCTGAAGAAAAGATCAGACACTGTACTGATATACAATCACATTGTATCAATATTTGCTTGCTCCATCCATGCGTATGATTTTTTTATTAAGTAAAAACGAAGACGTATAAACATCGGACTATTAGCCGTGTACAACATTCAAAATCGGGATACATTTCATTACATACAATTGAATGCTTTATAATATTAAAATGTGTATGTGTATTTACTTTCCTGATTTGCTTTGTTTTGATTTGATACATCGCCTTACATGTCGTTAGCAAATGCGTGATATGCCGTCTTACTGTATAGTGCCGTCTTGGTCTGTGTTTAATCACACACATGCGGTCATGTCACCAGTGAAACACGCTACTCAGTTGTCATTGACATGATCATATGTTGTTACTCTCAGTCAGTAACTGTATCCGTGTAATACATACTTATACCATTTCTTGAGATAAATATATTACACAAACTTGTATTATCAACATTAACATTGTTTGCAAAAAGTTGACAGCACAACAGCTACCTTTCATAAAATTTATTTAAGTACTGTAGCACTAAAAGCAACAATGGAGATTAAATATCAAGTTGGTAATGCTCTACCATCTGACATATTACGAGGTAACTAATATATACTTCATGTTAGGTATCCACTACTATAATTTGGGTTACACAAAAAGTCCCCGTAAACAATTTGATGGATACTAAATATTGAATCATTATTTCATTCGCGTTGATTTATTTACTAGAAAATTCTTAAATTGGTATTCAGTATCATCACATTTCATGTTTTGTATGCATGCATGTACATGTATGTATGTATGTATGTATGTATGTATGTATGTATGTATGTATGTATGTATGTATGTATGTATGTATGTATGTATGTATGTATGTATGTATGTATGTATGTATGTATGTATGTATGTATGCATGCATGCATGCATTCATGCATGCATGCATGCATGCATGTATGTATGTATGTATGTATGTATGTATGTGCGTATGTATCTATGCATAGATGGATGGATGGATGGACGGATGGATGGATGGATGGATGTGTGTGTGTGTGTGTGTGTGTAAATATGAGAATAATGCATTTTATGCTAGACATCCGTATAAACGATCACACCGCGGTACGTTAAATATCCAAATCACACACAGACACAAACACACACACACACGCACACACACACACACACACAAACTCACATCCATCCTGGAGTCAAAATGGGATTTTGAATTTTAAATGATATTGGCAAAACAAATACTATTTCTTTCGAGCGAAGTGAGTTGAGCTAAAAAGGACCGTTGGGTGTTTATTTATCTGCGTTAAGCCTATCCCACGGCCAATGCCTACTTATTGACTTGCTCCTGTCGATGACTTGATATGACTTACAAGTGTTGGAATCTCATGCGTGGGAGGTGTGTGAACTGAGCTGGGTGGTATGGCACGGGAAGGTCATTGCTTCTTGGGTCGTAATAAAGAAGTTTGATACATATATTTCACACTCATCATCTAGGTCAAAATGTCTTAGAGTACAGTCAACGTTTGCTTTTTTACTATACTCCTCTTTATGATATACCTTGTTTCTGCGTTGCTGCTTTATCTCCTTCATGTCGTTTCCTTTTCTGCTTTTGCAATAAGGTGACAAATATTTGTTGACCATTGTATTGCGCCGTTGCATCGGTTACCTTCTACCCAATAATTCCCTGACATACTAAACGCTGGGAAACAACGAGAGCTTCGCGTCCATTTCAGTCACCCTCCCAGCAGTCACCACTTCACAAATCCTCTTTTACACACTCATTTGTAGTCAATTTTATAGCTTATGTATGATAGATAGATGTTCATCAATCTATGATTATGTATTACGTATGCCTATATTCCAACTGAATGTTTTTACTCTACCTCGAGTAGCACGTTTTTAGGTCAGCTTCATTGTTAACAATCTCCTGTACCGTGTCGTCACCTTACTTGTTCCATTCCTAATGTTCCTATATCAATGATAAGTCCAATTTCCATTAAACAGGCTCACGATGGTTTGACTTGAATTTCCATTGTTCTTATAGATTTTCTAACAACATTTTAACATGGAATTCTTATTGTTCCAAATTTGACCCCTATTCCTCCTTCCTTTGTCTGGATCATTAATGTATATATATATATATATATATATATATATATATATATATATATATATATATATATATATATATATATATATATTCTCAATCTTATTCTACATAATTATGGACGTTGCACTTCTACAAAGTGTACACAATTTATCATATATCCATGCTCTAATATATCCTTACACATGATACACCTACAAAGTATACACAACTAGGTAAATCCCTATTAACTAATGTGGCATACTGCAACCATTATACAAAGTTTAGAATTCAATTCAACGTTTGTAAATCTATAATATCAAGTTAATAACTACTTGCTGTTACTACGACTTAACCCAACAGCGAATTACAATATTAATTCCTCACATATACATTGCTCATATGTCAAAATATGCATGTATATCAAACACTACAAATGAATCACTTTACAAATAGTAAGTCTACGTACTAAAATATAGTTTTTGCGATAATTAAAGTACACTTACTTTGCAGTAATATATTGCACAACAATCGAGCGAATGGTGAATGTTCTGTACTGAAGCTCTTTGTACTTCCCAGAATATAAACTTTCCTTTGAATTTCAGCTTATTTTCCTTGACATTACAAAAGCCGGTCTTAGTTCTCAGGATAATATATTTAAACATGCGATTCTAATTTTGGCCACGCGTTTCTCAGTTCCGAGTGGCTGTTGAATTATATAATTATCAGAATTATCAGATTCTCCCGTCTCTTAACAGCCTGTCAAGGAACAAGGACAATATATATATATATATATATATATATATATATATATATATATATATATATATATATATATATATATATATATATATATATATATATATATATATATATATATATATATATATATATATATATATATATATATATGTGTATGTATGTGTGTATGTATGTATGTGTATGTGTGTGTATGATCTGGAATTTCAACTTAGCCTTAAAATGTCTGTTTTATCGGTACGATGTTTAGCACTATATATGTGTAGCATGATGTCACCCAGTCACATGATCCTGACATCGGGCCTGTCAGTTCTAGCACTAACCTCCTAATGGTGAGCACCAAGCAAGGCAGCTGTTAGAATTAGGTTTGTAAGTCTTTGGTTATGCCTCTGCTGAGGATTGAACTCAGGACCTCACGCAACCAAGGCAGATGCTTTAACAAATAGGCTACCGGAGCGTTGTTAGAACGACTGACACGGTTCATGGGTTGAATGACACCATGGATCATTCGTAAATGTCCAAAATTTCGCATAGCTGAACGCTTAGTCCGCACATGCCCGTGACCTCAGCTTCGTATTTTTGTTATTTGGTTTTAACTATGTTGCTGATCCAGACCCATAGTGTATATAACGGTGACGATGGAAGCCCGTTGTTGAATTACACTCGCCGTATTCTTTCTGACGCGATCAGTGATTGTGTAAAGTTTTATTTACTATTTCTTCGAGATTTGTACTCATATCGTAGCGTTGTTAATTTAATATTAATTATAGTGTTATTACCGTCCAAGTATTTCTCAGTATCGGCGTCTGCAGATCGCTCTGATAGTATTGGCTATTTTATCATTGAAAATGTGGATGCTGTGTGACACCAGCATTAGCTACTGTTTCAGATGTGGTAAATACAGATGTCACAAAATGACAGAATAAACAAGTACATATATCACTATTTTGCAAATAGTTTTCATAACATTGAGTGTGTACACACTCTTTTGATAATCATATAACAAGTACAAGAGTCAAGAAGGATTTTTTTGTTCCAACTGCTGTTTCAATTTGGTACATTTTTCATTTACATCAGATTATTTTGAAATTTAGTTGTATTCCATAAGATTTGTGTCAATCTCATTGACAGTAAAGAACATTTGGAACATATTTGAGATTGTTTGAATTTTAATCATAGTCCATATGTGAAATTATGTGAATATCTTTTAGTGCGTGCTATTATTTGACACGAGACTTCTTGAATCTGTATTTCAGTTGGAGTTTTTTAATGTGTGAATGTACGTAAAGAGTGATTGGATCAATTGTATGTTGAGAGTGTTTGATAATCATTGTATTTTATATCATACATTTTTCTTTGCTTATTAAGTTAATATGTTTCATCTTTCACACAATGTGTTTTATTTATTCGTTTAATGCTAAAATCCACTTGGTTTGTATTCTGCGAGAGGGTATCCTGTAAGAGGGTAACACATCCGGCTTGGCAACTCAGTCGTAATACTTCGGGCATAGCACGCCCACAAATGGTTCCACTTGGCACTCATCTCTCGCCTGTTGGTGATTATATGTGTGGTTCCAAAAGGCTGTGGTATGCGCAGAGGCCCCATCCACGAAAGAGGTCTAAACTGGTCCGTTAAACTAGGCTGAGGGTAGCCAACGGGCCTTAAATCCGTTTGCACGCCCTTGTCATACGAACTTACTAACAAGGACAATAAGGCTGATATAACAACAAAAATAGATAGTTTTTTATCTGCTGCTTTTACTGAAGATGTTGAATATATTCTTGACAAAGCACAGCTGTCACATGTAACGAAATTTAACTGTGACACGCGAACTGGGGAATTAAAACATTCACATGACCTATCATGGTTAACTAGAAACATGTAAAAGAAAAAACGTTATTCACATACATCGTAATTAGATAAATCTTACCCCTAATGTAAACATGACCACTGCTCAGCAGGTCAAACGAAATATACAGCAGAATGCAACATAAATATCAAATCGTAATGAACAATGTGAAATAAGTGTAATATATATATATATATATATATATATATATATATATATATATATATATATATATATATATATATAGAAAGTTGCACTTGATCGAGCTGCTACCCTGATAATAAACCGGATACTTAGCCATTATCGGTTTTAGCAACAAGTGCAAGACAACTGAAAATATTTACATCTGAGCGTAATATACATATATGAAGGGGTGCAATACAAATATTGATTTCTGCGATGTATATGAGTATGAACTAAACCTACATCGCATTGTACAAAGCCGTCCACAGGATGAACAAAGATACGTATTTGGTCTGATACTGCTGTTCCGCCACGTTAAAATTAAAAAAAAAATAGTTTATTCCGGATGTGATGTCTGCCATTGTATCGCTGCTTCAATAGTCAATGTCACAAATAAGAAATTTGACTTCATCATATTCTTGATCGTCATCATTATTATGTTAGAATGTGCATTTAATATTTTAATTTCAAAAAAGGCAATAATTCGTTATACAGCTGACGTTGGCTTGACATGATTGAAATTCTATATCAATTAAATCTCATATTACATTCAGTTAAATGAAAACCGCCAATATACACTTTACAGTGACTTTATGGTCAGTTAACACCCATTGTGACGTGTTCTTTTTTACAAACAATTTACTTCTTTAACCGATCTTGTATAAATGAATGTAGTTAATATATGGAAAATTATTTAGTGATCCCATCCCACTGGTTTAATTCAGGAACAAGTCTAATACTAACATGGCCTCGAGTGGAGTCTGAGTGGTGGTATCAGTTGAAAGTTGCACTTACATGCACAATAACATGAATTTGACTTTAATGTTCATTTCCTTATTGGAGATCTTAAAGATACTTAAAGTAAGAGCTTTTATATTATAAACAACAATGTGACACAATCCGTCAATCTTCTAAATGAAATAATAATTATTATAGACGAGGAAGTTATAGGTGATGACAAGCACTTTGTGCCGACCTAGATGAGAAGTAACGTTAAGTTCTTCCCCAGTCTTAGACAAATCTACTTACAGCACACAATCAACAGAGGGCGGCCACGGTACGTAATATAATAAATCTCATCACGTCCACAAATTTGTAGAAGAAACATTTATTTTTATTGCGTCAGTTAGCATATTCCTAAATTAAAACCTAATTTGTGAGGATAAAAACGAATAACTTTATACGTTCTACATACTACCGTTAAGATTGTTATGTCCGTTGAAGAGGGTCACTGATTTGGATAATGTAAATCACCTACTCGACAACTGTTTATCAAACACGTAGATACTCCCGTTCGTTTGTGTGGTCATTTCAATCAAAAAAATAGACATACATACATACATACATACATACATACATACATACATACATACATACATACATACATACATACATACATACATACATACAAATTTACATACATAAATGCATACACATATACAAAGGTTTCAACCTAAGCGTTTGACTATGGGATGAATCATTTGAATAATTACTATTGGCTGTGATGCGTACTTAAAACGTCTACGAAAGTTGTGCAAAGATTAGATATATATATATATATATATATATATATATATATATATATATATATATATATATATATATATATATATATATATTTATATATATACTGCTTCAATCTTTGTCATTTTAAATCTAATGGTCAATGTAGCTACATAATTTTTTTCAAAATTGTATTCACTTAAATCATACATACATACATACATACATACATGCATACATACATACATACGTACGTACGTACGTACGTACGCACGCACGCACGCACGCACGCACGCACGCGCGCGCACACACACACACACACACACACACACACACACACACACACACACACACACACACATACATACATACATACATACATACATACATACATACATACATACATACATACATACATACATATAAACATACATACATCCATACATATATACAAAAGTTTCAACCTGAGCATTTGACTATGGCATTAATCATTTTAATAATTACTATTGGCTGTGATGCAATCTTAACATAAGGGTGAAAGCTGTGCAAAGATTACATATATATCCTGCTTAAATCTTTGTCATTTTTTTTAATTTTAGATGTGGCTACGTAATCTTGCTAAAAATAGCATACATACATACATACATACATACATACATACATACATACATACATACATACATACATACATACATACATACATACATACATACATACATACATACAAACATACGTACATACCTACATACATACATACAAACATACATACATACATACATACATACATACATACATACATACATATATACATACATACCTACATACATACATACCTACATACCTACATACATACATACATACATACATACATACATACATACATACATACATACATACATACATACATATATGGATACAATAATATATCATTCCTTTACAGAGGTTTTAACCTGAGCATTTGATTATGGCATGAATCATTTTAATAATTACTATTAACTGTGATGCGTGCTTAAAATGCGGAGGAGTGCTGTGCAAATAATACATATACATCCTGATTGAATCTTTGTCATTACATACATACATACATACATACATACATACATACATACATACATACATACATACATACATACATACATACATACATACATACATACATACATACATACTTACATAAGTATGTATATACTTACAGGACATATATAAGACATACAGGGTTTGGGGGAATAGCAATCCTATATAGGAAGTCACTCTGCGTTAATCCTTTGTTGAGCGTCGGCAGTGATAGAGTCTTAGGGATAGAAGTGATATGTAATGATAAATTGAAATATTTTGTATTCGGAGCACCTTTGCCATCAACTAATTTTCCTATTGCAAGTTACTATGAAACAATGGAAGAATTAAAGGACCAGTTTGATATGTTCTGTAAAGAAGGCATTCCCATACTAGCGGGTGATTTCAATGGCCAGTTAAGTTCACTGCTTAGTTTCAAAACGAACTGTCTAACAACAAACGCTAGAGGTGCTATTCTAGAAAAGTTTCTGACCGATAGGCACTTAATATCCGTTAATAGTCAATCTATTTGTGAAGGACCTGACTTTACATTTTTCTCAATCGATGGTAAATCCAAATCGTTGATAGACCATATACTATTGCAAAAAGACAAATTCGATTTAGTGGTTAAGGCCGAAATAATTGATGACCATCCTTTGAACATTTCAGATCATCATCCTGTAAAAATAGAGTTGGTAATTCCTCTTGCATATAATATAATCATGGCTGACAAGCATATAATTCCCTCCATAAATTGGAAGAAAGCATCGGCAGAACAAATAAATAGGTATAAGGAAGCAACACGCAATTAATTTTTAGCGCAACTGCATAAGGCAGAACTAATGACAAATGTCGATATTGATAGTATTATTCAAGACACGGTAAAGATTTTACATGACGCAGCTTCTAGGTTTCTGCCCATAAAAAGGTTTTGCCCATACGCTAACCCTTATTGGAAATTACTAAACGTAAAAAAGTTTCATACAGAAATGAGGCTGAAACGTAGGGTATGGATCTCTGATGGTAGGCCAAGAGGATGGGAATTTCAGTCATACGCGAACTATAAAAAAGCGAAGAAATGTTTTGGAAAAGAGTTACTGAGAGCAAAAGAAATGTATGACAGAGAACAGTTCAGTGAGCTTGAAAAGGCTGCAGAGCTCGATATTTCTACTTTCTATAAGTTTATACGGAATAAAAGACATAAACGTGATTACATATACGAAATTGAATCTAACGGAAAAATTATACGTGACCAAGACTCTATTAGAGACTTATGGGCAAATCATTTTTCCAATTTGTCACTACCTGACAATACTTATTTGTACGATAAGAATCATTACCAGATGGTCTTAGCAGAGGTTAAAAACAGAGTATAGAAACCCATTCCCACTTTGATGAAGTTCTTGACAAAATTCCCACTAGAGAAGAAATCAGTAGTGCAATTAGTTCTCTCAGTAAAAATAAGGCATGTGGTCACGACGGTATTGTTGCCGAGCATTTACTGTTTGCGGACACTCAAAGCAGTGTACAGTTACTTGAAACTGTCTTCAAAAAAGTGTACGAGGCCGAGGAGTACCCATGCCATTTTAAACAAGGTTTAGTAATACCAATATTTAAAGGAGGGAGAAAAAGCAAATTAGATATGATTAACTACCGTGATATAACTATAGTTCCAGTGCTTCAGAAAATCCTAGAGCAAATTATATATAATAGACTACTTATATTTTCTAAGCACATTAATTTTCCAAATCCAATGCAACAAGGTTTTAGGAATATTTGTGGCAGTATCACTGCAGCGTTTTGTATCAAAGAATCTATATGCTACTATATGGATAAAGATACTCCTGTCTATGCAACATTTCTTGATAATGCTAAGGCATTCAATACAGTCTGGCACAATGGGTTATTTTACAAGCTGTAATTTCAATATTAAGCAGGGTGTAGGGCAGGGTCGTATCTTGTCCGCTTGGTTCTTTCTCGTTATGATAGACGATTTGATCACTGATTTAGATCACACTTTGCGAGGCCTAAATCTTGTCGATCTCCACCTGCCGTGTGTCTTATTAGCGGATGACACAACTGTAATGGCTAATTCGCATCATTCGATGCAGCATCTGCTCGATACAATCTCTAATTATGCGAAAAGGTGGAGATTGAAATATAACGCAGATAAAAGTTGCAGCATCCTCTTTACAAACAAAAGAAGAAATGATATCTCTTCTTTTCTATTCGACAAATCGCCAATTCCAGTAGTCAAAAGTAAGAAATATGCCGGTATACCTCTAACGTACAACTTTAAACCTAACGATGCGATAAAGGTAAACACTAATTAAACTCTGTTTATTTTATTGGTATCAGAGACGGAGGAATGAACCCTCTAACAAGTATGAAAATCTGGAAAAGAATCAATCTACCTTCAGTCTTATATGGATGTGAATTATGGTCGAATATGACAAACACCAATATAGAAGAACTTGAGCTATGTCAGAGATATGCAGCGCGACGTATGCATGCGTTCGATAAATATTCGCCCATAGAGGCAACGCGTAGTACCTTAGGACTCTGGTCAATGAAAGCATACATTGATAAGATGAAATTGTGCATTTTCAACCGGCTGTGTAGGGGCGATTGGACTCTTATCTGGAAAAAGATTTTCATTTTGCGTTTATGTCAGTACTTGACCAACCCAATTAGACAGACGGGGTTTATAGCAGATATTGACAAAATATTCAAGAAATATGGTATGGGAAGTGTTCTCTCAGACTATCCAGTAAGAGTACAAACCGAAGGTAAACTTGTTTGGAATCGGAATATTATTGATAATATTCAAAACATCGAAGAAGCTACCTGGAATACAGATATTGAACTAAGGAGCGATTTAATTCACTTCAGAAATATTCATATGGACTTAAAACCAAGCAGTATATGGTTTCTTGGACGTAAATTTCCATCTATGTTATGGCCTCTCTCTGAAATAGTGAAACTATATATCATGGCCGGTGGAAAAGTTATGATATGCAAACTCTGTGGAAAAGAGACTGACGACAGAGCGAAACATCTTATCTTAGGTTGTGAAAAGCTCCTTGAAGAACGAAACGTCTTCTTTGAGAGGGTGATTGACACTTTAGAGGTGAGAGACGGGGTTAATTTATTTAATCAAGAAGACGATATACTATTGGAGACACTTCTTGGAAGCAGAGTAGATTGCTTGTCGTCTATCGACGATGATGTATGGGATAAACTCATGTTGGTAACGGCAAAAAGCATAACCTCATTTTACAATAAAATGCATGCCCTACTTTCAACCAACGTGTCATAACATAACAGCAATAATAAGTAGTTAATCTAGATAAATAAATAAATTAATTTAAAAAAAAAATATTCTGCTGTTGTCAAATTCCGCAATTTTGATGTATTACAGATCACGGAGATATAATGCTCTCTGGCTCATATAATATACGAGTGTCACCTTTTGCTATCTTTATTCCTTTGAGAAGGATTTCATGCTGTTCCTCATATATATGTATAAATGTGTGTATATATGTATGTGTAAATATGTGTTTGGGTGTGTAAATATATATGTATGTGTATGTGTGTACATTTATATGTATGTTTGTGTGTGTGTGTGTGTGTGTGTGTGTGTGTGTGCATAAACATATATGTCATGTAGAAAGAACTACATTGATAATTACACTGGTATACGTTTCCAATTTGTTTCATTTATATTCTTTTGTGTTGTATTTCATGATTTTGTATTATATTTGAATTTGACAAAACATAAATTGCTACAATTGTACCAACTCAGAAGATTTACACCACATCTTCAATGATTGTAGAATAACCAAGAAGAAAAGGGTCACATTCGGATCCGAATAACAAATTATAACCGCCCTATATCCATACCCAGACATAATTCAATTAACAAATAACAACCACCAAACAACATTCAAGCATATAATTGAATTTTTAAAAACGACAGGGCTACAGGAGAAAATTTAGAATATAGGAAAACAAAGAAAATAATTGGGAAAAAACAACTAAGCAAAAGACCTAGTACGAGCTGAAACCAAAAGTAATTATGAAACATGACAGACTATTTAAGAAATGGAAGCAACACCAGGAATGAACAGGTAGATCTCAACCATCCTTGGATCGCACATACACTACGGTGGGATCAGATGATCAAGGCTCGTATACTTAGCAAACAAACCGGAAATTAATGATGCGCGTAACCCTATAAACAAAATAGGGAGACCAAAAGGATTACATAAAAACTAGTATTAGAGTATTCCTGGGGTAGACAACCAAAACAAAGCCTCTTTAAGGAATGGAAGCACCACCAGGAATGAGCAGTTTGATCTTAACCGTCCTTGAAACCCACATACACTACGATTGACATGAGACCACCAATGCTCATACACTGAGCAACCAAACCGAAAAATAAAGACGCGAGTAACCCAATAAACAAACTAGGGAACCCGAAAATATTACTCAAAGCCTTATTAGTAATCAAATCACTCCGGGAATAATAACAAGTCAACAAAAAGATGAAAGATAAAGTAATATGGATATACCAATCACAATTAACAGATAATGAAGACAATTAGGGGATAAACAACACCATGTAAAAGGCAGAAAATAACCAAACAAATAAGAGCAAATATATTAAAAAACAGCCCATGCAATAAGTATAGGAACCTACCAACATTCCTATTACCTTTAACTTTCCTCTCAAGTCAGCCTCATTGACAGTACTCAACTTACCAATACGTATCAAATGCGAAAGTCAGAAGGCAAAACATTAAATATAAGTAGATGGTCTGAGACCACAATATCATACAATTCTGTCCCGATAGTGTCTTCCCAATTTAGACAGTATAAGGTAGTCTAAAAGCCCAAAACTACCAGGCCCCGCATCACATGTCTGCAATTCTATGTGATCTAACTTTAGGAGTACAGAACACCAGCTCTCCACTCTAAGGGATCGTGCGCATGGGACTGTATACTCTATTAACTCAAAACAGCACAGAGTTCATCCAATTTAGGACCAAAACCGGAACAACATCAGTAGAGAAACAATTTCAAAGAACCCAGGTCAAATTAATGGTTTCTCATAGGGAACAACCATATGCTGGGACAAAATGAGAACAAGATGGCAGCCTGACATTAGGGATACTCAAACAGACAGGAGAAAGCAACACAGAAAAAATCCGACTGTGTTCATTGCCTAGTTAACAGGGTCCTCATTTGGTACGAGATCCATTTTCAAAAAATCTGTTTCATGAAACATGATCATTTTTGCAAACCGTTTAAAATTAACAAGCTATTTTTACCAATGATTATACTTATTTATGTCGCATTTACATCTTAGTATTCAAACTTATTAGTGACCTAATTCATGTACGCTTTATACTAGAAATATTAAAAAGTTAAGATAGTTCAACCAATTTAACGACTTCATGGATTTGATTTAATTGCATAGGTGGCTCACACATTAGTCCATTAGTAATAACTGGCTATATTTGCAGTAAGCACGGAATAACTATGTTGCGGGCTGAACGCCATTCTTGGACTTAATGGTACATCTATTGTCTTGCCACAACTCTGATAGCTCCAAATTGCGGAGATGTGAAACTAATTTCCACTACCTTCACTTGTATCATTTCAAACCATTAACTGTTAGGATTGAGTGTGTGTTTGGTCTATTCCCGCCCACACAGGGTCCTCCATTCAGGTCGATGTTTATTTAATAGCAGCCCCGACCTGACGCCCAAATTTAATAGTACACCTTGAGAACATAAATGCCTGCGGGAAGCGGCACCATTCCCCCCAGGAGTAATTAATTTGCCAGAAACTTACAACAGTGCTGCCTGCCCCTAGTGGACGATACAGCACGATAATTCAACATCAAATATATATATATATACATCTATATATATATATATATATATATATATATATATATATATATATATATATATATATATATAGATATATATATATATATATATATATATATATATATATATATATATATATATATATATATATATAGATAGATAGATAGATAGATAGATAGATAGATAGATAGATATATATATAGGTGGAGACTTTGCAACGGACTAAATTATGACAGTTCTTGCTTGGAAAAAATGAGGTAAACTCTGTAAGATGCATGATATTCTTTGGACTTTGATTTATGGGCATTTACTTTGTGAGCAGGTGTCACTGCCGCCAACGAGGAGGAGTGTTTCACCGCTGGTGGATACTTTTTGGAGACGCAGGTTTCCATTGTTTCTTCCACTGGAGAAAACTGGGAGCTATATTTGTTTTGGATGGCATAAAGAGGAACGAAGAAGTGTAAGATCACGAAGCTGCAAGTCGTGGTTTACGAATGTAAGGTTGCGTCTTCGCCGAAGTGCCTTTCCAGCGGGTAGAACTGAAGCACTTGACTTAACCTCTTTGTCCTAGGTGAAAATTAGGGATCCGGCTAATCCTGTTTAGGCAGTAGGTCCTGTCATATATTTTGGCATTTTTCGTTTGAATGCTTGGAATTGACTTTCAAACGTACAGTATTAACGAAACACAGAGGGAATGAATATTTGTATTTCACTGGTTCATTTCGACGAGGGTACGGTGAAATCGGCAGAAGTTTCATTAGGGTTGTATGACAACCGCACCATGGTAGACGCATGGTCTCAAGCACATAGTAACAAGCGTCCACGATAACGAATGACATCGTTTTCACCTCCAGCAGGTTTGACACGCAGGGAATCACCATCCATGGTGGCTATAGTGGTAATAATCATATCGAAGTTCCAATGATGTACTTCTGAATCGTACAGAGTACGGCATCCATGGAATTGCAATATAAAGCATCGCAAAACACTTGCGAATCCCAACATTCATTTATGTTTAAATGTATTAATCTTTCTCGTTTGGTCTTTTTCATATGCCAACTAATATCGACATGTATATGGCTGTACGGTAAAGAGAAGTAATTAGGAGGCCACACACTCATCTGGTACACGATTTGTAACACTTTTTCCAAAGGACGACTGACGATTTGGTGTGTGGATAAACATACAATCTTGTGCCTTCTTAGGTAGTGACTTACAAGTTTTCCTCATCCTGTCCAGACTGCAAGGCTTATGTCAATACACCACCAAAGTTCGCTACTTGATTATTGCGATACTTGAGAATCAGTACTTTAACTTTACACTTGAAGTGTTTTTCTCTCTATTTTTCTCTCGTAGCCGTCAATTTAGAATAACCACAAGCAAAACCTCAAGTCTTATCGTCGGGTTACTCGTCTGTCTAAGCTCCTAATCGATTTACTCGAAGTTAGTATAACCGTGAAATGCGCGATCGATGTACATGCAACTGTCCGTGTTAAAATGCAACACCATCTCATCTCGCACAACAGTTCTTACGATTTACGATTTTAACCGAGCGTGTGCGGTCCACGTTTGAACACATGAAAGCTAACTCAGGTAAGGGAAAAAATCAATTTCAACTCCTTTAAGCCTTTGCTATTTGTTTATGTGAATTACTTGGTAAAAATCACTAGTGTTTGGTATCTTAAAGGTAGTACTGGCGTTGGCTCAGGTATTTTTCTCTCTCTTGGACCGTATTAAAGAAGTTCGATGCACGTTTTTCACACTCCTTCAGCCCAAATGTTTGACTTCCACTGTACTCCTTCTCTCTTAGACATTGGGTGTTGTTCTACTGCTTTATTTTTCTGTCATTTTTTATTGCTTCATCAACTTGTTGCTGTTTAATGAGAAAAGCTTGATCTGCTTTTTTCCACTGTTGAAAAAAATCAAAATCATGTTCTGTCTCTATTTAAAATCCTCAACGTGTCCTGAGGAAGAAGACGGTGGCTAAGGTAATAAAATAAATTCTTGCGAAAAAAGAGAACATACACTAAATCACAAATAAAATCTGTCTCTTATGGAAATAAAGTTGTGTTGACTTTGGTAGCCGCTGCTATACTGTCGGTTATCGTCTCCACGGCCGGTAGAATCTAATTCAGCGAATTCTTGGTTTCCGTGATGATTTAAAACTGTTCCATCGATTCACAGCGCACAAACGTAAGTGCACATATATAAAGATAATGTGATGTCATATACCACTCTCTTCGGATTGGAAGACAGACTCCACACAGTGACTGAATTTTGTAATGCGTGTTAGGATTCGTGAAATAGTTTAATCCGTTTCGATCCACTCTTCCACTATAAATAAACCCAACTCACTGAATTCATTTCGCCTATTCCAGTCCCAAGATGTGGACGAACGTAGAGCCGTCTACTCTCATATTGGCGATGTTGTTCCGCACAAACGCATGCATGTATGTGAACTCAACATGGACAATTATCAGGATCACATCTACTAGCATTTGGCAAAAAGGAATGTATTGTGGAGAGATAAGGATTTTTGAAGAATCCTTCCTTATATACGGACGAGACGTCAGACGAAGTTTGAAGAAGAAATGAAGACGTATGAGATGCCCGCTGTCTTAACGAAATGATGTCAACTTTAATAGTAACATTAAGAGCGCTTAGCAAATCTGAATCACCCGTACTAATTATGACGAATTCTAAGCATCGTGGCACGATAATTATCCTCGTTCAAATTTAGATGTTCTCGTAACATCAACGACGAATAATTATAATCGTTTGGAGTGCATTTAGCTAATGTATCATCATCCATATATTTAATATTTTCAAACGTTCCAGGTCTGAGTTTATCAATTAATCTTTGAACATATTGAATAATTTTCTACCCTTGCTTTTTCGAAAATCCTTCTTTCGTACGATCTTTCGTTGTTTCTATTCATCAATTTTTTATGTTTGTGCTCTTCATAATTAATATGCACATTATTTATCACATCAATATAAATATTATTCGATGCATTTTGTGTGTCTATTCGACTATTGTTAGTTTAAAGGTTATAAAACCACATCAGCCCCGTGTTGTATCTTGTTATTTACTTTTTTTTCCCATGTTTTGGTTTCAACATTTGTTTTTCCGCTTTATAATTTGCAGCAACAAGAGCTGGACATTTATCTGGATCAATTGTTTTGTATAATTTTAAAATACGTTCACCACATTATTACGTACATTTTCAACTGTCTTCATCGGTCATTTTTTTACTTTTAGCGACACATTTCACTGGTTGAGGCATTCGAACATGAAGATCTTGATGCTTCTTCATCTTTTGTTTGTAAGGTAGTTTTTTTCAAAGTGAGGAAGAAGGGGTTTAGTTGTTTCAGTAACAGATCTGAATAACTGTTGAGAATTATCTGCATAATCCATCTGACATTCATGACGTTTTTGTACGTTTCGCCTGACGTATTTCTTAATTGCTTCTAATCTTGTTCGAGATATTTTAGTTGTGTGCAGCTGGCATATTTTGTGTTATTTTTTTATATATGGTAATACTATAATTTACAGTAGCAGAGAGGGAGCGATAACAAATAAGTTTTACTCAGGATAAACTGTTTGAAAAACGCCGAAGACAAGTAAATCAATAGCCTAACTCCTCTAAAGAAAATTTCGGTTAGTTTGAAGCTTCGGTTTGACGTTATTGGCATTATAGTTTCGTTTTCGTAAGAAGCCTGTTTTGCAGAGGGATGCTTTTGAAAAGTTGTCAGCTCACCTTCTATGCTTATGCTCAAACACCAGAAACATGTATAAAAATAAACGAAACATGGATATAAAAACGAAAGAATGGCTAGGATTTAAGTTATTGACCGACCTATTAATTCGAGAGGTCTTTATCCTTATGAAAACATGCCGAATTTACATCAACAAACACAAATCGAAAATCAGATTGAAAAATAAATTACACGCCGTATGCAAAATTCTAACATAATGAACTGGTGAGTACCATAGTTGCAATGGATCAACCTTCTGTCTCCGATAATTGATCTTTTTTTTTAATACATAAATGCATGAAGTTTTGGCTGTGTCCAGATACAGTTTACTGACTCATGGCAGATTTTGAATTCGTCATTTGACAAATTTGTTAGCAATCTTGAAGTGGGACATTTCAATATAACCCGTCGAAATTGTTTCACGGCGTTCTTGCCTTCTTTACTTACCTGTTTACTAGAAATGATGTGTATCCGTACGTGCAAATGAGAGACTGGGACAGGTTACCACACCTTAAAACATTTTGTATCGCTGTCAAGTGCAGATAATTCCACCAACGACTGTGCGCACGCAGAAAAACGTTTGGTCCGCATTCGAATGCAATATATTGAGTGACTATGACGAGCTATATCTGATTACCGTTGTGCTGATGCTTTTTGACGTGTTTAAGAACTGTTGTGCCAATGTCATGCACGTGTACAAATTAGACTCTGCATGTTACTGCTTATTAGCCGAATGTTTTCGGATATGTTGTTAAAAACAATCAAAATCGATTTACCATTACTCACCGATATTTCCGAAAGTATATTTAGTAAGAATGTATTTCGAGCAGGAATTAATATGGCAAGGCACATATACGCGTGCAAAGAACCCATATGTGGATGATGATGATGCTGCTGCCCCTACATACAACACACGCAAGGAATTACATCATCATCAGTAATAGTTATGCCTTCGAAGTTGATACACATAGCACTGAACAACATCATTGCGCCCATTACGATTTGTCCATAACTTCTGTTTGTTTTTTGTTGGTGTATCAGTCAGTTGCGAACGCGTACACATATCTAGAAACCAAAACTGGGTCAGTAGTACATAGCTACCAACCCTAATTATCAAGGTACCCTACAAACGTTTTACGCGGGCGACTGAAACCGTACCCGATGTGAAATCAAACTTTGTGTAACCTTGGTAGTTTTTGGAATTGCATTACCGAATTTAAAACTAGCCATGTGTGTAATATATTTGCATAGTGTAGCGAATGGAAGCTGTGTTACGTATTCCTGAGATAATTTTAGAGGTCATTTGTAATTTCTAATCGCACTAAAGACCATATAATGTGTGTGATTACATTTTTTAATAATGTCGTGATGACTTTGATATATCCTACACCAACCCGCAATCGGTTAAAAATGTCAAGCTATGTAATATTTCCAGTGGTACCCATACAGTCACCCTATGTTGAACCCATGAGCTGTTCTTGTATTAAATGCCAGATTGTAGCGAAAGTGAAATTTGATTTCCCTGTTCCCATCATACCATCCCTATCAATGATTATCAGAAAATGGATTGTATTTTCCATTTCGCCATCGTTAACCAATAGTTAAATTGTACCATATATTTATATATAAATATATATATATATATATATATATATATATATATATATATATATATATATATATATATATATATATATATATAATAATCTTTACATTTGGGCTTAGAAGAATGTTATTTAAATAATTTACAAATCTGACGCCTTTGAGGTACATATTTGGGATGAGGAGAATGTTATTTAAATAATTTACAAAGCTGACGCCTTTGAGGTACATACTAACAGGATGCTCCTGTATGACTTCCTCCATTCCTAGGACATATTTATTTTTGTTCTTATAGTTACGACTTTGCATAGTTTGAGGAAACTCACATAACGTCCATTGTCACCTTGTACTATTCGCACAACCAATTAAATGCATGATGAAACGACAATCTAATGAGTAGCCATCTAAAATGATTTTTCCTATCTGTGTTATCTTCGATAAGCCTTTAGACGTTGGTCGATGGTGTTGAAGCCACTGCATTGATTGTTTAGTGTGAAGAGAGTAGTGCAAGTGAAACCTAACATGCCAATATACCGTGGTTTCTTATTATTTGCGATATATATTCCTTGACAGGAGAAACATGATGGAAAAATACAAAATAATGTTTTTATGATGCAGTCACCTTCATGTTAAAATCATTGACAATAAATAGGCAACAAAAACTATCCACAATACTGCATTCGCTTGTACGATAAAAGATCGAAATACAAACTATCATATTTTGGAACATTATTTTGTTTTCATTCGCTTTCCACCGGTTAGATCCGGATATTAAACTAAAGCAGGAAGTAGAGTTCAAGTACTCTTTATCAGACGACAAATATAGCTTTCTCATTGAAACACACCGTCAAGTAGACTCAGTTGACAGTCAGGATTTTAAACAGCAGAGCGAAGGTAGGGAAACGGCTTTTATTGGTTCAACATTATTCTAATATGTGTGTTTAAATAATTTTCCACCCTTTATATTGGTTGGTCTCATCTTTCTTCTGTGCTTTTTCAGTACACATTAATTAAACAATTAACATTCGACCATCGTTCTTTTACCTATTTATAACTGAAAACTCCTAAACACACGTATTCAGGAAATGATAAAATTTCCAATAAAATACGGATTGCTATATTATTATAAATCTTTTTGTCTATCATTTGCATATTTGTATGTAACTCGAAACAACATGTCTTTGGTTAACATATGCATAAGAGCAACCAATGTCTGCTAGACAGGACATTTAATTCAACTGTCCTTGTTCTTTATACATAAATACAGACTAAATGAACACCGCATATATTAGAGTTATTATGAACTTTTTGTTTTGCATTAAACGCTCAGTTTATGTACATGTATGCATTTTGAGAAAGGTGCCATTTAAACCTAAATGCATTATGCTAGTCTAACATTAAATATTTAAATATGCGGTTTATTGTCAGTTATATATATATATATATATATATATATATATATATATATATATATATATATATATATATATATAACATAAAACATCCCAGTTATTAATTATCCCAATTATTAATCATTATTAGTCGATCAAAGCAGGTTTTGAATGTAAAGTGTTGCTCTGATTCAGATTCATTCTTCTCTCTGTCTCTCTTCCATTATATGTTGTTTGGCTTGTGCTTTTATACATCAGTTTGATATATCAACAATATTGAGCAGTCAAATTGCGATCTGACGAAGGAAAATTCCGCCTCCAACACATATAGTGCCCGTTCTGCATATTTCCAAATGAACCTAGAATGACACACAATTTAATCGCAATACTTTCTAGTCTCATTTCGTTCCTCCCATCCCCACCCACATTTACTCGCACAAGAAAAAGCAAACGCAAATAGAGGGAGTAACTCAAAATATACATTTAATAATCTACAATACATTGGTCTCCACAGAACTTATCAACAGTATTAATATTATCAAGTAAGTTGAAATGACATGTCGACACTACGCGAGATATTCCTTTGTTATGAGGCGCTCATAATGTGATCTATTTAATGCTTGTGTATCAAACTTTATGATAAATATACGAAAGGCCTTAAAACCAATGGCTTTTAAATTTGAGAATGTCCGAATGCCCGCACTGAAACATTCTTTCACAGTGTGTTGGTTGGCCACGTAGTAGACTAATCGACCCACAGAGCAACATGGGGATTGACATTGAAAATATATGCCCTTATGATAACTCTATCTTAGCCCGAAACTCTCTCTCTCTCTCTCTCTCTCTCTCTCTCTCTCTCTCTCTCTCTCTCTCTCTCTCTCTCTCTCTACCGCCTTAGTAAGATACACTTTTTTGACTGTCATGAGACAATATAGCTGGCTCTATGATGGATGCAATCATACATTGTTTACATACATTTCTTAGTTATAAACCGTAAGCACGGATTCAAATCCCAACATGTTCATACTGAATCGGCTGTTACGAGTTCGTCCCTGTGCAAGGCAACTTCCTCGCCTCGACAATAAGGTGCTAGTGTGCCTTTAAACAATATAAACCAATTGGTAAGGCAATACAGATTCATTTTCTGAACCACATTCACTTGACGGCTGGATTTGTTATCGTATTTAATTTCAATCTACATCCACAAACCGTCTTCTAAAAGTGTTATCATCTTGATTTGGAAACTGCTTTCAAATGTCAGAAATGACTAGATACAGTGGCATCTATCATTAGCTTCAAGGAGTGTAGTATAGGGGCGAATACATATTTTACACTTACTAACATATTTTTGTATGTATTAAATGGTTAAAAAAGTATGATAAGTTTTTATTGAAATATTAAATACAAGTAAGAAACACAACTTATATTTATTGTATTTTTTTCTGTACCCATGTTATTAGTGTTCTTTCCTTTAAACGAATTATAATATCGAATTGAAACCGAGAACATTTTCGGTGACGTCCAACACTTCAAGTTGACGTTAGAGATAATCACATTTACTTTGCTACACCATCTGGATAGAGTCCATTGTAGCTGAGTTTCAACAACGAATAAGTAAAGCAAAGTTAACTCTTTCAATTGAAATTGAATAACATAATTTGTTACGGCATTTTTGCCTGACATATATAGTTCGATATGTCTTATTTGTAAGAATCATCGCTGTATTGATTCTGAAGAAAAGATCAGATACTGTACTAATATACAATCACCTTTTATCAATATTTGCTTGCTCCATCCAAGCGTAGGATTTTTTTATTAAGTAAAAACGAAAGACGTATAAAAATCCGACTATTAGCCGTGTACAACATTCAAAATCGGGATACATTTCATTACATAACATTAAATGTTTTATAATATTCAAAATGTTTATGTGTATTTACTTTCCTGATTTGCTTTGTTTTCATTTGATACATCGCCCTACATTTCGTTAGGAAATGTGTGATATGCCGTCTTACTGTATGTGCCGTCTTGGTCTGTGTTTAATCACACACATGCGGTCATGTCACCAGTGAGGCACGCTACTCAGTTGTCATTGACATGATCATATGTTGTTACTCTCAGTCAGTAACTGTATCCGTATAATACATACCTTTACCATTTGTTGAGATAAATATATTACACAAACGTGTATTATCAACATTAACATTGTTTGCTAATAGTTGACAGCACAACAGCTACCTTTCATCCAAGTTCTTTAAGTACTGTACCACTAAAAGCAACAATGGAGATTAAATATCAAGTTAGTAATGCTCTACAATATGACATATTACGAGGTAATCAATATATACTTCATGTTAGGTATCCACTAGTATACTCTGGGTTAGACAAAAAGTCCCCGTAAACAATTTGATGGATACTAAATATTGAATCATTCTTTCATTCGCGTTGATTCATTTACTAAAAAATTTTTTTTTCATAATGTTCTTAAATTGGTATTCAGTATCATCACATTTCATTTTATGTATGTATGTATGTATGTATGTATGTATGTATGTATGTATGTATGTATGTATGTATGTATGTATGTATGTATGTATGTATGTATGTATGTATGTATGTATGTATGTATGTATGTATGTATGTATGTATGTATCTATGTATAGATGGATGGATGGATTTGTGAGTGTGTGTGTGTGTGCACATATGAGAATTGATGCTTTTTGTGCTAGACATCCCTATAAACGATCACACCGCGGTACGTTAAATATCCGAATCACACACAGACACAAACACACACACGCACACACACACACACACACACACACACACACACTCAGTCACATCCATCCTGGAGTCAAAATGGGATTTTGAATTTTAAATGATATTGACAAAACGAATACTATTTCTTTCGAGCGAAGTGAGTAGACCTAAAATGGACCGTTGGGTGTTTACTTATCTGCATTAAGCCTATCCCACGGCCAATGTCTACTTATGGACTTGCTCTTATCGATGACTTGGTATGACTTACTAGTTTTGGTATTTAATGCATAGGAGGTGTGTGAACTGAGCTTGGTGGTATGGCACGGGAAGGTCATTGCCTATTGGATCGTAATAAAGAAGTTTCATACATATATTTCACACTCATCATCTAGGTCAAAATGTCTTAGAGTACAGTCAACGTTTGCTTTTTACTGTACTCCTTTTTCTGATATACCTTGTTTTTGCTTTGCTGCTTTGTCTCCTTCATGTCGTTTCCTTTTGTGCCTTTGCAACAAGGTGACACATATTTGTTGACCATTGTATTGCGCCGTTAGATCGGTTACCTTCTACCCAAAAATTCCCTAACATACTAAACGCAGGGGAACAACGAGAGCTTTGCCTCCATTTCAGTCACCCTCCCAGCAGTCACCGCTTCACAAATCCTCTTTTACACACTCATTTGTAGTCGATTTTATAGCTTATGTGTGATAGATAGATATTCCAATTTCGAATCCTATACCTCCTTCCTTTGTTTGGATCAGTATATATATATATATATATATATATATATATATATATATATATATATATATATATATATATATATATATATATATATATTCTCAATCTTATTCTATAGAATTATGGACGTTGCACTTATACAAAGTGTACACAATTTAGCATATATCCATGCTCTAATATATCCTTACACATGATACTCCTACACAGTATACACAAATAGTCAAATATATATGTGTGTGTGTGTATGATCTGGAATTTCAACTTAGCTTTAAAATGTCTGTTTTATCGCTAAGATGTTTAGCACTATATCTGTGTAGCATGATGTCCTCCCATTCACATGATCCTGACATCTGACCGGTGAGTTCTAGCACTAACCTCCTAATGGTGAGCACCAAGCGAGGCAGCTGCTCGACCTAGGTTTGTAAGTTGCGATCTGTGATTATGTAAAGTTTTTGACTATTTCTTCGAGATTTGTACTCATATCGTAGCGATGTTAATTCAATATTAATTATAGTGTTATTACCGTCCACGTATTTCTCAGTTACGGCGTCAGCCGAACGCTCTGATAGTATTGGCTATTTCATCATTCAAAATGTGGTTGCTATTTGACATCAGCATTAGCTACTGCTTCAGATGAGGTAAATTCAGATGTCACAAAATGACAGAATAAACAAGTACAGATATCACTATTTTGCAAATAGTTTTCATAAAATTGAGTGTGTACACACTCTTTTGATAACAATATAACAAATACAAGAGTCAAGAAGGATATTTTTGTTCCAACTGCTGTTTGAATTTGGAACATTTTTCATTTACATGAGATTATTTTGAATTTTAGTTGTATTCCGTGAGATTTTTGCGAATCTCATTGACAGTGCAGAACATTTGAAACATATGTGAATCCCTTGAGACTGTTTGAATCGTAATCATAATCCATATGTGCAATTATGTGAATATCTTTTTAGTGCGTGTTATTATTTGACACGAGACTTCTTGAATCTGTATTTCAGTTTGATATAATAGTTGGCTTTTCTTTTTTAATGTGTGAATGTTGGTATAGAGTTATTGGATCAATTGTATGTTGAGAGTGTTTGATAATCATTGTATTTTTACATCATATATTTTTCTTTGCTTATTAAGTTAATATGTTTCATCTTTCACACAATGTGTTTGATTTATTCGTTTAATCCTAAAATACATTTGCTTTGTATTCTGCGAGATGGTATCCTGTAAGAGATAACACATCCGGCTGGCTAGTCAGTCGTAATCCTTCGGGCATACACGCCCTCTATTGGTCCCCACTTGGCACTCAGCTCTCGCCTGTTGGTGACTATGTGTGGTTCCAAGAAGCTGTGGAATGCGCAGAGGCCCCATCCACGGAAAAGGTCTAAACTGGTCCGTTAAACTAGGCTTAGGGTAGCCGGCAGGCCTTAAACCCTCCGTGAATTAGGTTTTGGCTAGATAGATTGTGAAGAATGGATGAGGCAGCCTGCGCGGAGGAACCAATAGCTGGTCAGCGGGTAGAAAGGCGATTCTCAGCAAAACGTCGTCGAGCTCCAGGAGCTAAAGATACACGTAGGACGTCATGGTTACCCACTGTACTCAGCTCGTCTCTGGCCGTCGCGACATTGAGAGTGAACCGACGAACTCCGCAACTCTTCTTCACTTAAAATAAATTCACCACGGAAGTCATTCTTGTCATCAACCCATCTTATTTCATCACCAAGTTAGGTCATGTGGATACAGGCAAGCAGTGTACCGGCAGGTGTAGGCACACTGGCAGCCGTAGCCTCAAACCTTTACAGGTGGCACGGGCCATTAGTGTCGTTCGCCACTGACATGGAACAGTAGTGGAATCCGGCAACCCCATGAGTGACTGAGCAGCCCTCTTCAGGAATGCACTGCTCACATCCATGGTATGGGGTAGAGGATATAAAAGAAGCCATAAACATTGTCTGATTCAAACGTCCCTGGTCAGCTTACCGCGGCTCCAGGAAACCCAACTCTAGAGGTCACAATACAATCAAATGAGAATTGTTCTTCTCACACTTGTCGCATGGAATGTGTGTACCTTACTGGATATAGACGATTAGGAAAGTCCATAGAGGAGAACCGCTCAAAAAGAAAGGGAATGCATGTTTGACAAGTTCTCCAACTCCTGTAAAATCTTTGGTCTCACCATAAATACCAAAAAGACTGAAGTCCTGTATCACCTTGCCCCGGCATCGCCCTATGTTGAGCCCAACATCACTGTCAATAGCCAAAAAATCAATGTTGTTAACTGCTTCACCTTGTTTGGTAGCACACTATTGCAGATTATCACTATTGACGACGAGGTGAACCTCGCATTACCAGAGTCTGAACAACTATCGGCAGATTGTGTGCCAACGTCAAGATTACAAGTAGCAGCAGCTTCTAGACCAAACTAGTCTACAGGGTAGTTGTACACCTCACACTACTTTACGGATACGAAAAGTGGACGGTGTACTAACGAAACGCCTGGAAGCTGAACAATTTCATATCACAAGTCTCAGGAAAATCCTCAACATGAAGTGGCTGAACAAGGTCACATATACTGATGTACTCTCTCCAACAGGTATAAACGTGCTCCACACGATCCAGATACAGTGCCAGCTACGCTGGGTGTAATATCTTGTACGTATGGCAGACAAGCAGCTGCCTACGAGACTATTCAGGAAGGACAGTGATCATAAGAAAGTCAGAAGAAAGCTTCAAAGACAATCTAAAAACTGCATTAAAAGCGTTCAACATAAATCCTGATTCCTGGGAGCAAACATCAAGCGATCGAGTTGCATGGTGTTACTATGTGCACAAAGGCCACAAGTTGTGCGAATCTAGCAGGACAACAGCTGCTGAGCTGAAGATGCAGGTCAGAAACGTACGTGCCATCAACCTCCCTGAAGATATCCCATTTATCCCTTGTGTCTTGTGCAAACGAACATTCCCTGCAAGGATTGGCCTTATCAGCCATTTTTGCACGCATAGACTAGAACCAGCCCCATCAACTCTTGGATGACTAGAGTGTTCCTCGTCGAATCGATGGACTACAACTCGACTGGTACAATGGACATACTGATTAACTTAAAATGGTCTTATACAGAAACGATGCATCCTTGCTAAAGCATATTATGACTATTTTGAACAAAATGTATAATATACTCCATGAACAAATGGAATCCTTGCAAATGCTTAAATCACCAGCTACATCGGCTGTAAGAGAGAACAGTTAATTACAATGAAGTTTCAGACGATTTGACCGAACGTTCTAACTGTAATTGTGAAAATATCCAATATAAATCCATGT
>JARLTB010000360.1:5110000-5190000 GCA_030141615.1 Unio pictorum | reverse complement strand
TCATTAATTTAATATTTGGTGGACCCCGTTTATCTGAGTGCTCTAACATTTACCGATTACTGCCACCTCACATCTGTCGCATACAAGTTCGAGCATTGCCAGTAGATTCCCTTGGTTTAGTGGTAATACGTTGATTTCGTCATTTCCTTATAAGACATGTTTCAAATTACACTAATCGGTTGATTGTCATTCAAAAACTACTTTGGGTATAAATGGAACACGTGATATGAAGTTGTAACAATAAAAAATTTAAAGCTTACAATAAATCGATATATATATATATATATATATATATATATATATATATATATATATATATATATATATATATATATATATATATGAATACTTCACCATTCTTGGTCAGGGATGTCCTTAATTCCTGAAATCGTACCAAGAGTTGTACTTTTACAATAATATTATAAGAAAAATAGCAGTACTTTATCACAGAGAGCGAACAAAAGTATATATATATATATATATATATATATATATATATACAATTTAAAATTTTAGGTTTAAAATTCTTTAGATGGGAGAGATTTTCTAGAAATGGATAACCTATATACTTACAAGTAAACACCAGATGTTAACCTCATTTTCTGACCTTGCTTCAGAGTTGTAAACTAGTTTTTAAAAATGATTGGTTGATTCCAAGGACAAAATAGAGTAAAGTATTAACATCTTTCTAATTTAGTTGGGTCATACGATGTTTGCGTGATTTCTTGAACGTGAGATTGTTCTGAGAGATTCTGGAAGGTCGTGACCCCTTTCCTGTTTACGTTTCAACAGGTATTTAAATTATTTTTTGGGAGAGCAGTTCAGTAGAAGTTGGGCTTTTATAATATTAAGTTGTGTATTCTTTTTGAGTTATTTTTAATTACCGTGTACTGGAATTTGTGTCAATTCGTTTGGAGGCAAGTGAAATTATTTAATTATTTATCTGGAAAAGAATATGTGCTCATATATTTTTATTTGGATTATTATAAATCTAAAACTGACTTCAGCACGTGACATCGTCGTCCATATATATTACATCGTCAAGATTTGAACCGGGGAACTATTAAGACGTTGTATTATCAGGACTCTTGCAATTCAACAAATGGATTATATTGTGAATTCTATTTGGATTATTTTTTTTTAACTTGATTCTCTAAAACCGTAGGATTAATTTTTGTCACTTCTTTCTATGTTGCTGCTTATTCGAGCCTAAGCACGTAACAATATATTAGTCTACAATGCTTCTTATTGTACTTGCCGCCCATTGTTTTTCTGTTTCTAACAGAACAAAAAATACTAGAATAAACCTATGGCCGGCATATTCAAGAAAATTTTCCATTTCAGTCATGGCACCAGATCTTTATATGTTGTACAGAGAGTGTTTGGTGGCGCTTTTGAATTTATTCTGGAATTTCAGTCACTCTATGTCATTATCTAACATTTGGCTCTTCTCTGTGGTCTAAGTTACCCTTATTATTATTCAGTCTTTAGAACTATATTTGTTTTATATTAGCTAGTATTATAGTGTTGGTTTAGCCCTATTAAGACGAATTATTTGTTTTGTATCACTCGCAAGACACTATAGGATTTCAGAATTGTTACAATTCGTGCAAAGAAGAAATTCTTCATTAAACAAAACAGCAACACGAATTATAATAATCACGAATAAAAATGTAAACATCATCCGTATATTTATAAACAGTAAAGAATCATAAAATTATTATATGTTTACATTCATTTACATCTAATGTAGAAAAATATTTAATTTAAATGAATGAGATGAAACTATGCTGAATGCATTCGTGTCATTAAGAGTGGTTTTCATTTCATGTGCTCAAGCTGACTTATACTTACGTGTAATGATTTGTTGAAATGAAACACATTTAATTAATTATTGTTCAAAACTGGAAATCCACACACGAATAGTGTAAGCTACAAAAGAATGTATCCAACGTGGTAATTTGACATTTTAAATGTAATAAGTTTTTTTAAAATAAACATAACACTGAAATTTAAACAAATGTTTTTGCCATATCACTAAAATTGAAATGGTTACATGCAGAAAATTGAATATTTCTATGAGGTTCACGTCGGCGGGTTAGATAATTCGATAGTGGGAACAATCTCTTTATCACGCGTTTGGTTTCTTTGAGAACATTAAAATACTGAATACAATTGGTTAAAGAACATTCTAAATTGAACAGCACTTGTTTCATTTGTTTATCACCGATCCGGTGGCGTAGTGGTTAGAGCATCCGCCTTGGATGTAGGAGGTTGTGTGTTCGATTCCCGGCCGAGTCGTACCAGAGACTTACAAGGTACGAGGTGTGCGTTTCCTTCGGAAAGATGTACTACCTTAGGCTAGTAAATACAAATCAAAACCTCGACATGCAGCCAGCTTAATACAGTGTGGCTTCAAACATACAACATTAAATCCCACACTGTTTTTTAAAATTGTATTCTATACCGTCAGAGTCTTAACTGTATAACTTGTTACAGTCAAACTATATATATACATGAAGTAAACAAAAACAGTTTTACTAAATATATATGTATTGTCCGCTAGTTAAATATGTCGCTTACCACGTGCGAATTATGACCCATTTCAACAGTACTTTTTCTCAACAACACCTTTCACATCTAGTCGGACATATAAGCATTATCACACCAGCTGTTGATCATTGTGTTTTAACTTGATAAAGTCTTAGCTAAGTCTCTCAGGGCAATTCTTTTTTTATAATTCTCAGGGCAATCACATTTGTCAATGATACAATCACAGAAGAAATGATGATCCATATTATTTTACAAATATTCATAATAACTGTCTTGGATATTATTGTATTGCTAACTCTTCGTCATTTTGTCGTTTGTTGTTATACACACATTTTACATCATAGATCATTCATTGATTTATTGGTGGAAGCTTCATACATTTGGTTTTCAAAGTCCCAAGGGGGTCACGAATTGCCGAGTTGTCTAAAGCGCTACCCTTTTTCGGTTCTCTGCCATCACACCATTGCCTACGTGGGTTTGAGTCTCAGATTTGGCATATGTGGGTATGTGATAAAGGTGTCCAGCTGCTTCTCGTGGGTCGGTGCAACTTTCCGGGATTTTTCAACCAAGTTCTTCTTGAACCATTAATACTGGCCGCCATGTTTAGCATATCGTGTGCTGAAAAACGATGTTACACACTACAACAACAACAAAGTTTCGAAAATACTTCATAAACAACTTCCGAATTTCTTTAAGAAGATATCGATTAGGCATTATACAATAAAGCAACGAATGTATTACTTATGCAGCAAATGGGTAACTTAATTCATTATATAAACAGGTAAATATTATTTGCATTGTTATATTATTTCCTCAGAGAGAGAGAGAGAGAGAGAGAGAGAGAGAGAGAGAGAGAGAGAGAGAGAGAGAGAGAGAGAGAGAGAGAGGAGAGAGAGAGAGAGAGAGAGAGAGAGAGAGAGAGAGAGAGAGAGGGGAGGAAGAGAGAGGAAGCCAAACAGAAAAAAGTAATGACTATCAATCCTGGGAAAGGAACAGTGATCAGGCCATCAGAAGTATTATAATTGTAGTAAATGATTATAGTCGTTATACAATTTCGCGATATCTACTCTTATCACATGAAACACTGTCGCTATTCTGTTTTTCTTTCATAATGTTTGACATACTATAAACAAATTAAAACAATATACCGCGATATTCTAAACATGCGATTACGGGATTTAATATATAGTTAATATACTGTTAAAATTATTAGCATGAGCTATTTGGCAGAGTTCGGGATACCTACAGATGTTATGACAATAATATGATTGTTTGGGTTTTGGGAGGTCATTTTTAGTATCATTCATAACGATATGTCTTAATCAAAATCTCAGTTGTAAGTATGTTTCTTTACGATTAGATCACATTCTAGCAAAACTCGAAACTAGTCCTTCAGATAGAAATGTTTATTCGTAAATATATATATATATATATATATATATATATATATATATATATATATATATATATATGCGTGCGTATGTGTGTGTGTGTGTAACACATTTTTAATACAGTCCGTATATGCAGAAAAGGTTACACAATTATTCTTTTTAGTAATTCATTCTTACTATGCCCCTAACTCTAATTAGACAAATTATTTACTGTATAATAATATGGTATTCTCAAAAAGCTGATCGGCCGTGACGGACTCATACTGCAGTTTTTAACCAATATTATCTACTTTATTACCTAATGGGATTCAATCAAACGTGCAACGTGACACACTTTAAAGATATGCATCTAGAACAATCATTGTTGTAAAACATGTAATAATCATCTGAAATGTTCTGAATATGACGTTACCATGTTGTTTTGGATTATTTAAATATGTCGATATATGTTATGCCAATATATACACGAACTTTATATGAACTTATATGATGCTGCATAATAATGAACTGCATATATAATATATATATATATATATATATATATATATATATATATATATATATATATATATATATATCTTAGGGCCGTACAGGTAAAAGCAGAGAGAATACCTAACCATCCGGACGCTATTATGGTAATATCTGACATCAACATTGAATTTGATAACGATATGGGAGTAATTATATGTTAAAGCCTAAAATGTTTAACAAAATCAAGAGCATTATGTCGTCAGCTATTAATAATACACAGAAGACGCATTTGAAGCAAATTCATTGTTTAAGCAAAATAGGGATATATAAAACCTTAGAGCATTATCTACTTGCAAACACAGACAGTTTTTACCCCAGTTTACACTGTTTTTTATGAGTGCGTGATGTTTGTATAAGGCAGGACACCAACGTAGACGAATAATGAAGTGTAGTTGGTTAATTCCATCGCGAAGTATTATTAACCTGAACCTAGCAGGAATAGCTGATTCGAACGAATGATGCTAGATTAACATTAGCGCCGGCCTGAGCATTTCCTTAATTTACTATACCAAAGTCTATTATTTGACTCATTGGTACGACAGCTTTATTAGAATATGGCCTGGATGTGATGAGTGCTACTAATACAAATTAAACGTCCCAAAGATCCATAAATGTTCATCAAGATTGATGATAGTGTTTCAACCATATGTATATTTTCGTGACGTAATATTGCAAGGCATGGCGCTGTAGAAAAATGGTGTTTACTTTCTAATTTCCATACAATTTAATCATTACTAGCATTGTATCATATACATCATTCATAGAAAGGACAGATATGTGTGGCTAATAAATCAGTCCGAAATCAACACAAAAAGAAAAACTTTGTTTTCGAGACTGCTCTCGATGTATCTAAAAATTGTGACAGTATGTGCCGACACTATAATCCGCACTTACCGGTGCCCATTTTAGAAACAACTTGTAAATACAGCCGCTTCTCATATTGACTCAGATACATAGTTCTTTCAGCAGTATCCGTCATTGTCAGTGCATGTTTGGCAGATTTTGGACCTACAGGACATACTATTTAAGCGTTATCATAGCCATCGATGCGAAAAATCGAAATGTTGCTGCAACAAGTCAAATAAGGTCAAATACTCGCGAAATATCCTCAAACAAACAGCTGCCTTCTCAACGGAGGTAATTTTCTCCTTTACGTTTCCCTTATCTGTTTTACTGTCTACAAAATTATCAGTATTAGAATAATGCTTCTAAACTGGAAATAAAACATTAGTAAATAACTACAATCCTTGACTACACATCTTCTCTGAAACTTATACAAGTTTTAGTTGCTGGATTTATATACACCGCGATTGTATTTTTAATATCATTTATGTATAGTATTAAATATATTTTTTGACTAAGGAATACTACTTATATTCATACATACTAGATAAACAAGTCGAATTGTTTGGAAAAATGACGACTGAACCACATCGTAGGGATATGACAAGTAAAAGACTAAACACTATATAGGTCTCTAGAATAGAGAAAGTAAAGTCTTTGTCATGAACACTCATGAATGTTTTTCAATGGACATGTGGAAACACGTGAAATAGAGGAAACGGTTAGTCTTAATTGATGCAGAAAAATTAATCTCGACCAGATATACCCAATGATCTTTAACAATCTCAATTATAACTGAATTATTATCCCTAGTGCCCATAAAGTATTTATGCGAACAAATAAACGCTTACGGGTCGAGCAAAAATTAGACCGATACTATTGTTTATAAAATCTATGAATAGTTCTGGGAATATTAAAGGGTAAAGTCCGACGATAAGTGCCTTTAAAGAAAGAGTACACGTCAAAATAAAGGTTGCTAGTATAGGTTAGGAATTGCACATAATTGAGCTTCGTTCAGAATCATGTGTCTCTGTTGCTACAAAGTCATTGATGTGAGCGTGTTTCCTTGCCAGAACGTAAGAAAGTTATGTTTTGTTTCTTCTATACAGTGCCCATATTTTCTACTTGAAACGTATGTGGCCTAAATATAAGGAGTTGGCCTTATTTGCTAAACAGTTTAATATTGCACAATGAAAACGCATTTTATTAATAATCATGTCCTTATAGTACTTTTTAAATAAAAGTATTCATGTCATTTGGCATTCATAAATGAGATTATATTCAGTAATTTTACAGTCCAGACATACGAGAGAATTTCATCATTTTAGCGTCCTTCGCAGTCTTAGGAATAATAGAAATACCATGATCAGATGATAGTGATGGTGTAATAAGTGTGTGTGAAGTAAATTAAGCTGTGTGTCAGACAGTATTCTTTAACACCTTTATGAATGAATGTGAGACGTAAACATGATAATTGTTTATTTGTTTTTTACGATGTAAAAATAATAGAGTGCACGATAAACACACACGCAACACAAGTTCTTTTATTGAAAAATGTATACAACGAGTGGTATATCATTTATACAGCTTACATACTGAACATGTATTTATATCACATACATATATATATATATATATATATATATATATATATATATATATATATATATATATTGACTTTTGAATGGAGATCAAATTTGCTACAGGCAGCTGTTTATTGAACTAGCGAACGAAAATGCTAGACTATTCTGTAAGCAGACATTTATGAAGGGAATTCACCGTTATATGTCTACACCTGTTTCTAGTATAGTGCCAAGTGAATTAACCTTACATTGTGATATGTTGTCTTTATGTTGGACATAAGTTCTAAGCGAAAGCCAATGTGTTACGTGAAAAATGAATATTGTTTCTTCGAGTTTTTATATTCCGTGTTATATATTCCAAATGTTACTTGATATAACTTTGTACACGTGTTATAGTTGATAATCCTAATTTGGTGTATTGTTAATATTTATTTAGATTTTCGTTTGTTAATGTTGGCTTTAAAAAATTTGTTTCTCACCATGTTTGTCTTTATTAAAAACTCTTGTTGAGTGTACATGTGCAATTCAGTCGCGTTATATAACATTATACTTACGGTATTCATCTTGAATATATGAGGTTATTTCGGCAAAGCGTTATGCTATATAAATATTGATTCTACACTATTGATTCTCATATGATTTCAAAATGACCCCAGTGGGAGACCTATCTACTTTTTTAACATTGCATTCTATATCTTCTCATACGGACAACCCCATAGTGATCGGAGTCTGTACGTATTCACTCTATTTCTTCATACAATTGCATTCTCCCATTTTCCACTTATATTTAGTTTAATTTTAATAGTAATACTACGACGTTGGATCGTGACAGTGACACAGTTATGTTGTAATGAATAAGAATACGTTATCATTTTGCTTGCATTTGGTCTCTATAAAGTCTAATGTAAATATTTACAAATCTTGCATAGAGTTAAGAAAGGAGTGTCCGCTTCTATGACACACCTAGATACAGCGCCATCTTATTCCTATCGATATCTATTCCTCCCAAAGAGGAATAAAATGGGGAAATTGCAAACGGGATTTTTTTGCATATGTCTAAATGTCAAACTAAGATAACACAATATATTGCAAATTAGAAAAGCAACAAAGGAGCGAAACTACATGTCGTGATCGAAAGACAGGATATAACGAGAAAATTATTTCATATATTGGTGCCATTATTGTTCTCTGCTTTATATTCCGACCACCCCGGAATAATAAACCAAAGCAGGAAGTTTACCTTGTGGGTTCAATGGGTGTTTATCAGACCTGTAGAGTGATCAAACGGTCTCCTAAAATCCATCCATAACTAGAATTATACGGAGAATATTAACATGACTCTAAGTAGAATATTGAAGGTAGGTGGGTGGATTTTATTCGTTTACCTATTTTGTCATTAGTGTATTTGAATCAATTTTTATTATCTTACTTTTGTGTATTGCAGATTAGTAATTGCCATTTCCAAACATATTCGTTAAGCAGAACTACATGTGCTTATCTTAATATTACCTTCATTTAATTGCTGAAAAAATATCTTTTTGTGAAGATAATGCGAAGCTTTCTTACAAATTTCTAACAGAATTGTATTGCAAGCTTTTGGTCGGTTCAAAATGAAATTGTTATTACATGTTTATTAGATTGAGTCATCCCATAACATAATAATTCTAGTTTTGAATGCATATATAATGCACTGTGCAAATCTGCAGAATGATGCTTGTCTGAATGATTAATAACTTAACTGCTAGATACATACAAATAATATTTATTTTATGTATTGTCTGCGTTATGTTCCAGCATACAACTGTATGTACTAAAATAATATCTTTCTTGACTTAGCTTAGAAAAACAAATAAGCTGTGCAAGGAACTAATTACAATTGTACATGGCCTGTAGATCTGCGATACCCTCTACACCGTATTGAAAAGTTACATGTCATCAGAAGGGTAAATTTGTAAACTTTGCTCACCTGGTAGCTAAGGACATCACATAAGCACAATATACAATTTTGATTAATACCGCGATTCCATTAAACTTATCTCATGTTGGATTGATTAACATTGCTTTCCTGACAGGACAAAAAAATTTGACACAATATACAATTTATCTACTTATATTTCTAAAAAAGTATATAAGATCAATTGTGGGTAAATAGTAGTACGAACTAAGCAGAGATATATGAGCTATATATATATATATATATATATATATATATATATATATATATATATATATATATATATATATATATATATATATATATATATATATATATATATATATATATATGCTATATATGGGTTCTACTAGGCAGGTTTAATGCTTAATACCAATAATAATAGCATATATTTTATGTCATACGAATCGAAATGGACCACTTTTAACCTTATTTGTTGTTATCGTGTATGTCTGCAGTATCCATGGAACCACAAAATTTCAGAAGGACATATTAAAATCTGCATAAATCCTGAGGTAAACGTGGGGTTGAGAAAGACACGAGATTGTATTTACAGTCCCGCGACTGATGATATGTTACTAAATATAAGGAACACTAAAGATGATCAAAGAAGATAATCATATCGCAAATGGTATATAATATAAAGTTAGTAACACTCTATCTCGGAACATCACTAGGACAGGCGTCACTACAATATGTATGAATTTTGATGTCTTTAGTATCCATATATGGATGTTGAATCATCAAGATCAATGTCTCGGTTATAAAGCCAATATATAATCTTGCACTCATTATTAATTATGTCCTGAGTTACATTTTAGCATTAGCATATACTACTCTGTAACATTATTAAGCGTTCGTTGTTTATGAAGTAAAGAACCCCCACTCTCCTCTTTGCACCATCCGTTTCTTTGTCCCTTGTACATCGCTATGAATCTATGGGCTTACACTAGGTAACAGAAAGTTTGCAAACCGCCACATTTAGGTAAATTCAACAATTATTTTATTTTCTAAGAAGACAAATTGAGAATCCGAAAATCACCTAACGTTTTAAATGTCAAAGAGTCCGAAACTTCTATCAGGAGATCAATCGTATAGTTTGTCTTGAATGAATTACAGTACAGAAAGTGCTATGTTGCAATTAGCCTTTTATAACTTAATGTAGTAGCCATCAAGCCTCATCAGGCTGATATAATTCAGAATTTGCCTGAGTCAAATAATAACACTTACAAAAAAGTTTCTTAGTCCTAAACTCAATGAGCTCTTTGCTATTTGAATGAATAAATTAAATAAATAAATCTTCCAAAGTTATACATTAAAACAAAGCAACGATTGATTCCAGTACAGAAGATAATATGAGAATATTTAACTCTGATTTAAAGAAAATTAACATAAATATCCAAGACTCAAAAAGTGTTATCAGACTGTAGGAAAATGTTTCTGGAATTGTTTATGGTCGGAAGTTCTCAGGACCCATTTTTGTATATAGATCTTGAACCAAACCAAATATAATTATTAACATGACATTAGCTTAGGCTCAAACTCCTATCATCCTAGACTATTGACATAGGTCGACAAAATAATACAAATAAAAAACGCATAGAACAATTGAGTCAAAGCGACTAATTAAAATTCCAGCAAGTGCCATCCTTAAAAGTGCCATTTTATCTTTGTGACTAATATATATATATATATATATATATATATATATATATATATATATATATATATATATATATATATATATATATATATATATATATATAGCTGAATGCATGTACACTAGATAATTATATAGATGAATAGATGGATTGATGTTATGGATGGATATATATATATATATATATATATATATATATATATATCGATAGATATATCGATATATATCGATAGATAGATAGATAGCTAGACAGATAGATAGATAGATGGATGGATGGATGGATGGATGGATGGATGGATAGATAGATAGATAGATAGATAGATAGATAGATAGATAGATAGATAGATAGACAGAGAGACAGACAGACAGACAGACAGACAGATAGATAGATAGATAGATAGATAGATAGATAGATAGATAGATAGATAGATAGATAGATAGATAGATAGACAGATAGATAGCATATATGTTACAATTTATGATTCTTGTTTGATTGGGTCGTTTACTAAATTAAAAATTAAATATTAATATTCTTTACTGTTTTAGGTTTGTACTCTAATATAAGGTCATTCTTGTAAATGCATTCCTAATGTCGAAAGACAGTGATAGCGCAATTTTATTGAAGCAAACACGCTCATCATTTCAGTGTAGGTCACGGATAAGCGAAACGTAGCTAACCGAATTGCTGATTGGTTAACTGCTACTGTACTTTGTCTTGTTTGAAGTTAATGATTTATCTATCATGTAGTTAAGCCTCATTATACTTTTTTATAATGTTTCAAAGCAAAACAACAGCAAAAGAGGTACCTAACGTATCTGAACAAGTGCAAACGAGCAATGTTTTAATTAGCTCATTTAACATCAATTGTATTATTGCTAATAAACAGTTGTTATCCTACTTAAAAATTTAGAAACTATACCGATGACAGGTGAAGACATTCTGCTGTCATTAAATAATTTTGTTTACAGATGTTCTGCCATTTATTATCTATATCAGTTTAAATCTGTGTATTATATACACTACCAAAGTAACGTATGCTATTATTTGTCACGATACTTTGCAGGACAAGTTATAATTCCATTATACATTGAAAAGGCAATACATTGTGTAACAAAATATCATGAATATAGATTGGTGCAACTAACAAGGGAATTAATACAAATGTCACTGTAAACATCAAAAGTTTGACAGATCGAAACGAACTACGGTTATATTTTTATTTCGCAATTCAAATTTGTAGATGAGCATTATATCATAATGCAAAAACTCAAACCATACAGCCATGTTTAATGTTTAGTACCTTTGTTTTTCTGGAAATCTGTAGTTTTTTTTTACTTCATTTCTGAAAGGTAATCTGTGTGACTGTGGAAGAAGGTAAAATAAATTGTCAATATGACTTCATTTTCATAGTGGGAGGAATGAGTATACGATTGTAAGAAGAGGAGTGTAAGTAATCTTGCTGGTATTTACATATGAGTGAGGCCGGGTAGATCTGCTGGACTGGATTCCGTAGGACAGATAACAAATGTTGTGTTTGATTCTGGATCAAATGGATAACCTGTATTTTTTACGGAGAAGCGTGGAGGGCTGCTCATATATCGGTACTCTGTGGATGATCCGAGATGATGTTGCTCAAACATTTCGAAGTTGCTGGAGTAGATATTGAGACGAACCAGACATAATTGAGTTACAATAGTCCAGTCTTGAAAGTACTAATGAACGCACCCGTGTTTTAGTGGCATCAACCGAAATATATTTGCGAATGAAGCTAATGCATCTCCGCTCAATATATGCAGCGTTGCATATGTTCATGACATGTCGGTACAATATGAGAGTACTATCAGGAGTAACACCTAGGCGTCGTACTGACTGTGCAAATTTAATGTTGGTTTGCTGATATTTATTGTTTGGGGTAAAGGATGTAAATGAAAATGTCAGCTGGTTGCATGCCATCCATGATTTCACATCAGAAATGCAACTCTCTACTCCTTGGAAGATAGCATTATCTTCAGTGGGGTGGCAGTGTATGGAATGAAGTGAACAGTTCCAATAACAGACCCTTGTGAAACACCACAACATATATAAATTGGACTGGCGTGTATTTCATTTGCAGATACAATTTGTGTTATGTTGACTAATTAGGACTTCAACCTCTGTAGGTCTATATTGTGAAGGTCAAATACATTTTGGCGACGGTGAATTTATATAGCATGGTCTATTGTGTCAAATGCTGCAGATAAATCAAGGATGGAGAGGACTGTAATTTCCCGCTATCCAACGCAGAGATAACGTCATTAACTACTTTCAGAAGAGTAGTTTCAGTACTGTGCCAATGGTGATATGCAGAATGTGCATTGCTAAAAGGACTGTTTGAATTCATATGAGATACAAATTGAGTTAGAACAACGATTTCTAAGACTTTTAATACGAACGGTAGAGTATAAACTGGGCGGTAGATCTTTAAACGTTATAGTTAAGTGTTGGATTCTTCAGAGAGACTTTACAGTGGAAGTTTTAAAAATCATATGGGAAATCACCGGTTGTGAGCGATATCACTAAAATCAGTTAATTAAAGCAATGCTGAGTCTAAGAACTCAAACATCAGTGATGGTTTATTGTCGAGATTTCGCCGTGGGTAAATATACCTATACACTGTTGAAATTTCCAGTTTCGTACGCATATATTGTAACTCTAGTGGTTTCCACATTGCATGATATAGATTTTAAAAGATTTAATAATGGTTATATCATAATTATCATCCAATCATATTTGTTTCATTGACCATAAGCAAGGGAAATAATGCTTCTTTTTCTAGGAGAAAAAGTTATCTGCCTTGGGGTTATATTGAACAAAATGAATTTTCACAGTGCTAGTTACACTAGGTTGCGCTGCCAGTTAACTTCATTTCGACGGAGTAGCGATAGTAACATGTCGAGCAGTTTAGCTTATGAATCATGGACATCCAGAAAAAAGAGCAGAGTTAATAAAGAGAAATGCCACGGCTTCTGGTCCGTAAAAGGAGCTCATCGACAGGTTAGTGTGCGTACACTTTTCTTGGCACGATCCAAACAAGAATGCATTGAAGTTGTTTAAAGAATCCAACCTCGAAAATAGGTTATAGTCGAATATGAGCAAATATTTACTCTAGTAGAAATCCTTTTTTAATTGATAGGCATATATAATATATGACTGTTGAAATTTAGTATTATTGACACAAATCTTTGGTATTTAACTGCTTACAAAATAGTTTTAGTGCACAAACGTGCATTACGTTTTGATTGTTTCTTCAAACGCTCAATGTACAGTCATGCCACAAGAGTCTGACGTTTTATCAATAAAGTACGGCGAAATGTCTGTCAACATGAATTACCATTATTAATAATATATATATATATATATATATATATATATATATATATATATATATATTATTGATAAGGGTAATTCATGTTGCATATATATATTATTGATAAGGGTAATTCATGTTGTCAGACTTTTCGCCGTACTTTATTGATAAAACGTCAGACTCCTGTGGTTATGCTTGGTACTTAGAAACCATGTTTCAGGAAAGAACATGTCACGTGTTAATGATATTGCACTCTCTCTCTCTCTCTCTTGCTCTCTCTCTCTCTCTCTCTCTCTCTCTCTCTCTCTCTCTCTCCAAGCATATGTAGTACCCATACTATGTTTTTAAGGCAGAAGGTAATAAGTGCTGTAAACAAATGACAAAAAAGTATATACACAAAGTAAAAGTGTCTTGTCCTGATGAACTTTTATCTTTTTATTTGTGTGTATTAGATATTTTTAAAATCCTCAATTAGAGTACACGTTATATGTAATTACAACATTGAAATAAAACAGGTGAATCTCCTGAAATATAATTAATCATAAATAACCTTTATTAAATTGTCAAAGTTAGTGCTAAAATAATATCATAATTTATTGATTGTATGATAGGAGGTAAACAATAAACCTTATGTAGTTGGGCTGGTATCAGGAGATAAACTGGTCCAGTGAAATGAACTGTATGACACATGTTGGAACAAACAGCAGCCAATGTTTAATCTTTATTTGTATTTCTTTACAGAATGGAGTTTTATGATAAAAATTCAGTGTCTGGTACTACTGAGCCAGAGTTTGAGATGAATATTCCAGGTCTAGATCAGTACAATGATGCCCAGGTCGCTATGACCGTCAATTTTCTCCAATTCACCATGGAAATGGTTGACAGCATACCTGTCTCTGTATTGCAAGGACTTTTATGCCAAGTGCAGAGATATGCATGAAGAGAGATACTTGCGATGCTACAGAGTGTGTACAAACCCATAGAAAAGGTTGACATTTATCTTATCCATTGAAGTGAAAAAGTCAGTAACCTATAAGGTAGACCTGTCCTGTCACTGGATGAAAATTTGGTAGTACAATAAACTCAGTGTGAATTTGGTGCTGGAAAAGGTACCTTAGCTCATTGCAAACATGTTATGGTCTTGTATGAATGCTTCAGGTTTTTACAAGACCGAATAATTTTGTCTGAACTGTCGTGCACTCAGGTGCTGCAGACATTTCATAAAGCAAAACCACACAAAGGTTCTCTTCTCAAAGCACATCACCTGCAAACCATTCGTGGAAATGATAGAACCATGCAATTTGACCCACGCCCTACCAAATATCGGGTTCAAGAAGCCTACCAAAATCATTTTAGAAATGTTTGCTTGAATTATAATGGTTCTATAAAGATGCCAATACACCATCTCTACCCCCCATCTAAGATACCAGCACTTAGCAAAGATCACCAGTACAAGAGACAAACCATGGAAGAACATTTTCTCGAGAAAGAAAACCTAACACGAATTACCAAAGGCCAGACTAACTTAATCGAGGAAGCAACAAGAAATCAGTCTGCCTGTAAACAATGGGGTGACGAGAGGTGCAAAAGACTTACTGCCTCTATGTTTGGTTCTATCCGTAAAGTTACTGAAAGAAAGGACAAACAAGCCGTAAAAAATCGCTATGCAGCAGTAGCCATAAATAAATTTGAACAGTTAGAAGGTATCAAGACACATCCTTGTGGTTTATTCATTTGTGAGGAGTATCAACTCCAGATATGATAATTAATGATACTACTCTTGTGGAAGTGAAATGCCCATATGCAAGGAAAGACAAGGTCATTAACCACAACAATGTGCCTTACCTCAAATTATCATCATCGGGCCTCGCATTGTATACCAATCATGATTATTATTATGAGATTCAGGGACAAATGCTGTGCTCTGATAGAAAGAAGTTCAAATTTGTTGTGTTCACCATGAATGAATTAACGGTTGTTTCAATAAAATTTGACAAGGACTTTGTAGACATGATGGTAACTAAACTTAAAGAATTTTTTGATATTCACTTCCAAGAAGCATTATCGAATCATCACTTTTACAAACTATACTACAGCTATGACTTTTGAAGTTTATGATGTAACATCACTATGTCCTATTCATCCTAGTTTTTATCTACAGTGAAACCAGTAGTTGAATTGAGGACTTTAATGCAAATGTTGGGTTCAAAATGATGTTTTGATTTAATGGCATATTCATATTTTATAAGCAATCAAGAAAACCCACACAATAATCAAAGTACATAATAGCATATCACTTAAATTATTTTGAAATTGCATGTTATCTGTGGCCTGTATTTAAGTACATGTAGTAAAGCACCATATTAACACGTTGCATCTTTGTTTGAATTCAACTTTTGTCACAGATTGCACATTGAAGAACATACAGTAAAGATATTTATAAATGAGATACTTGAACTGTGATCAGTGAGACAGAATACTGTACATACGTGCTGAATTTAAATAAATACCTTTGTTCTGAAAGAACCATATTTATTGTTTTGTTACAAATTTCTACTGGAAACACCAGATTAAGTGACATAGTTTTCCAAATATTTAGTGTTTTCTTATCAAACATATTTAAGCATGTCTACGTACAATTCCATTTCGAAAGAAACACAAAAGTAAAACACCTATATTAAGTATGTTGCCAGTGTATTATTATGAGGGTTGCACAAAATTTTGTATGTTTTTGCTAAACCAACGGTTCTTTCCACAAGAACTCGTTTGCTGGCAATTTTTCTATATTGTAACACGCTTTTTGATGACAAACAAATCTTGGCCTTGAAGAAACTTGGGATTGGAAACTAGATACTCTGTACTATCTGCTATTAAACCTGGTATTGGGATATTTTGTCTTAAAATATGTAAGTGCAAAAACATTAACTAAATCTCTGGATGGCCACCAGTTGATCTCACTCCACTGGTGAAACATAACATTTATCCATGTGACAAACACATTGGTAACCCCACTCTCCGTTAGTTTAAAAAGGTGAATGAGCTCATAATTTGTAATGTGTCGTCAGAGTTTAATTAATGTACAACAAAACCGATCTTCAATACCTATGTTGGGTAATGTCCCAACAGTAGTTGAGGTGATGTGCTGCGACTCATAATGTGTCTAATAAATATTTAAAATTCTGATAATTCTTCAGTTCGGTATAAAAATATATGCCATGGGGATCATTCATTAAATTCCGGATACTAAACATTGGTTGATCACCACTTTGTGTCCCACAATCCCATTTGCTGGTTTGTTCAGTCTGACGTGATGTGGATATGTAGAGTGGAACCACCGAAATAAAATTGTAATTACAGTTGGTGAATTTCAAGGTTAACACATACCTACATAAATAACTTTAATAAATGATTGCAACATTTGAGTAACAGGTCTTAATTTACAACAAAAAAGTGCATCAATTTAACAGTATATTTGTAATTTGGATTTGGATCACATGGAAGTGTTGAAAAGGTACTATGTCTTAAAATGATCTATTTGTGATTGACAGAATGTAACACAAATGAACAAACAGCAAATAGGTTTTGTTATCAAAGTTTCCTTCATTTTCTGTTATTATGAATGGCAGAAAAATAAAATTCATTAATTATTGTCTGTACCTGTTTCTTCAGTTGGAGCTGATGAAACTGTTTCTTGACATCCAACCTCAGTGTTTTCAGCCATCATAATTACATCACTAATGCCTTGAAATAATAAAAAAGAAAGTGTTTATACAGTACTTAAGGCAAAAACAAAATGAGTGGTTTCCTGAGGCATTGGTTTTGAAAACAAATAAGGATAGTCTGCAAAGATTCTTTACTTTGTCTTATTTTATTTTCTACAGAAGTAAAATCACAATATCGATATGTATTAAGTCCTTGCATGAAATACCTCACAAAACCTGAGGTATTTACCTGAGTATTTTGCTTTAATTCTCTTTTGATGTGTCTCTTTCTACGTTTAAGTGTAGCTGAAGATTCAGTTGGAGTCCATTTGAAAATGTGGGGCATAGCTGTGGGTTTCAACTTCTTCTGCAATGGTTTTGTGCCTGTAAAGTATTAACATTTTAAATTCTGATTTGAAAAATAGAACAGTGCACTGTATATGTCTGAGTGTGTTTACACTTCTCATGAGGCGTATAGTATGTTCAGCTGGTGATATTGATGCTAAGTGATACGTGATAGCGGACCAAAACATGATCATTCAAAACAACCATAAGGATTGTAATACACGACAGATATGTATTTATTTGGTTTACATATAAATACTAATACATAATATGAGAACTGATTATAATTATAAGCTGTGTAAAACAGATCCTACCAAACAATGTTCCACAGACATAATCAGACAAGTCAAAGTGGCTGGAACACACAACACTGTGTATCGTGGGCTTCCAAAAATCTATCCGTATAGCCACCAACCAAGATTTAACCCGATATGTTTGGGACCAGGGAAATGTATGACCCCCTCTATTTGTGCACTCGGATACGCAGCACTACGTAGGCTTAGTATAATATGGAAAGAGTTAACGTCTTCATGTAGCTTTCTCGCTCATTACTGCTGATGCTATATGTATGTTGGCCTTTCCGGTTTGAAATGAACCGGGTTGTTGATGAGCGCCGCCTGGCGGTAATGATGTTTTCGGAGAACCCCATTGTATATATACGGAACAAAAATCGTAAATGATTACCATCCACTGGGTACCTAGTCAATGTATACTCTACGCTTTTTAGACGATGGAAGTTTCACAAATTATACTAAACGTGAACTAGTAATTTCAGAAAATTCCCCAAAGAATGAATCAGATGATCTTTCCTGTCTTTTTGATGAGTGGGAAAAAAATGAAATAAATGTGTCTCTGAAAGCAAACCCACTTTAGTGGGAGAAAATAACACAACCAGGAGTGGAAATAAAACAAACTGAAACTGTAAAAGAGAGCAGATTTACAGAAGTGGACAAACAATTTGTCACAAATTTTGTTTTGGAGCATGAAAATGCGAATACCAAACGAAAGGCATTGGGACACCTAAAACTCCAAGAAGAATATCTTGAGACAAACAATGAAACGCGCCCAATACATGACGTGCCGGCACTTGCCCTGAACAGACTTCTCTCAAGATTTTTCCTTTCAATTCGTCAGAATGATGGAGTGAATACAAGCCGACAGCATCGGGAGGTAAATATGGGCCTACATATTGATTGACAAGACACAATTGAATTTAAAGAATAATGTATGAGCAAATAAAATGATATATAGCGCAAAAGACATATTTTTAATTTGTTCAAACATAAATTAATTTTGAATGATTTTAAGAATGAATAACAATTTACTCCAAAGTGTTATATAATGAACACTAATTGTATTTATAGTTGTAAATTGTAAATTGCCTTATACATTATATAACTTGACTGATAAAGCAAATTAGACCATCACCAACATGGATGGCAAATGATGATGAGAGAGAGAGAGAGAAAGAGAGAGAGAGAGAGAGAAAGAAAGAGAGAGAGAGAGAGAGAGAGAGAGAGAGAGAGAGAGATGATAGCCTAGGTACAAGGCTTTTCATAATTTTTTTTTTTTTGTTATAGGTATGATGGGAAGTTTTGAACGATATCTGAGACGAAACAGATACGATTGCAGCTTGGTATATGGCCCTGCATTTATTAAGCAGGAGAGGGCCTCAAAAGTAAGCATAAAGATCTGAAGAAGAAAGGAAAAGGAAACAAACCCAAAACTGCTCATGCTGTAACTGATTATGACATAAGTAAATTATATGAACACTCGCTTTCGGGCCCTAGCACTCCGTCAAGCTTACTGAATACTTTATGGTTTAATAATATTTTAAACTTTGGGGTGCGAGGAGGGGGAGAAAAACACAGAAACATAAAGTTGGGAGACATGTTATTAAAGCAGGATTGCGAACTTAAAATAGAATACCTAGAGTTTAACGAAAGACAGACAAAGGTGAGGACAGGGGAGGACATAAAAACACGTGAAATTAAAAAACAAGGATGTATGCTAACCATATATTTCCAGATAGATGTCCAGTAACCATCTACAAAGGTTTATTGAAAAAAACATCCAAGTGATTTTTATAACCCTGACCATCCATTTAATCTTGCCCCTGTAACTTACGTGCATGCACCTGGGCCAAATGGGCAATTGTTTTTACGTGCACCAGATGGTGCCCGAAAGCTTAACTCGCTAATGACAAAACTGGCTATGAAAGTCAACCTGCCCGATTTGGCTTCTAAACGCATTACCAACTTTAGCGTGAGAAAATATCTTTTTCAGAAACTAATAGAAAACAATGTTCCAGACATTCAGACTATACACATCACTGGTCAAAGAAATCCTAATTCTCTCAACAACTACAGAAAACTTACTAACAGCCAGAAATGTTTTATGTCCAGCATACTTTCTTCATTTTGTTAAACATCCCCACTGTGTCCCAGGTGACTAAAACATGTGCATTCAATCTTTGGTGAACAATAATGAACTTACCAGCCAGAGGGAATCATTTATCCGTCCACACGTTACTCCACAAATAAATTTCCATGTAGCAGTTCCTTCCACTACTAATAGCAACACGTGCCATGTTTCCAATACAGAAAACATACATTTTCCAAGATACTGTGAACTTGAAACTTCATCGCATGGTTATCCGTTAGGATCTGTATTTGGAGGGTCTTTCATACAGGGTAGTAATTTTACGATGAATACGAATTACATCAAAAGTACATCACAAACAGGTTCACCACCTCCAAAAAGAAGGAGAGTTATTTACGATAGTGACACGGATCAATAATTACCCGTTAATAACCAAAGCAAGGACACTCATTGTAAATGTAACTTTTTGTTATAATAATAGCCTATACACTACAATATAGGTGTGAGCAAAATATCGCTTCAATCTGTTCAATATAATTGTCTAACTGGAACAGATCAAAATGCAATATTTTCTTGTAATAAATTATAACTATTTATTGTTAATTTTATATAACATCCATATATTAAATGTGATAATACCTCATTACTATGCGACGTTTTATGTTGTTATTTTTATTTGCTCACGCGTATGAACTGTGTACTTTGGACGCAACGGTCACACCACAGCCCTCATTAGCATATTTGTATTCATGCGCCGCATGTAAAAATTGGGACGTGAACACTAGTAAAGAGTTATTTTTACTTTAAAGGATACTATTAGGTGAGAAAAGTTATCTACGTTGGGGTTTGCATCGAGACAATGACATCCCAGCCGCGGGGTTACCTTATATGAAAACCCCACTGGGACAAGCCTCGTGGGGAGACATATAATATAACCCCTAGGCTGGGATTTCATTGTCTCGGTCCAAACCCCAACATAGATTCTATATGTCTTAGTTCGACAGTTATCTCGAACATTAATGTAAAGTGAATTTTTTTATATTGTTTCTGAAGGAGCAAATTTATATATTATTTTTTCCACAGAATGTATTGAAGTAAAACAAATATCAAAATATCTGCCAGCTGCATATGTCGAAATAAATATTTTTTTTCAATAGTCTCTACGTTTGTGGATACAACTGCTTTGAAGCTTTTATCATCATTTCTGAATCCACAATTCTGTCCTTGTGTGATAGCTCGTAATTTATTCAAACTAATATTTTTTTCGGATTTCAATCAATATGTTCGATCAAAAGATCATCCTCGAGTAATTCGCTGAAACATTCTAAAATAAATGACCAGATTATCGATAAATCGACCACCATTTGATTTTGATATAACTGGATTCGCTCGTATCGAGTCATTCGAGTTTGCGAAAGGACCTCATCCAATTTGCTCTACATGGTATTGCAAACATTTTTCAAAACAATTGTGGGCACCACGAATATTATTATGATACATGATTGATTGTAAAATACTGCTATTTCTGACATTAAGTAAAGCAATTACATCATATCGGAAGCAGACCAAAGTTTGGTTACCACAACAAATGAAAATATTTTGATGATGAAAATCCTGATACAACCGATTATGAAAATAAAATTGTATCTGATCACGGCAGAAAAATAATCGATACATTCACCCAAGGAGCATCATATGATCATACAAACATTGTGCAAGATTTACAACAGACGATGATGATATAGATTGTATAATCGCTGATACAACGAAGAAAAATACGTTTATAAGTCAAGAAAATAGCTTTCGTTCCAAATGGAATCAAATTAGGCGCAAGTGTGATTTTTATGGACTTTAAGTCACCATAATGTAATCATTTAATATCGTCAGTGCTCTCATACGTTGCGATAAATATATTATCGATGATAAACATAATTTCTAGGTTTGTTGTCGGAGCCGTTACGGATTTATTTTAAATCAATAATATATATTCAGGATTGTTGGACAAATTAAATATTGACACTTACGCATCGTGGGGCGAATTGATAATACAACAGGAAAGTATAGTCAATTATTTTGATTTCGCTGACGTTGAAAAAAGAAATATATATTTTCTAAAATTTCAGACATTAAAGGTATCATGTGCACCGTAAGTGTATGATTCCGTAGCTAGTTTATCTTAATGAACCCGGGTGTCTGGTAAAACAACTCTCCTGATTTAATTATTTTTGAATTTGTATATGATCGTTTTAACTCCTACACACAGACTTCAATTTATCATTGATACTGACAAAGCACCGTCCGTCTATCACCTTGATGGATTTATGAAACAATTAGTTTAGTACGTTGATGTTATGCTAGATATATCAAATCCGGCACGAATAGTTTCCCAAGGTAAGCATAGCACTACTGAAGTGATTTATGTTACTCAACAGTAGACGCAAATATCGGAAGTGATCATGGATAACTGTATTAATCTAGCTGTATTTAATGGAGATGATACACATACGTTACGAAATATTCATCAGACCTAGTGTAGTTGTTGTTTTAGAGTTTAACGCCATTTGTCAGTACACCATAGGCTATACATGGCGGCCAGTATTACAGGTGGAAGAAGAACTCGGGAAAACAACCAGAAATAACCACCGACCCAAGATAAGCTACTGGCAAGCTTTCTCACATATCCATATTGGCCGAATCTGAGACTCGAACCCACGTAGACAGAGCAGACCTGGTGTAGCGGAGATATTTGTATTAAATTAAAACACTTTTCGTCCCGTGCACAAACTACAAATTATCCCACACGGATTTACAACTTTACATTTACATGATCCTAGATCAAGATATCGACTTGGTCTTAAGAACATCTTAGGCTGAGACTTGATTTAATTCACACCAGCAGAGAGGGCGTAACCTCAATAGAATGTATGGACGGGTAAATAATCAATACATAGCATTTATAAAAATAAACACTAACGACTGATAAAGTAACAGAAACAACTAAACCCCAATTGGAGAGAAACTGACGGTAAGTTAGAAGCTTTGATTTGGCGTTATTTGTTTTCATTTTCGTAGGAAGGGTTTATTTTTACGTTACGTTTCAGCAAAAGGTAGGTTCATCCCAACTGCTGCTAACGTTTACAGCGCCACCAAAAATATCATAGTTTTACAACGCCAATTGTAACCCAACGAACAAGATTATCGAGATATGAACGTCTTCTTGTATAGTTCATGAGGGATTAAAATTTCATGATGGAGATGATCTGTCCCACTAGTGCGATGTTAGCAATGTTGTGTTTGTATCCTTGCACAAAAAATACGAGCTCTTCTTAAATGTCATACTTTTGTCATCGTACCTTTTGCGATGCAATATACACGAAGAACGACAAGCGCTTTCAGTCTGAACCAGATCCCTTGCATATTTAGTCTCTTGTTTAGATGATATTTGAGCTTTATAGTGAAACATAAAATTGTATATATGTCAAACAAATGTTTGCTTAAACATTTCAAGTTGTATCGATATATGACTTTAATCTCTAAACTAGGTTTTATATTTGACAAACGCTTTATAATTTCTAAATATTTAATCAGTCAATTGCTTTACCAACAATTCCAACCATGGTCTATATGAATCTAAGGCATACACTAAACATGTTTGTTTCCTCATATTACGTACATTGTAATCCTTTCTGAATTAAACATAGTTACTGCTGTTTAAATATTTATTGATGTTTGCATATTGATGATTATAATGTTTAGCCGACTATTTGGTGACAAAAAACATGTATGATGAACAGTAAACTTGTGAATGTAATATGTTACTAGAGTTAGAATTTTCAAATTCAAACTCACTATCGTAATGAGTGGGGTTTTCGCAGTTCCGAATTAAACTGAGGCTAATATTGAAATTATATTAGTGGGCAATTTTCTTTCTATCATGAAACAGATGATTTGTAACTCGTGCGTAGCTATATTAGGTATAAACATACGCCAGACTGAATTTGTATGCCCTAATTTGTGATTATATCCTTTCAGAAACTTGGTATATGTTCATATTGATAATTTTGTACTTTAAAGATGTAATACATTTCTAGCACAATGTGTGGATGTGCTATCTACTCATTCAGATGAAAGTTTGTGTTCTGTTAATTTATTCCATGTCAAGAACCTTAACATATTATTGTATTACTATTACGTCAAGTTATTGACTCGAACCTAATCTCGAGTTATCTATACTTCCAACATAATGGTGTTTGACTTAATGATATTCAACATAATACACACATGAATATACCTTTATATCCCATTGTATCACCTTAATAGGTAAAGTGAATTTATATGTAATACATATCATCGTGCCGTCATTATACAGAATTCAGCCATATTTTTACCATTGTTCTCATATTCGAGAGAATAGCGCTGAAGTCAATAGCCAGTTAATGCAAGATTTGTCATTTTTTATAGAGCTTTGTCAATACGTAAATCAGCTTCTATCGAAAGATTCATAATTGATATACGTGATAGATGTTGTTGATAACAACTATTTCGCTCCGATTGATACGGTGTGGATGCAGAAAGTTTTTCTTGCGTTTTGGTTTAGGTTTTGTAAGTTTAGTTACATCATTATCTTTGTTTGTATTATTCCAGTCTTTACTCTTGTGCTTGTTCTATTTGTATTTGTGCAGGTTTATGTGCGGCTGCGAATGTTTGCCTGTTTTGTGTCTTTGCAAACTGTGCATATAAACATTGTATTGTAGAATCACAGGTAAGATGTTTCACTTTGAGATACGCGTTCTGCACGCTTATTACATTTTTCTATGTTGTTATTCCGCAGTAGAGTTGGCTAATATTATCGTTTCTAGTGTTTTAGTGATTCGTTGAGAGATTCACGACCTGGTCTTTTTCTCATAAACTTTGCTGTTAATTAGTGTGCTGGGAAGTTCACGTGTTTCACGCACAGTACGTAGTTGAATATAATTATCACACGACTTATGAGTGGCTCGTTGCAACCCAATAAGTATTACCACATGATTAACGTACGTTTAATATTCAGTATGTATCAATTCCTGATGTTCACGAGTGGGAATAACTGAGATGCCGAAGGTAGCGGGCTCTAACATCGATTGAGTCGTATAAAACACTTATTACAATGGTACTAATAGCTGCATTCATAGGCGATCGGTATTAAGAGGTTAGATTTTGGACTGAGTAGGGTGGGACATCATAGTACATGTATGCGGCATGGTGTCACAGTGCATGACATCGCTATAAACTGCCACACTGCAGACATCGTAGTAATGGTTAAATATAGTAAAACATTCAGATCACACATACCTCACTATGCATGTATGTGCACCATGTAACAGAGACATTTACCGTATAATGTCGAGAGTTTGCAACATTATATCATTGATTATGTAAACACTGTATATGAACCCCAATGCAAGTGCATTTGTGCATATTTAAATTGTATTGTATCGACCTTTATTCATGATTATTTGTTACATATATTTAAATTGTGAGATCGACCTTGGTTCGGTAATTTAGTTTAATCCCTACTTGAAAACAACTCTTATTGTTTTGTAAACAATATAGTTTATAGCTAATATTTCTCTATGATTTTAGATTATATATAAACATTATTATCACTAAAGTTATACATGTTTACTTGAGTTTGAATTTAGGACATGTGCTATCCTTTTGGGAATGCATCGTGTACTTTCTGGATTATATGTTTTTAACTGAGATTTTAAGTAAGAAACCTGAACATGTTCGAAACTTAAAAGATTCTTAAACTAACCTTCATCCTGGGTATGTTATTATGTTATACGTTCTTTTTTATTCTAAAATAGGATAAGAAAACATAATTGCTTTATTGAATACCTTAACATAAGGTTTAAATGACTAAACTTATGTAGAAGTTCATTTAAAATCTTCGAGGTTTCGTTTTTGTAATTATTCACTGGATTTTCAATGTGCTCATTAATATGTTTTAGACTAAATAATTATTTTGGAATTGTACTTAAATAATTAAAAAAAAATAGGATTATATCACCGTGATTCATTATAAGTGTTGGCACATTAGCCCATTCGAGGCTATTGACATATCATCAAATTTAATATTGGAATTCGTTCGAGTCACTACCATAATTCGTTTGCAGAAAAGAATGAGAAATGCAATTGCATAACAAGAGACTACCAGAAAAACGAAATAGAAAGATCACGAGAGATAGCAAGAGAAGATAAGCACATGGAGTATGTATTTGATTCGGATAGTTAGCATTCCTTTAACAATGTTTAATTCATATCGCTGCTGTGTGTTTGTATTCAGTGATGTCAAGCTCCAATCACATTATCACACCATCAGGGTGACCAATCTTAAAACTAACTCTTAATGCTCAACGGCAAGCGACAAAATAGTTAGTACCATTTTTATAAAAGTTGGTATGATTCGGCTTTGTTTAGAACAAGCGACCTCCTGCATCCTGAGTGAATGCTTTACTCGCTAGGACACCGGAGTGATTGATATGCAATACAAAATATAAAACGAAGATATTAAACTTCAGAGAAATAAATAAATCAGGGAAATGTAAGTGAAATTAAACAATTAGAACTGAACAGTGACAAGAAAACACTCCCTCTTGTTAATATTATAAATAATAGGTTAGTAAAATGTTTAGAGAAGGGGAAGTAGATTAATATGGGCAAACTACAATAGGAATATATTTGAAAGAGTCCTTATTGGCATTGTAACAAAAAGTATTATTTATGCTGTGCTTAGGAAAAGTATATTGATGGGTTATGAGTTGGCAGCTGAAGTATATCAAAATAATTTAGGACTTTAAAAATAAAAACGGACAGACTAATGTTGAATTTGCAAGAGACACAGAACAATGCATGGTCGTTTAGTGCTCGGCCAGAAAGGTTGATCAAGGCTAACATAACCTATGAAAACTTATATTAGTTGAAAGTTTCACCACTTGTATTTGTCGATACAGACAATGGAGAGTAAACGGTTGAATCCATATAAAATGCTACGATACAACGTATTATTATTCCTTGACTCGAAAGTCTGTTTCGTCTGTAAGTCTTCCGCAGCAGGTTTCTGGTAAAAAGCAGATTAGTCTCGTAACATTTGTATCAAGTAACACTCTGGTGCATGTTTTAGATATCGAACATTTGAGACGACTGATCTTTATCTATTCCTATGTGCTCTTATTGCGACAAGAAAATGCATGAAGTGCCTGATTGCTACAGGTTGAACAATAAGGAGCATAGAAAAGACACTTTCCAAATGCTCTTATTTTGATAGGTCAAAATTACAGTACTGTATGGAAAGCAAAACATATGTTGTTTTAAACAAACCCGTTTAATCTTAGTATTGGGACTTATAAGGGATTCTTGATAAAAAGTTATATATCATCAGCAGCAGAGGGGCCGAATCCCATAACTTTTACAAGCGTCCATAAGGCTTCCTCCAAAATAGTAAAAAAAAAGTTTCCTTTGGTGACGCAAAGTCATTGTCTCTCCCTTTGCTGCTATGGTGGTAAAAATCGCTTTTAAGATTCCACAAACAGACTAATTTGTAGAACCTCATCTGGTAAATCAATCAGATTATTGGATTGGTCGGTGAGTTTAAAATTAATTCTGGTTAACGAATCATTATGACATTGCATATAGACTGGATTAGTTGGATCAATAATGATTAAAATCCCTGGAGGAGTTGTTGGTGCAAATGAATCTAAAATATATCCATGCTGGGCTTAATTTGATCTTTCGAGATTTATTTGATAACTTCATTCGATAACATCACATACCAAATTCAATGCGATCACCGAGGATATATTGACGTTTTGAGGAGCGATATGCCGCCCGCCTCCGTCTGGGTCATTATTATGTTTGAGGATAGTTGAACACTTGTGTTGTTGTCTGCATGAAGTGAATATCTCAATAAATGTTTCATTGATAAAATCATTAACGGAATTGTTTAGTTCGTTTGCGTTATACCCAGGAAACGTGAAATTCAGTAGATCTCCTTCTGTTATATTGTATACAGTTAGGACATTTCGTTTAGAGTAATTAATGTTGTCATCGCAATGATCAATTATTACTTGAATTATTATTTGGTTGATATAGTCCATGTGGGATATAAGTTGATTTAATATTTCAATTCGTTTAATGATTTCACTCCGATTAGACTCATTGCCTGTTGTAGTCGTTGTAGTTGTTGACTGTGTTCTTGATTAATCTCTCTAAAGTATTCAAATATATGTTATGATATATATTTATATATGTAATGGATTCTGGAGTCTGTCCAACCTTAAATCTCCAAAAGGCGGAATCCTGATCAGTACAATTAAAATAACTACCCGGTAGTGATGACTTTTTATATCGAAGAGGTGTTCTTTATATGATATGGTAATTTCATGATATGATTGTTTATCCGTAACATAATCAGATTTTTGTGGTTCAGGTGGAGGTGTTTTTAAAGGCACAGTCGGCTTGTGAACCGTTATAGCGATTTTCGATTCTTCTTTTCCAGTAATGGATTTTATTCTGCGTTGTAATTCATTATTGATCTGTTCGATTTGGTAGGACCCAGATGGTAGCGAAACAATCTTCCAATATGTAGTACCATCTGATTTATTCTTACTCGCAAACACCAAGGAATTATTAGGTTGTTGACCACCGAATGGTACTGATCTGATATTTGGCCAACTATGGTATACTCGTAGTTTTGCTAGTGCTATTTCCTTAACTGGAACCGCAGTAGGGAAATTGACACTGAATTCAGGGTTTGTTGAGGTTACTGAGATCATGCTGGTTTTCACCGGTGTGGTATTTTCCACTATTCGTTGAAGTAGTTCTTGCGATGTTGCCATTGTTATTATATTCGTGTTTTTTTTCTTCTAATTTTGACATCGCGGAATCATAAACACGTACCATCGCTGAGAACTCACTGTCGGATATTAATGTATCATCGAGGGAGGATGATACCATAGAGGATAATTGGGAGTAAGCGCTTGACACAACATTGAACTTAGTTACGTAGTCTTTTAGTTTGCGCTGGCTGAATGATGATAATTTTGTGTTATAATCAAAAAAATCCCCGCGATTGTTGTCGCCGCTGATATACAAATTGAAACAGTTATCGGAGCAACCATTGTCACCGAGGAGAGTAAAATACCAACTCTGGTGATTACACCTGATACCGAGTACACGGTAACATCAACTGCGGTGATTCGTCGTCTGTATTTTGTGTAATGTTTACTTGATACTCCTAGGTGAGGGTTTTGAATTTAGTTTGAAATTCTCTGACCAGATAATAGCGATATTACTGCGTTGAAATTTTAATTATTACAACATAATTCGGTTTAGTTGTTTACTTAAATCCGCTACGAATTTCACATACCATGATGCATAAACCCTATCTAAATTATTATCAATGGATGCTATTCTAATTTGTTCAGTTGTTTCCTTGTCGATGATTGTTGATATCATATTGTTGACCCCAGATGAACTCATTGATGAAATAGTAAATTGAGTCGGTGACAATAGTGTTAATCGATAAATACCTTAGACGGCCGCGTTGATATTTAATATGATAGTGGATTGTGTCCAAGTAAATGATCCGTATTGAATCGCGTACACGTTATTCATGACATTTTTGTTCGTGAGGAATTTTTATTTTTGCGAGTTTTTCTATCATCCTCGGTAGATCATCAATGATGACATCGTTGGTCGTTTTAATATCTTCGCGAACAACGTCTATTCGCCGATTAATCGCGGTTATTTCATCGAGTTTCTTGATAATACCAGAATAGAATTTTGTCAATATTGTCAATTATATTTATTTGTAATTCAGAAAACTGATCGAATACAGTTATATGGTCGTCATATTCATCGCGTAGTTTTCTTAATGGTTCTAAATTGTTAATTCTGTCCACAATAGTTGAAACAAGTAGACCCGTTTTGAGTTTATCCTGATCTGAAAACAACGCGATATCATCTTCTACTCCGTCGAATTCTTTAATTAAACCATCATCCAGGGAAACATTACTCGTTTTAAATTTACCCTGACGATCTTGAAATACAACTATTTCATTGAGATCAACACCTGCTAAGTTTAACATCAGATATTTCATTTTCGATTAAATTTTTTACATCACCGGTTGCAGATCCATCGGCACTTGGTTTTCGTAACATTGAGAGAGGTCTTTCGCAAATATCAATCATGTTTATATTACATTCGTCTCTTTAAGTAATTCATTATTTTGTACTCGAGGACGACTTTATGAGGCAGTTCAGATGATGCTGAAACCGTCATTAACATTTCCAGATTTTCTTGTCCTCACGAATTTTCAAGTAAGCCCAGCATGGTTAACTCTGAATATCAAACTGGATCTGAAGAATCCAACTTGGATATATACTCAAGAAATCCTTCTTTTCATAAGGAGAAAATCCATGCGGGTCAAAATAAATGACACATTGTGGATGTATCACGTAACCCACCCAATATACTCTAGATTTCTTGCTAAAACCGATAGCAAGTGTACCGGTTTCAAAGATTTTTTGGTTGTGTTGGTAATTGATTTTCCCTGAATATACCTCTAAAATGTTTCATTGGGAGTTTCTTTACTATGTCAGCTATGTTAATATTGGACTTTTCAATTATGGGTTTGGTGATATATCAATCATATTAAGATTGGACTTTTCAGCTATGGGTTTTGGTAATATTTTAGCTGAAAGAGGTTTATAAAACCACGCTGTTAGTTTTTTCACTTGTTCGAATAACCTTCTCCAAATATCAATCATGTTTATTCTATATTACTGTCTCTCTAAAAAGTGATTACTCGTATATTCATTTACGACCCGATGATGTGGTTCCCTCGATGATGAAATAGCGTCAAGGATTAAATACTTATATGCCGCATATTGGTGGGTCATTCATTTTCTGTGTTGGTGGCGTAGAATACCAGATAGGAGTTTTAAACTGTTGTAAATAACGCATAAATTCTTTAGGCGGCGATAGTCCATATGATTAAAAAAAAACAATTGCACGCGTATCAATCGCGTATGCAACCCATTGAGTTTCATGTCCACTACTGTTATCAAGATTAATGACACCGGTTTCAGCGTTTTTTGGTTGTTGTGGTAATTGATCTCGCATATAGGCACCTTTGAAGTTTTTTTATTGGTAGATTTGAGCAGCATCGAGTAAATCAAAATTTGACAGTGGAACCATAGACAATATCGAAGATATCGGCGTTATTAAATTATTCCTGGTATTCTCAGGGCGCTTCCTTTGTACCATGAATACGGAGTTCCTGGTATTCTTAGACCCTTTCCTCTTTTCTTTTTTTATACCCGCTTCCAGTTGTTTTCTTTAGTGCCAACCCTGCCGCGGTACCAACGGCTCCTAACGCTGCCGCTTTCGCCACCGATGGGCCGCTGCTGCAATTAATGCTGGAATCGCAGCTAACGGAAATATACTACCTGATTTTATCATGTTTTTGATGGCAGCTGCAGAGAGAGTGATCTGAACACCTTTTTTATTATTTATAGTATCATCAAAGTGTTTTTTTTTGCAAGCTGTCAGTGATAGTTTATTCTGACAGCCAGACATCTGATTGTGCTTCAGCAATATTGTACTTCCACATTGTTTAGGTGATTCCGATTGCAATTTCTTGAGTTGACCAGGCATTAACGTAACACTAGCAATACTATATGACATTTTATTTAATAACAGATTGATCTAGTTGTAACAATTACTTATTTTTGAAAATATTACATATTTTCCACTGGTGCATTAACTACTTTCATTCGTCCACGAACACCTTCGAGTAGCATTGATTTGTCACTGAGAATGACAGCTGCTGCTCTGTAATTAACAATACCAGCAGGACGAGTTAAACGAGCTCTGAAGTAAATGTCAACTACGGATTGTCGTGTTAAGTCAAGATGTTTCAGCGAGAGGTAAAATATGGGATATTGTTTTTTTAAAATCCAACTGTGAAATTTGCATGCCAGTATCCACATTGTTATCGCTTCCCATAAATGACAACAACCGATAATACTATGCTATTTGGTTGGTTCCGTAATCAAGTCGTATGTCCTCGGATGGTTCTTGTTGACCGTTTATCTTCAACGAAACTTCATTACACCCAATTTGATCAAATATCATATGACTGCGTGTTTGTGAATTCAATCGAGTCCTCTCCTGTAACGCAATAAAAATATGAAGCGGAGCGGAAACACCTTGTTTTGATGTCAGGTGCCATGTAAGTGTACCATCAATATTAGAATCCATGGTATCTATGGCCACTGTTAGCCAACGTATCAATGATTTGCCGCCTGTACTCATAACTGATAGTAATTTTTCTTCCACGGTGATTGATGGAGTCATTACTGCCATCCACAATGATAGTTTCGATAAAATGACTTTACCCTCAGCAGCACCAGCAAAACGCCAGATTGCATCATTATCACTACCCTTTCTCACGAGTGCTACTGTATGCTTCGCCCCATGAATAACGTTTCTAACATTTCTGCAAAATCAGAAAATATGTTGTAGTGGAATCGCGCATGAAAATTGTCTACGCTGTCCTTGCAACACTGATACGCGTCTTGCAAACCCCAAGTTGTAATCGGGATTAACGCTTTTTATAATATTAAAGTCAGCAGCTGGTCTTGCTTTGTGTACAAGTGAATCGGGTTGTGGATTAACTGCAGTAGTTAGTAGTGTCAGCAAATTAGTATACTGAATGTGTTCAGGGTGATCCGTGAGATCCTTAGAGAACATTATAGACGGACCTGCCGATCTTGTATAATCATCGGAGAATCTTGCTAACGCCACTATTGTTGTGGCAATATCAACCTCACGCTTTCTATAGACTCGATTTTTCTTCCATCAATCATGTATCTAGCACTCTCAAATAGCGCCATAATTGCATTATTGACAAAACCAACTCGGATATTTTCATCCTCTGGAATTGGTACATCATCATTCGTTACGAGTTCTCCTTTTATTTCGATAAAGGCTTTAGCGGGTAGAAAGTATTTGCTGGTATCATGGACTTGAAGTTCGATTCTTGATCAAAGATTCGGTTGTTCTGCATGAAAGGAAAAACACGAATAATCGCGTACAGAATCATTCTTGAGCATTGGGGCATCTAAATCAAACGCTGTATCAGGATCCGATTTCAAGCCACTCCCGCTATCATATTTGCAGCAATATTTCTCTGAGTGTCACATCTATCATTTATCCGTGATACTATACTCTGCTCCACCGCATTGTTTATTATTTTACTAATACTTGCAGGCATAATTTCCGTAGATGGTAGTGGCCCTAGTGATTTCGTCGTTGGTTTCCTTCGCCGCCGAACTAACGCTAGTAGTTTTTCTTTAGCCGCTGAAAATGCCCTACCGGCAACATCACCAATAGCGCTAATACCCTTATCACGAATAACATCAATAGCTTTCATTGTTAATTATTTTGCCATTGGTGTTATTTTGGGAGCCATTCTTGCAAAAAAACCTGCAATGGTATTGCCGAGACCATCTCCATAGTACGTTCTATAAACTGGCAATCGTGAGTTTACTACATAGATTATAGTTGGTTTTCTGTGGTTGTAGTGTATGATCATCTAATTTAAATGCTATTTATCTAATATGGTGATTCATCATCAATAACAAAGCTATCAAATTAATCACTATGGTAACCGTAAAAAATCCCTTGGATTTTCGTATAGCTTATCAATATATTATCGTAATACATCAATATCCATGATACCATTCACGAATAGTCGTCTGCAGATATCAGCTGTCTCATTAATTACTTCCGGTGAGTTATTTCCAGCTCATTTCCCTCCTACGAGAGCTTCTAATCGAGAATATTACTATGACAACTAACTAAACCACTACCTGATACCCTTGGAGTTCCACTCTGAGAAACTCCCTTTCCATTTGTTTTTTTTTTTTAGTGATACCAGTTGCACCCTGCAAAGAGGGGGTTGAATATCAAAACGTTTTGATTGTTCTGGTAATCTAAAAAATCCAGGTTCTGAATACTTCTGTGTAGATGATTTAGTTTTTGATTGCTTCTATAAAATCCTTATATGTGTCATCCTTCATCGATGCCCTAGATGCTCCTGTATACGCACGATATAATCCATTATACCATGATGTTTCACTACGGAGTATATATTCATTGTGGATATAATTTCTTCTCCGATGAAAACTCCTCCTGACGAAATAAGCTAATTCTTCAATAGTATTAAATCTCTTGTCTCTTATTGCATCTAATTTACCCGGAAGAAATTTATCATTGAATGCAACTCGTCCACTAGCAATATCACCTTCTTCTTCTTCTTCTTCTTCTTCTTCTTCTTCTTCTTCTTCTTCTTCTTCTTCTTCTTCTTCTTCTTCTTCTTCTTCTTCTTCTTCTTCTTCTTCGTCTTCTTCTTCAACATCACCCTCTTCTTGTTCAAGCGGGTCATCATGTGGTGGGGTAGTATCAATATCACCCCTTTTTTTGAAGTTTTTCAGTAGCTATTATATAACCAGGAGGTGTTTTTAAAGATTTTTTTGTTTGTTCAGTTTCCCCTGCCATTTTTTCAAGCACAGAAATAAGAGGCGCTACTTTCCTTTTTCCTTCCTTGGGGACATTTCCCCATATTGCTCTTTCAGTGGTCGATACGACATCTTAAGTTGCTGTAATAACGAGTTCGAATAGATGTTCCGTGCATGTCGTAAAGTCGGTTTGAAGGCCCTGTCTCGTTTGGAGCATATTTCGAACGGAAACACGAACTTGAATAAATTTCTTAATCGAAGCTAATCGTTGTCGTGCTAATTTAGTAGTCGGTGCTTCACCCACCATTATAAATATAATATACGATCTAAATGTAGTGACGAAGTCACCAGTGACAAAGTTATCAGTGAAAAATCCGTAGATTGCTTCACCCACCCAAATTCACTACATTACTTCCGCATAGTGACAAACCAGTGACTAAGTCACCATTGATTAATTACCGTGCAAAAAATAGTCTATACAAATTAATTCTATGTGAAGACGTGCATACCTGTCTAATGTATACTTACAAACAGGTAAGGGAATTATACACGTTAATCCGTGGAGGCGATCAAAGGAGAATTCTCAGTTTTTCGGATAATCGTTTAGCAGCAGAGAGGGTGAACAGACCAACTTTTACAGGCGTCAATTTAGCAAACTGAGGTTTTCTCGAAACTGCTTAATAGGCCTCAATTTAGCAAACTGAGGCTTCCTTGAAAATACGTAATTAAATTTTTCAGGAAAAAAAAAACGACGCCATTTTTATTGTCACCATCCCTTTGCTGTCTGGAATTTTCAGTGGAAAATCAGCGGTTTTAAACACATGAGGTGAGAACGTGGACTGCGTCTAATTTGGTCCGAGGCTTCCTCGAAAATGCTTAATAACACGGTAAAAAAGACGCCATATAGTTGGCGTTCACCCTCTCTGCTGCTATACGCTAACCGAATTAGCTATATATACGGTCTAATCCAACTCGATATCGTGTCTGAGGGTCTGATAAATTTATAGTTATAAATCCGTACGGGGTAGCCCGAGCACTACTAAAGAAATTTCTAAATTTATTAAAATCCATATCACCGTCACACCAGTATTGATAAATATTTTGTTTTGTGTATTTTCCAGTTTCGTTAAATACACAAACTAGATTGCAATTTTCTCTGATTATACTTGGAATATGTGCGTATTTTTGAGTTACATATATCACGTCTGTGTTTTTGTGACGTCCTCGAGAAAATATTTTGGCAGGGTTTTTTTGTCGTTCCAACACTATATCGTCGTATACAACAAGATTATTAACGGATCCATCTAGGTCTTCCACGGACGGTGCCTCTTCAATATCTGTGATAAATTCAATTACGCTTTCACCGTTAGCTTCTGTTACAGTTTCGTCGAAATCTTTCAACACCTTATAACAATGTTGATCGTCTACACTAGGCGCGATCAAATACAATTTATCCCAGTTAAGATATTTCATTATCATCGTTAACAACAACTGGGTTTTACCACTTCCGGAGGGTCCAATGATTAACATTCTGATTGAATTTGGTAGCATCGGATGATATTTTACTGGTTGTTTTTTCTTTAGCGCTGAGAAATCGATCACTTCCATTTGTTGATATAACATAAATATAATTATGGATCTATATTGTGTGAAATGTAGGAAGCGTACACCGACTATTGACCCAACGACTGTTACCACAAAAAAATAACAGAGAAGCGGTCACTGGCAAGTGTAAAATATGCGGTACAAAAAAATATCGATTTGTGAAAATGGAATCTCAAAGAGATTCATCAAAACATTTTAAAAAAAAGGGAGGAGATATTACAACCAAGTTAGCTAAACTTCCAGGGTTACCATAGTCAAAATATCCAGGTGAAAAACACCTTCCAGGGTATAGTTATTGTGGACCGGGAACGCGATTAGATATAAGACTTGATAGTCATGATAATCCTAAACCGGGAGAAAATCCGATAAATGCTATCGATGAAGCATGTCGGATACATGATATAGCTTACCGGAGCGGTGATTTACAACAGCGTCATCTCGCGGATGTGAAATTAATTCATGCGTTGAATGCCATTCCCGAAAACACTAGTGTTTCGTTCAAAGAAAAATTGGCTTCATGGTTGATAAAGTCCGACATGAAAGGTAAATTAATATTTGGTGCGGGTAATTAATAACAGCATGGAATATATTTACTATTCTCCAAGAGGATACTGGAGAGGTAAGGCAGCAATCAGTAAACTCGCTAGCGCAGAAAAAGTAAAAAAAACTACAGCGGCGGATTGGTTATCCAAACAGGCGATATAGCAAATTTATCTACCGCGGCCTAAACAAATTAACTACTCTCATTTTGATGTGACCGTTCCTAATGAAGTTCATCAAGCTGATATATTATTTCTGCCGCATGATAGCGGTTAGAAATACGCGTTAACCGTAGTTGATATTGCAAGTCGATACAAACAAGCAGAGCCGCTAAAATCAAAATCATCAACTGCAGTGGCTTCTGCATTTGAAAGGATTTATCGAAGGGGTCCTCTGCGTTGGCGAAATCTATTACAAGTTGATCCTGGCAAGGAATTTCAAGGCGCTGTTTTAACAACGATGAAACATCATAATACCACGTTACGACGAGGACATACTGCGCTACATCGCGATCAGGCAATTGTTAAACGATTTAATCGGACACTTGCTGAGCGGTTATTTGGATATCAATACGCGAAAGAATTCATCCAACGTGAACGATCCCGTGAATGGGTTAAGAGATTACCAGGTGTAGTTACCGCAATCAATAATGAGATTACTAGAACAATCGACATGAAACCTAACAACGCTATTAAAAAGAAGTATATATCCGTAAAACCACAAAAAGATTTCAAAGAACCAATTCTTGGTAGTAATGTCACTGTAGGGTATTTATACGAACCAGGAGAGCTTGAGGGTGGTAAAAAAGAGCTACCGATCCTATTTGGAGCGTCACTACGCATACGATATCCGGTATAACACGATCTACGGGTGGAAACGCTAGCGTTTCTAGACCAGCAATCTATAAACTGGATTCAACTGCTCCTCAGCGAGGATTTACTCGACAACAACTACAGGTAATTCCCGAGGATACTCAATTACCACCGCGTGGTCTTAACTAGCACCCAAGGTGCTGGCACCTCTTCGTCTGTTGCACTCAAGACAAGTCAGCATAACGTTATCTCTGATATGACCAATGCTGCTATTCTTTCTGTCTACGGTAAATTGGCGAGGATCTTTATCCGACCAACTCCAACGCATTATACAATTGCAACTCGCGCAGTGATTATTCTGTTGTTGCTTCAGCGTAATTATTAATTCAGCATCAATGTCAAATTCTCTATTATTTTTTTTATCCTGTTGTTTATAACCAGATAGTTTTTTTTCTGATTATATCCTTGATGTTGTCGGCGCTGATTGTAGTGTCATTATCGTCACTGGCTTCGTCAAGAACAATTCTTCGTAATTGATTTATTCTCCGTACTCGAGACACTGCAAGATAAACTAAATTTGACCACTCAATGCGATTATCTACTATCCAAACAATTGTGTCTGTGATAGTTGATCCCTGTGAAGAGTGTATTGTCGCTGCGTAACCTAACGTCCATGGGGATTTATCAGCACGCAATGCATCTTCGACGACGCTGATATCAACCAGCACAATATCATTTAATACTAAATTCTGCTTTTGATGTTGTCCAGGAATGTCAACGAAAATATTCTGTTTTCGTGTATCCGAAGGTCTATAACAGAGCGGTACTGGAAGTGCTGCAAATTTACATTTATGCAATTCAAATAATTTCATTTGAAGTTTATCTCTGACTATTTTTCTACTTGCTACTATCAAATCATTTGGTCTCCACAACTCCCAAAAATCATTCATGGGAGTTTCTGAAATTATTTCACGAGCTATTTCACATTGGATTCTATCCGGTTGTAATCTGATTAGTTGTTTAAACTCACGTAATACTTCATCGAACGATCTAAGGTCATCACTAATCTCTTCGTAATAATCAACGTGTTCTTTGAGCCAGTCATGAGGAGGTTCACCGACAAATGGTGGTGGTTGGCATTGATCGCCGCACATAATAATTTTTGTATTTTTCGTTGACAGCCATTCAAGAAATATTTTTAATACTTTCAACGATACCGTGCATATTTCATCCCAAATTATCACCGGTGGAATAAATTTATCACCCATTCGTTCTGGAGTCCACGTGTCCCCGCTCCATCGAAAGAAGCTGTGATAAGTACCAGATTTTACATTTCGTTGTTTTATGACTCTAGCAAGTTTATGAGTTGGTGTTAACACATTCATGTTGATTTTATCTTTGAATAGGTTAATCACAAAAGTTGTCTGTCCTGATCCTCCACATCCGTTCAAATAAACGGTTTTATATCGCGTAATCGGATCTGATATCGGTGGTGCATTAGAAAATTCTGATAATTGGTTGCTTTTCAAGTATTTATCGTCCATCGTAACATCAGCAGACTTGCAGTATTCATGTAGCGTCTCCTTTTTAAATCTCCAACATCCCCACGCTTCCTCCCGGGATGTGAATTCAGCCACTGCTGATTTGTATTTGTTGTGTATATACATCGAATCAGTGGCTACTCTAACCGCGGTATTAGGACATCTATTTATCATCGAAAATATATTAATAGCAGAATAACTAAGCATAGATGATCTTAAATGTGTATACTGGGAACTGTATACATCACAGTAGGTAACAACTGTACCCAACTTAGTCCCATTGGATAGAAAAGCATCTTTACGAGTTACCAGTTTTTCTTGATTCGTTAAATCTGCTATGATAAAGTCGTATTCAGCGCTGTGTATGATCAACCGCGAAGAATATTTTGCATTGTCATATCTTCCACCTCGAGTAAATTTACCGATTATTTTTCGTCCAAAATCTTTTGCTAGTCTATTTTCAATTTCAAATAACTGCCTAGACCAATCCATGATTTGTTGTTCATTGAAAATCTCCGATTTTCCATCAGAAAATTGTTTTCGTTGTTCGCGTATTATACTATCTAGATAGGGTTGTGGTAGCCAAACTTCTTTCTGAGCTCGATAGCATATAATTGCTTCGGAAATAATCAGCGATATCAGCATACCACAATCAATCATGTATCTCAATAGCACAATTGGCATCCAGTGTTTTTCAGACATATGTCTACCAATCCAAACATAACTACACGGATGTAATCCTGTAGCTAATTCAAATGATATCATACGAGCGAATCCGGTTTAGTGAAAATCAGGCAATGGACCATTAACCGAAACACGAGTCATTTCATGTGTGGGGTGTCCAAATCGTTTAAAGTATTTAGCTCATTCTTCATATCCGAGAAAACTCCCTGGATAACACGCAGTTATATCAATTTAAATCATATCCTCGCGGTGTTATTTTGTATTCCACAGTCCTCCATGACCGAATTTAAGACAGCATGATTTAACATCTTCGAGAAAATCACTTTGTGTTGGACGCCATGAGTTCTTTTCTCGTGCAAAATGAGCTACCACTGATGGAATCGTAAAACTATTCGTGAGTAGTTTTTAATAGAAATTATTCGAGTTTTTACCTGAGTATTTTACAGCGGTTTTTTTCATCCTCAAGTGTAACTCTTCAGTGCGATATAATTCTCCATTCGGTCTTACAAACTGATCAAATCTCAATTCGGAATCTTCAGCGCTGCGAATTAGCCACACTGACACAGGATCATCTTTACACAACGCATGAATAGCATCAAATAACCTCTCTTCGTGGAACACATCCTTACAAATTCCTCGGGGATATATCTTACGATTCATTCTCGTGGAAATATTGTTACTGCAGGTGTCCACGCGTGTTTGTTATGATCAATAATTTCAATTGGAGCTCCTCGCGATTGATATTTCGGTTCGTATAATACTTCTCCGGTTATCGTCGCTACCGATATTGGAAATTTTAATGATGCTTCTAATTCGGTTATATCCTGAATTGTTGCCCCATGCTGTTTCACTGTCAGTCCCCATTCGGTTATTTTTTTCGTCGTTGTTCAGTTAGTTTATTTCCCCGGGATGCATTCGTGAAGTGTTCCATTACCCGTGTTGCTACACAATTGAGCCTTGACGAAGTCAATGATGACGCCGTTCTCATAGGTGCTAGTTTTGCGATAATTGGCCTATCATTTAGCGGATATATTCCGTAAACAACTGCTGTTACAGGATAAGATTTCTCGTAGTATGGTTTGTCAATTCCAGTTAGAATTCCTGGTTTGGAATCTCGACTCACAATGACAATTTTTTTTATCCTTGAGAATTGGTTCAACTTTATCTCTGATAATCCATTCTCCATCTAAACTAATAATGAATTTTATTCTAAAAAAATACCTCTGTTGAGAATTACTTTGCAATTTACCCTTGGATTTCCCCCCCCCTTGGCGAGCCAAAGTGTGAGATTATTTCAGCTGCTCTTTCATCGTTCATGGTAGCATCGATTACGGGTACATTGACATCGTCATGTATAATTCGAAATGTCGACTACGTATGGGATGCCCCATCGCGCTTAAATTCATTAAAACAGTCTTTGATTTTACTCAACAGGGTTCTATCGTCTATTAGACTTTTTGGTATATCAGAGATTCTATCGAGATTAAATCTAGCATTTTTCCAAGGATTAATTTTTGATAATCTTTCGAACTCCTACATATCAGAGATTCTATCGAGATCAAATCTAGTATTTTTCCAAGGATTAATTTTCGATAATCTCTTGAACTCCTTCATGCTACCGTCTATTAGACGTTTTGGTTTAAAAGAGACTCTATCCCGATTAAATCCGGGTTTAATTTTCGATAATCTCTTGAACTCCTTCATGCTACCGTCTATTAGACGTTTTGGTTTAAAAGAGACTCTATCCCGATTAAATCTCGGGTTAATTTTTGATAATCTCTTGAACTCCTTCATGCTATCGTCTATTAGACGTTTTGGTTTAACAAAGACTCTATCCCGATTAAATCCGGGTTTAATTTTCGATAATCTCTTGAACTCCTTCATGCTATCGTCTATTAGACGTTTTGGTGTATCAGAGACTCTATTGAGATTGAATTTAGGTTTAATTTTTGATAATCTCTTGAACTCTTTCATATTATAATTAAAACAAGTCTTTAAAAAGAGATTTTATTATATAATGAATCATTGCAAATGGCTCATGATTGGATCAGTAACCGCGTGTAACAAATCATGCAGAAATGAGTTCTGTGGGTATCATATGCAAAGTTTTCGTCGGGGGAGCAATGGTCCTCTCCCGTGCCTCCAATGTTGGGTAGGTGTTAGAGGCAAATCACAGTTATGTATCAGTTGTGGTGGTAAGCGTTATAGAGAGTTGAAGCGTTATTATGGCAAAAAAAGAATAAAAAATCCTGACTCTGTCAACGACAATGTCAATGACAGGATTATAAAAACTGCTCAGGACTACATAGAAAGATTTCTCAGTGTTATAATTCAACCAAATAATGATTTAGACAAATAAAATATTATGTATATAAATGAACCAAGAATTTCAACCACATCCCGTGATTGTAAACTATGAAGCATCCCGTGACGGTATTGTCAGACACCGCAAGCTCAAAAAGTCAGTTGGTGCTATGACTAATCAAGGATATTTGGTGTTTGGCACCGGAGGAAAAAAATATCTCAATCATCGTTTCGTGTATGAGGTATATAATGGATTGATCAAAGATAGTCTTGTTATTGATCACATAAATCGGATTAAGACTGATAATTCTTTGAATAATTTACGAGCTGTTACACAAAGTGAGAATACTGCATCTGGGAAAACTGGTACTTGTAAATCAATTGGGAAGAGACCTGTAAAATCAATTAATACGGCAAATAACGAGGAAATAGTTTTTCAATCAATGACTGCAGCCGGTAGATATTTCGGTATTTGCGAACCCCCAGTACGACGCGTTGCAGAGGGAATAACCAAGACGGCTATTTCCAGAAAAAAAGGACAAAAAATTCAGTTTACTTATATATAACTGTAATCTTGCATTGTTCAAGGGAAATAACTCCCTTAGGTATATTACAGTCTAACACAGTTACTGATCTTAAACACAGTCATTTAATTCTGATTGGTTGGTTTCGCTATTATGAATCTCAACAGGATATAATCAATTTTCTCTTTTTGTAGAAAACTAATACAACTGTTTTATATACATTTCGTATTTGATTCTTTTTTTTAGTGTCTTTCACGTATTCCATCTTACTTCAACGTTGTCAATGATCACTATTAAAAAAAAACAAAAAATAAAATCACCACACCGCATAGCTGTTAGTCGTGTAACAGCGGCTTATATACTATACTATAGCCTTATACTATTGGGGGTTTTCGCGTTCGAAAATCATACATGTGATCATTACAACCTATACACTTCCCCGGTGTATGGGTACCTTTTGGCATTCATACAACCTAGGATTTTGTCTAGGTTGTAATGATCACGTATGAATGTAGATCCGCCCCCGTCATCCATTGTATATACCATTATCATCCTATAATCTATTGTTGTGCTGTCGTCATTCATTGCATTCATTGTATATATACCATAATCACCCTATAATCTATTGTTGTGCCGTCGTCATTCATTGCATTGTATATATACCACTGTCATTGTATATACCATTGTCATTGCATTGTTATATACCATTGTCATTGTATATACCATTGTCATTGTATATACCATTGTCATCCTATGATCTATTGTTGTGCCGTCCTATATCAACCGCCATATTACACTAGATCTTGGGGTTGAATGTGCTGTCGTCATCCATTGCATTATACCATTATCATCCTATAATCTATTGTTGTGCCCTCGTATGTATACAACCGCCATACACACTAGATCTTAGGGTTGATGTGCTGTCGTCATCCATTGTATATATACCATTATCATCCCATAATCGCATAAAGCTTCTGGATGTGCTAAGATGACCAACACCTTAGCGGGTCCAGAATTCATTTTGTGAAACTCACTAATTAAACAAATATATTTATATATATATATGAATTCTGAAAATATCAGATGTATTATTTCTCAAATTAACAAACTCAAAAATCAAAATATTCAACTATCATCGGGGTTAAATTATGATCAAATAATGACCGATTTTGAGGATATGGAATTTGCACAAAACAATGGAAAGTATGTACTCTCTAAACAGTATTATCTAATCAAGCGTATTCAAAAATCTATACGTGAGAATTTAGTTTATCATGAAGATGTTAGTGTATTTGTACCATTATGTACAGTCGTAGAAGATGTTAGAAAACAATTAGGTGCCGAGTATGAACAAAAGAAACTTATTAATTGTAAGGTGAAACAGATAAAAACTCTAATGGAGCAAGCTGAGTCCCACGCGTAGAGAGCCTCCTTGTATATAACCTCATGTATACACAGGTAATGAATGCGTCTCCGATTACTCAACTAGAACAAGTTTGTAAAACTGGGAAGTAAAATTGTCATGTATAATACCTGTTGATAGATTAACAACAGGGAAGTATAATGGATTGGTGTAATTTTTAGTGATCTCTTTTTTTTTTCTCGTGAAATTCTTAAATTTCCAATGGAAAATTGAAGATTTTCAACAATGGATTTCCATATAAAATCCTTTTAAAATCTTGAAAATCTCTTTGAGATCTTCCATGGATAAGCATGAATGAGTATACTGCATTATTTGATCACGGGTTAATCTCACCACGGTTATAACGTTTTGCTGAAGATTTAACATTTGATAATCAGTCAATAAAAACCTCTCCGTGCCTAGGTTATCTATGACTATATCCACGTAGAATTCACTTGTTGTTCTTGCTCCACTAAATATCTCTCTGATAGCTTGTTCAAGAAGATTTTTGTCATGGATAGATACTAGCACGTGTTGATACATTTATTAAACATCCTTTGAATTTTCTAATTGAAATTGCAAAGCAATTTACGATTTCACATCTAGCGTTATTTGTAGTGTTTCCCCGCGAAGGTCAATCAGGTTAAATTCTTGGTCAGTAATTGAAAAATTCATCTTGGACATGAATGGATTAATGGGATCCAAGTAAGTCAAATTAGGTGGATTTTCCACTATGAGACTTCCTGGGGAAACGTCTGGAGAAAATGTATACATGATATATCCCTGGTTGGCTTTGTTTAATTTTGAAACGTCAACTGAAAAACTTCCCAGGATACCATCACAGATAACGTGTATCGCAATGACAGATGATATATCAACGTTGCCGGGAGATCTATGTTTGTTGTTGCGGTACACTGAATTCGTTGATGTTAAATTTTCCTTGGGAGGATTTATCTTAAACCATTTCGTGAATCTGAGGAAAGAATTCGTCAATGAGTTTTCTCAGTGATGCTTTTAATGCTGGTACATCCTAACCTTGGAATTTCATAAATACTAAATTATCATTGGTACGTGAAAATACTCTTTTGAACTTTTTCCGTTTTGGTGATTTATCTTCGTATACAAACGAAAGTAATCTATCATTGAGAAAATTCATATAAGCGATAATTTGATTTAATTGTTGTTGTTGTTGTTGTTTGATTGTATCACGCTGAGTTGTTAAATCTAGCAGTAGAGATCGTTGTAGATAATCTCGAAGTTGATTTAATTTCATCTGGAACATTTGCTTCATCGAGTTGAAGATCCCAAGGAGATTTTTCTCTGTGATCACAAATATTGATCACCAAGAGCAAATCGCCATATTATTTTACCGTACTTGTTGTATCCGTATTTGCTAAGTGTATCAGTTTCTGTTCCGTCGTAGACATCATATGAATATTTGCTATAAATATTTTGAGGTCGTAGAAAACTAATATCGCAATTGTAGTTGAATTTAGGATCTATCGCTGGCAAATCGTCAGTGAAAAAGTCAGATTTGCTAGGTTCTGGCAATTGATAATGAACCGCGGGAAGACTATCCAACCATGCTTGGTGAACCCGTGGAAAATTTTCATCGATGGCGTCACTGAGTTCTTTACGCATTTCTGGTACATTATATCCTGGAAACTTAAACGTGGGAATGTCTTTGACGCGGATTTTATGTCTTGCTGCAAATGCTGTTTTCAATGATAAATCACCAAGAATAAATTCAGCACCTTTCTGATTGAAATCTTCCATTTCGTAGATAATCATATTACACACTTCCATGTATTTGATGACATCATCGCGACGTGGTGGAATTTTACGTATTGCAGTTATTAAATAGCCTAGAAATCGATTAAAATCAACGTTAATTAATCTAAAACTGTCGTCTATAGTGGTAGAATTCGCAAAAGAAGAACTATGTAATGAACGTGGTGTATCAAATGTAAATTTAGGTATACCATCAACATCACGTTCATTAAAACCGTGATAACACTCCTCGTGGAAACATAATCAGATTTTAGTGGTTCACGTGGTAGATCTTTTATATCGACGGTGCCCGGAATAAACTCAGGATAACCCAACAGAATTCTAATTGAGCTGTTGTATATATCTACGGTGTAGTCAGGTGAGTTAACTTCAATGATCGTTGACAGCAGCGGCTCATGTCCGTGAATCTCAATGGGGTATTTATCAGGTTCATTTTTGACTTCGATGATATTTGGTCCTGTGATTGCCTGGATTGATTCTATGATTGCGTCATTGATATATTCGATATCGTATGCACCAGTTGGCAGATGTATTGTGTGTGTGATTGGTTCGGATTTTGTTTTATCTGGGTTAATTTTTCTATACGTGAATGTAAAACTATTATTAGGGAGTTTACCATTGAACGGTGCTGATCTTACATTAGGCCAACTGTAGTAGCATCTTAAGTGTGTTAGCGCTAACGCAGATACTGCCAACGGAGGATTAAATTCAATGCTGAATTCTGGTGTTTTCGTTACCAGCGAGATCAACGTTGTTTTTGTGTTGGCGGTATTTGTTGCTATTCGTTGAAGGATTTCTTGCGACGATGTCACTGACATTGTTGTTATTATTATTATCACGTTCCAATTTTGAAATCGTTGAATCATACAACTTTACCATCTTCGAGAATTCCTCGTCGGATATTATTTGATCATCAATTGCCGACGAGATCAACATTCACAATTGCGAATATGCGTTTGACACAGTAATAAGTTTAACAGCGTAATCGTGTAATTTTTGTTGAGAACACGATGATAATTTTTTTGTTATCGTGGTGAATATTCCAGTGATTGTTGCCGCCGCAGATATACAAATTGGAACAACAATCGGAGCTATCATAGTCACCGAAGATAGTATTATTCCAGCGCCGGTAATTACTCCTGAAACCGAGTAAACAGTTATATCTAACGCGGTGATTCTACGTTGGTATTTTTTCTTTTTATTTGTATACTCGGTAATTAACGCTTCAAGTTTGTCTTGAAAATCTTTGACGGTGTTATAACGATATTCAAACACCTTTGGCGTTGATAATGACGTTGTTGACATTTTATCTATTAACGTAGTCAACAATTCTCTGAAATAATTATTAAAAATCCTTTCAATTGAAACTTCTAGTTTATCTGTTTACTTAAATCAGCTACAAATTCAACATACCATGACATTGAAACCTTAGCTAGATTATTATCAGTGGATGTAATCGTGAATTGTTCAATCGTATCCTTGTCGATGATTGTTGATATCGTATTATTGACTCCAGATGAACTCGACGATGATATATTAAACAACGTTGGTGTTACTAACGTTAATCGATAAATTCCCTTCAAGGTTGCAGTGATATTTAATATGTTATTTAACGGTGTCCACGTATATGATCCGTGTTGAATCGTGTATACTACGTTGTTGACGATATTTTTATCATGATGAATTTTTACTTTTTCAATTATTGCTATCATTCTTGTTGCATCTGATATTATGGCATCTGTTATCGTTTTAAGATCATCGATGGATTTTGTAATAATCGCGATTGAATCTGAAATTGATCTATCTTCGCAAATAACACCTAACCGGGATTTAATCGCGGTTATTTCATAGAGTTTTGTAATAATATTTGCAAGGGTTGTTTTAATATCATCTGGTTTTGCATCCTTTCCGAAGAACTTGTCGACGGCGTCATCAGCCTTTCGAAAATTTCTTCGTAAACTAGTAAATTGATCAGCCTTTCGAAAATTTCTTCGTAAACTAGTAAATTGATCAACATGAGAATCAAAATCAGATCGTAATTTTGGTAAATTGTCAACGGTGGCTTTTACGTGTGAGATCTGTAAATCAGCGTGTGTAGGTGGGACACCAAAGAAATTATTTATGATTCTAGATGAATCAATGATACCCTGCTGAAGTTGATCAAATTTGGTTATATGAACGTTATAATCGTCACGTAGTTTAGTTATTTGTGCCGTGGATTGACCAGCAGTGACTTTAACGTCATCGATGGTTTTTTGTAATTGTGTTATATCATTTATTTGATCATATATATTTTTAATTCGTCTAAGTTTGCTATCGATGAGATAGCCTTATTGATTATTTTTTTTACTTGTCCAACAGTAACTGATTCGGGAACACGTGTTACTGATCTTCCAAAAATATCTGACATGTTATATATATATTTGTTTGTTAAAATCATCGATGATTCATCATCGTGTATTCGTGTATGGCTTTATGAGGTAATTTAGAATTTGCCGAGATAACCATCAACGCGTTAAGAGTTTCTCGACCACATATTGGAGGATCTTTTAACGTCTGCGTGGGCAACGTTGAATACCAAATTGGGATTGAATCATTTTGTGATTGAGTTGTAAGCAATGAATTACTACGTAATTTAGAAATATATTTGACAAATTCAATCGGAGGTGGCAATCCATATGAGTCAAAATAAATAATACAACGTGGATATATTGCGTAACAAACCCATTGAGTTCCAGGTCCAGTGTTATCATCAAAATTAATTATGCCAGTTTCTGGTATTTGTGGTTTTGCTGGTAATTGATCTTTCATGAATACGCCTCTGAAATGCTTTATTGGGAGTTTTTTACAGCTTCTAATAGATCAAAATTTGACATTGGTGAAATTTCGTTGAAATTATTTCGTGGAATTTCCACTAACTGGTTTTGTAATATCTTGTGAATCGACTTCATGGTAGTCTGAATCCTTTTCCCTTTTTCTTCGTGATTTTCCGTTTAGACCTTTACCAAGAACCTTATTGACAACAGTAGAAGCAAGTGCTCCGGCTGCCCCAGTTCCTAACGCTCCAAGAATTGCTGAAGCCGCTGACGCGATCAATCCTGGAATTGCAGCCAACAACGGGAAAAATCCTCCGATTTTAATCATATTTTTTATTGCAGCCGCAGATAGATTAATCTGAACTCCTTTTGTTTTCTTTAAAAGCTTTATTGAAATGATTAACCTGAGTTTTCGTCAATGATAGTTTATTTGATCCACCAGTCATTTGATCATGTTTTAGCGTAATCGTAGTTCCGCATTGTTTAGCTGAACTTGATTGAAGTTTTTTTATCTGACCAGGTGTTAATGTAACATTAATAGTGTTATACGACATTTTATATAACACCGATTGATTCAATTACACGTCTTCGAATGAAAATCTCGAAGTGAAATTCTTTCAGAATTTTCAAAAGTTTTCCACTGGTGCATCAATAACTCTCATTTTTCCACCACCGCCTTCGAGTATCCTAGATTTATCACTGAGAATAACAGCAATTGCTCTAAATCCTCCAGCCTCACCGATACGAGCTTGAAATTTTACATCAACGGTTGAGTGCTTAGATAGATCAATATGTTGCAGCGAAAAGTAATAAATCGGATACAATTCCCTAAAATCCACTTGTGATATCTGAAGTCCAGTATCGACATTTTGATCACGACCCATAAACGACCACAATCGATGATAAACTCTTCCTATTTGATTATTTTCGTAATCGATAATAAGATTTTCTGCGGGTTATTGTTGATTACTTATTCGCAATGATACTTCACTGACGTTACAACGATCAAATATCATATGAGACCGCAATTGTAGACTATCATTTACTTCTGTGGGTATTTTTTGAGTTCTATTTGAATTTTGTAATACAACAAAAACGTGTCTAGGTGCGGAAACATTTCTCGTCAACGCAAGTTGCCAAGTAAACATTTCAGTACCTGTACTAGACGTAGTAACTGTAGTAACATCACACCAACTCAATAACGATTTTCCTCCTTGGTCCATAAACGATAACAATTGTGTCTCAACGGTCAATGATGGAGTCATAACTGGCATCCACAGCGCTAACTTTGTCAATGTTACAACACCATCTCGTACAGGATCAGGGCCGTGCCAAAGAGCAAGATGATCATTATCTCTTCGTGTAAGCACTACAGAGTGACTTGCGCCAAATATTACTCTTCGGACGTCTCTGCAAAATCCAAATATATGCGACAACGGAATCGTACATGAAAATCTACCAAGGGAATCTATATTCTTTTTTCGTGCTGCAAATCCCGCGTTGTAATTAGGATTATCACCCACAACTACAGGTTCACTTTTAGAACCGTCAGCGAAGGCAGAATTATCTAGCTTAGTTGGTGTTCTTATAGTAAATTGACGATGATCAGCGTGATTGGAAGTATCCTTTGCAAACATCATCGAATGACCCGCAGATTTAATAAAATCATCAGAATATCTAGCTAAACCTACAACTGTTGTTGCAATATCAACATCGTTATCGATGGATTCAATTCTATCAGAACCAATTAGGTATTGGGCGTTGTTGAATAACGCCATTATTCCGTTGTTGACAAACCCAATCGGAATATTTTTGAGATTATCAACAGCTGCATACGGTGTATTGTCATCTTTCCGCAGTTGTCCTTCTACTTCGATGAACGCTTCACACGGCAAGACGTATTTAGATGTGTCAACGAATCTAAGTTCAATTCTAAGTTCAATTCGCGACCTTACATTTGGATCCTGAGCTCGATATGAAAAATATTGATAATCGCGTATAGAATTATTTCTTGCTACAGGATCATTTACTTTAAAAGCATCATCAATCTCATCCCGGAACATTTTATATTAACGTAGTTGATCTAAATGTTTAACCGTTTCAAACCGGAACCAGCAATTAATCTCAACCTTGCCATTTTATTAATCGCTTTACCTATCTTAGTTGGCATTTGTTCCGTAGACTGTAATTGAAAATTTCTTTGTGAAATTCCATTTTTACTTTTACCTCTCGCCAATGACATAAGTTTTTCTTTTGCATCACCCAACATATCAAATGCTTTATTACCAATAACTGTACCAGCTCTATCACCGAAAACCCCAATAGCTTTTGAAGCTATTTCCTTACCAACAGGTAAAATCTTTGGAGCAATTCTAGTAAATAAGTCCATTTCAATACGTAAGTTTATAAACCGGCAATCTTGAGTTTACAACGTAAACAGGTCTTGCTCTGTTCATACTACGATGTATTATCATTTTATTTAAATGCTATATATCTAATTAGTGATCGAAAATGGAAATTCAAAGAATTTCACCAAAGGATTTTCAGTCGCTGTAATAATCATCGGTAAGTTCATCGATGAAACTACGATATAGTCCGATATCCATTACACGTCCTTAAAATAACCGTTGACAGATTTCAGTCGCTTCGTTAATTATCGTTGGGGAATTATTTCCAGCTCGTTTTCCTCCAATAAGAACTTCTAACCGTGATATATCATTGAGGACACTTCTTGAACAGGGTATATTACCACCGCGATATCCCTCGCCGGATTTTTCTTCTTCAGGTTCTTATCGTTGAGGATCTTCCATAACAGGTTCTTCTTGTTTTCTTCGTCGTCCTCGTTTTTGTGGAGTTGATTTTGTGCGTTTTCGTTCTTCTTTTTTTCGTTCTCGTTTTGTGGGAGTTGGTGGTATAAGTTTTTGTTGAGCTTCTCTTGTTTGTTCGTTTTCAAAATCTTTTAATCTAACAGCAGCATCAAATGCACTATACCGTATATCTACTTTGCTAACTTGGTTTAATCCTGTACTAATCTTATAAACCACATCAATCCATTTTTTAAAATCACTAATAAAACCTTTCTTTTGTTCTGGTTTTAAATAATTATATCTATCAACAAAACTAACAGCTGTAAAATTTACCAATTCTTCAGGATCATTTTTTTCTTATCGATAAGTGCTAAAAAATCTTCAGTAAATTTATTTTGTAGCTCTTGATTTCTACTATCAATTTTCTTTGTCGGTTTTTCCTCAGGTTCTACCTCTGGTATTACCTCTGGTTTAGATTCCTTTATCGCGGTTACAACTTCACCAGTTGCTGTTGTTATCGGTTTAAATAATTGTTCAGTATCGGCGGTAAAATCTAATTTTGCTTGTTGACGCGCTTGCAAATTATCTCTGAAAGAATCTCTCACCGGAAGATATTTCTTAATTGCGGCCAACCGTTCTCTAGTTAATCTAGTTATTTGGGCTTCTCCGATGTTTGACATTTATATAAAAATATATCGCTAATTCATCATTGTATCTATAGCTAATTCGGTTAGCGTATAGCAGCAGAGAGGGTGAAAGCCAACTATATGGCGTCTTTTTTTACCGTGTTATTAAGCATTTTCGAGGAAGCCTCGGACCAAATTAGACGCAGTGCACGTTCTTACCTCATGTGTTTAAAACCGCTGATTTTCCACTGAAAATTCCAGGCAGCAAAGGGATGGTGACAATAAAAATGGCGTCGTTTTTTTTTACTGAAAAATTTAATTAAGTATTTTCAAGGAAGCCTCAGTTTGCTAAATTGAGGCCTATTAAGCAATTTTGAGAAAACCTCAGTTTGCTAAATTGACGCCTGTAAAAGTTGGTCTGTTCACCCTCTCTGCTGCTCGTTTTATCGTTTTGATCTTCGAATTAATTGTGCGTTTGATTTCATATTGCTGCACCAGTTCTTTTCTTATTTTTTCGACAACAGTGAATAACGGGACGAATTCGTTTATGTCATTTTCATATGCGAATGAGTCATAAATCGTTGTTGAATTCTCTTAATAAGAGTATGATTTTGGCAGCACGTATTTATTACTTCGAGCATTATCTTTAATATCTTGAAAATCAGAAAAAATCTGATCACAATTTAATTTATCTGACAGTTGAATTCCTTGATTTTTCAATTTTAAAATTTCGGTTATAATTTGTTTATTTTCAGAATTCATTTATATAATATATTATATTTCTAATAAAAAAAAATATTTAATATATTTTTCAAAAAACAGCCGTTATCATTCACTGGGTCTTTTTGTGGCTTTGTGTCTTTCATTGGGTTCTTTCTTGTTTGAGATTTCTCTCTTCTTTTATTTTCGTTTGAGATTTTTTCTCTTTGAGATTTCTCTCTTCATTTTTTCTTTGCAATTTTTTATCTCTTTGCCCCTGTGACAGTTTCTTTTAGCCGATAGTTTATTCTGAACTATCCATTGGGTTTACCCTAGTGTGACATAGAGCTTTTTGCATCCATGCTATTGTTTAATTTGGGGCACCATTGTTGTTGTACACCTACGCCCAAGAATTAATTTCCGGGGGGGGGGGTGCAAAATCACACCGTCACGTATTTGAAGTGACGGGAGGTGTAGACGAAGTACCTTTGGGCTGGCGCCCTCAATTATATAGAAATTCCTTCAGATCGGTACCGTCAACAATAATGCCTACCGCTAGATTCGAACGATGGGTCCCAGGACGAGATTCCATATGTGTATTGTATACACTAGTGTCCATAATCTATAAATCCATGATTTTTACTACGATATATGTGTATCATGTGAAGGGTTTTATCACAGTTATTCTGTATGCCGTAGCATATTTTCCAATTTTTGTATCCACTTTGTTATTTTCGATAAATCCGTTATTGTTGTTGTGGTTTTTCTTTATCCTTCATTCTTTCCATGTTAGGGAGGCATTTGGGTACATGTAGGGCAGATCAAGCTTGTGTTGTTTTACTCCCGTAGTGTATGGGAAATTGTATCAAAATGTCGGTGTGTATAATGGTAATACTCATTGCGGTCGTGAAAAATCATATTGTACCTAATATTTCAGGGATCATTTTATGTTAAAGTGTTTTACATCTTATCAGTTTGGATCAAAGATGCCATCTGGTTGCGGTCAAATTGATATAATGATGACAACAAGAGCTTTCCTTATGCGGAAAACTTCTACCTGGTGAAACATTGCAATATGCAGATATAAAACCAGTTATTTAAACGGCTGTGGTGCGTATGGAAAGACGACTCGTGCAATTGAATTTTTTCGAGGGAAATAAAACATGATTGTGCGAACACAATCATAAATATATAAATATATATATAATAGGAAATAAAACATATATATATATATATATATATATATATATATATATATATAGGAAATAAAACATGATTGTGCGAACACCAACACACAGACTTGCAAGAGAGATGAAACAACGAGGAATTAATACTTGCACTTATCATAGTTTCTTTCGATGGAAAGGTGACGAATGGACTCCTGATCGAATGGCCGAAAAATATATTCCTGAAATCATGATTTGGGATGAGGTATGCACGGTGTCGTTAGATGTATTACAAGGGTTTCTCGAGTGGTTATTGCTAACGAATAAAAAAGTGATAATATGTGGCGATCATGGTCAACCACCACCATTTGTTGCTTTGTCTCCATATAATTGGCTAAAGAATTTTGTACACTATTATGAAGAAATTAGTACTGATCATAGAGCACTTGATCAACAATTACGCTAGTTCAAGAAACTAATCAGATTACAACCGGATAGAATCCAATGTCAAATAGCGCGTGCAATATTTTCGGAAACTCCATTAAATTAAATCTGGGAAGCGTGGAACCCAAACGATTTAATAGTAGCAAGTAGAAAGATAGTCAGAGACACACTTCAGATGAAGTTATCTAACACACAAAGAAAATTCTCAACACGTCGAAGATGCATTGAGCACTGATAAATCTGCATGGAAGTTAAGACAGGCAGCGTCGATACATTCTTCGCAGGGGTTAACTATATCCGATACAATTGTTTGGATCACATATAATCACATCGAGTTTTCGAATTTAGTTTATCTTGCGGTGTCCAGAGTACGAAGAATAAATCAACTTCGAAGAGTTGTTTTAGATTATCATGACACTAAAATAAGCGATAATGTCAGCGATGATATAAGCAGAAAAAGCTCTGATTATGAAAAGCAGGATAAAATAAAATAACAGCAAATTTGACATTGATGCCGAATTTATAATCACACTTAAACAACTCAGAATAATCACTGCGCGAGTTGCAATTGTATAATACGTTGGTGTTGGTCGGATAAATATCCCTGCCAATTTACGGTAGACAGAATGAATAGCAGTATTGGTCATACCATAGATAATGTGATGCTGACTTGTCTTGAGTGCAACAGACGCAGAGGTTCTAGTTAAGACCACGCGGTTGTAATTGAGAATCCTCATGTATCACTTGTAGTTGTTCACGAGCAAATCCTCGCTGAGGAGCAGTTGAATCCAACCTATAGACTGGCAGTATACCCTTAGATCTCGTTATACCAGATATTTTATGTGCAATAACACTCCAAATAGGATCAGTAGCTCTTTTTTTTGGCACCTTCGAGCTTTACTGGTTCATATAAATATCTAAGAGTGAAATTTCCGAGTGTTGGTTGTTTTGAAAAATCATTTTGTGGTTTTACAGGTATATACATTTTTTAATCGCATTGTTAGGTTTCATATTAATTGTTCGAGTCATCTCATTATTCAGCGGGGTAATTACGCCTGGTAAACTCTTGACCCATTGACGAGATCGTTTATCCTGAATAAACTCCTTCGCGTATTGATATCCAAAGAACCGCTCAGCAAGTGTCCGATTAAATCGTGCAACAATTGCCTGATCGCGATGTAGTGCAGTATGTCCTCGTCTGATGGTGACATTATGATGCTTCATAGTTGATAACACTGCACCCTGAATTTCCTTGCCAGGATCAACTTGTAATAGATTTGGCCAATGCAGTTGACCCCTTCGATAAATCCTTTCAAACGCAGACGCGACTTCAGTTGATGACTTCGTCTTTAGCGGTTCTGCTTGTTTTTATCGACTCGCAACATCAACTACCGTTAGCGCATACTTGTAAAAACCATTATGCGGCAGAAATAATATATCAACCTGTTGATCCTCATTAGGTGCGCTGACATCAAAATGCGAGTAGTTATATTGTTTTGGTGGTGGTAGATAAATTTGCCATATCGCCTGTTTGGATAACCAATCCGCTGCAGTGGTATTTTTCACCTTTGCGGCGCTAGCGAGTTTACTGATTGCTTCTTTACCCCTTCAGTATCCTCTTGGAGAATTATAAATGGATTCCATGGTGTTATTAATTTCCAGCAACCGATTTCAATTTACTTTTCATCGCCGATTGTATCAACCATGAAGCCAATTTTTTTGAAGGAATTATCAGTGATAGAATTCAACGCATTAATCAATTTTACATCTGCGATATGTCTGTTTTCAGATTGCTACTTTTATTAGAAACATCATGAGCATGACACGCCTTATCAATAGTGTTTATTGGGTTTTCACTGGATCGGTTTGGTTTGGGTTGGTTTTGATCATCGAGTCTGATATCGAGTCTTGTCCCGGGCCCACAATAACTATACCCTGGAAGGTGTTTTTCTCCTGAATATTTTGCACATGGTGTTCCTGGGAGTTTTACTAATTTGGCTGCAGTATCACCTCCTCGTTTTTTTAAAATCATATGCAGACTTCATAGAAACAAATCTATATTTTTTTGTACCACATTGTATACACTTACCAGCAAGTAGTCCAGTCACTTGTGCCAGTACTCTTCTTACATTTCACACAATATAGATCCATCATTTATTTATAATAAAATGAATGTAATATATGTTTAGGCTTCAAACAAATAATAATCAGTTAAGCATCATGCAGCGCTACCGAATGATATTCGCATGATTGTAATCAGACCATCTGGAAGTGGCAAGACACAACTGCTACTTAATTTGATAATGAGATGGATGAAATGGGATAAACTATATTTGATTGCTCCTAGTGTAGACGATCAGCAATGTTACGAGGTGTTAAGAACTTTTAACCAGAAAGCAAAATCGGAAATATATGAGGATATTATTGAGTTTATAACCGATATCGAGGAAGCTCCGAGCATTGATGATATTGATATAAGTATTAACAATTTAGTCGTATATGATGATGTCGTGATATACAATCAAAATTATCCTCCTATGATATTTTCCAGAGGTAGGCATAAAAATACCGATGTGATACATGTCACTCAAAGATACACTCAAATACCAAAAGTGATCAGAGATAACTGCAATATTCTTGCTCTATTCAACGGAGATGACACACATACGCTACGAAATATTTGGCAAACTTGGTGCAGCGGTGATATGGATTATAATCTCTTTAGAAATTTCTTTAGTCACGCTCAGTCAATTCCACATGGATTTGTAACGATAAATGTGCATGTTTCTAGATCAAGATATCGTGTCGGACTTGTTAAAATATTTGGCTGAAATCCTAAAACGATTTTTAACCCCATAACATCAGAGGGGGTGCGACAATGACTTTGCTTCCCCAAATGAACTTTTTTTTACAATATTGAGGAAGCCTTGGTTTGCCAAATAAAGTTGATGGATTCGTCCCCTCTTCTGCTTCACCTGTTGGTAAATTTGCTAAGCCAATCAATATTAAAATATAAAAGGACGTATGTGCTTCTCAGAGTTTTTTTTTTACCAGGATCGTTGTCTATGGCTGAGCCAAATTCTAATCAGAGTATACCTATTACGGGCGTAGAGTGCGTCGTTATTTATCATCTCCATTGACAATGTAGCAAACAGATGGCTTATGAACTTAGAAATACAATGATCTACCTACTGAACTGCAATAACCAACTACCCAGCCCAGTAATGTTTGCAATTAAAATATTAAAATCAAATAACAGTATGCATTGTGAAGAAAAGAAATTATTAAATGAATAAATCACAATTTAGTTTAACCGTCTATATAAGCATGCTTGCATGTGACAGATATTGTACTGCATAAAGTAAATGAATATATTAATGATGTACAGATAAACATTTAAAATAATAGATACAACTCAAAGATAATCATTTAATTCAAGTTGTATGTCATTATCGAATATAAACAATAAGAGATTCATTTCATTCAATTTGTATGTCATTATTGAATATATACAAGAAGCTTTCCACAACCTGCATATTGAGCGCACTCAGAATCATGCTCGAAATGTCTGTTCAAATGGTATTATAGTAAAATAAAATATACAAAACTTGCCATTCAGGGCAATCTAGCGTTTTGACAGATTAACGAAATGCTATGAACTTCGATCTAAGGTCCAAGAGTCTTGAATGAAACGGCATCACAATAAGATAGATGCGTTGTTGCATGACATTATCTTAGTAATTTATGTAATGTCATCTTTACTTATTTAGGGAAAGAAGAAAACAAAATGTAAGTTGTCTGTCCTTTAATTTCAATTATAGTGTATCCCTTAAATCCAAAAGACATATACACACGAAAATGTGGAAGTGCCACGATCACATATACTGGCATTGTAAATATTAGAACAAAAGAGCTGTTGCATAACATATTCATCGGAAAGGTGTTTAGTAAGTTTTGCCTGCGGAATATTCAGACAAACTTAAGTTGGAGCATTGAAATTGTACTAGACTTGAATTTAAAGTATGCAATATCCCATTTCAAAACTGCTGTATATTTATTACATATCTCAATCTACAATGGATAAAGAAATTAACAGTTTAAACTTCTCTAACAACCAAATTGACAAACTATGTACTGGAAGAACAAATTTGTAAAGGGAATCAAACTTTAAACATCGTGTAAAGAAAACGTTATAAATAATTATACAGAGAAAACACTATATTTTATGTTAGAAATATTCGAACTTAGAGTTTTGAAACATGGTAATACATTCAGAAGATAGTGTGAACCAACCGATTTGCTAAAACGTCATTTGCTTATTAAAAGCTTTCTATAAAAATGAAAAATACAAGGCAATAAAGCCAAACAACCAAAGCCTCTGATTGACCAAGAATTTCTCTAATTGAATTAGTTCATTTTTGTTACTTATCGTTTGTCGTTTGTTCAAATTTTGTGTGTTTGTTCTGTTACCCCGCTGGACATTTTATTGTTCACCCTCTCGGCAACTGCTTCTTAGCCGAACATGTTACCAAGACCAATACGATATCACGATCTATGTAAAGTCAAGGAAGTATTAATTGAGAGTATTGACCAAGATAGTCCTGAAATAGGTGATATAAAAGACAGTATATAGAGAACTTGATATCACTGGGGAACGTAAACGCTAGGGTGGATGCTAATCTTGACACTTGGCTTTCCAATCTTGGCACGTTTGGCTTCAGAAAGGAAACAGAGAACGGGTAGCGGCACGCGATGTGCTCGGTGTTAGGAACATCAATTCATTTTTTCAGACAAAGACACATAATACAGTGTTTTAGGGCATCAAGCGAACAATCACTAGCATTAACTGGACTTGTTCATTACGTGACGGTCTGCAATGAAGGGTGTGTGTCTTACCAATATATTCTTTAACGCTCATTGCGACACTGGACATTCGCTGGTGTGCTGCAAGATAAATTTTCTACCAAGGAAAATACGCCTCACTAGACAGGAAGGTAAATTTAGCATCGACGTCAGCAAGACATCATATACAAAGAAGGCCGATGTATGCTCATTTGTTATTTTCAGGATGATGGATTCAGACCCATCCAACGGCAGTACCAAACTTAGATGGGATCACATTAGATATCGTTTGTACAGCACAGCCACCCAGACGATGTCAAATAACAACGAATGGTTTGAGGATTACTCCCATACACGTACGCTAGCTATATAATAGCGTTACAGCGCTCACCCGTACTACAAACCATCCCGATGTCATAAGACTCTAGAGGCATACATGTCTACAAGGAGCAAAGTGTAGAGGTTAGTATAGGAGTGAGTCAGTGAATATTGGCCTCACCTATATCAGAACACCCAGTCATCAGCATATGTTGGAGACATCAGAGGAATGTGCGATAGCATAAAGAAAGCGACGGGTCTCAGGAAGAAAGTGATATCACCAATGAAGTCTGTCAACGGCGATACCATCAACGACAAGGGCAAACATATGGCACGTTTGATGGAGAACTACTCTGAACTGTAATCCTGGAGAACCACGTGAACAACGGTTGCCGACAACGTCATTACAAAACTCCTGCTCATGGTCTAAATGGATGAGGAACCAACTGTTGCAGAACTAAACAATGCTGTAGCGAAACTATCCAAGGTAAAGCCCATAAAAGGAAGGCATCTCATTAGAGGTCATCAACTGCATCGTCCTCGTGCGGCTCACACATCTACCCGACCTCCTATGCCAGTGATAGGATGAGGGTGCAGTGGCTCTGGACATGAGAGACGAAATCATCGTAGCCCTGTACAAGACAAATGGTGACCAAACTAACTGCAACAACTACAGGGGCAAACCGTTTCTCAGCATCGTAGGTAAAGTCTTCGCACGCGTCATCATGAAAAGACTGCAGACGCCTGCTGACTGAGTGTATCGAGACTCGCTGTGCGGGTTCCGCGCAGAGATGTCCAAAGCAGACATGCTTTTCTTCGTCACTTCGTCAGGCAACTGCAGAAGTAATGCAGGGAACAGCAATAACCCCTCATATAGGCATTTATATACATCACCCTGGCGTTCAATCTAATAAGCAAAACCCTACTCTACATAATCCAAAAGAAGACTGAATGACCTCCAAAGCTGCTAATCATGATCCAGTCCTTCAAAGATGAATTGAACGACATGGCTCAACGTCCGAGCCCTTCAAAATTCTCAGCGAAGTGAAAAATGAAAGCCCTTGAAATGGATGTCAACACTTGGAAAGAGCTTGCTCTAGACTGGTCTAGCTGTCAACACGTTTTGATCACTGGTTTTAAACCTAAGTCGTATTTTAAGTGCAGCAAATGCAACAAGAACTGGGAACTCCCTTGCTGAGTAACATAACCACTACAATCGCTGCACTACCACCAACCAGCATATCTATTATGTTCGCACATCCATCGTCCCTCGAGACTAACGGATGGCAACTCAACGATATGCACAGATACCTAAAGTTATCATAGCTAACTGTAATATTTTAGCTGTATTTAATTGAACTGATACACATACTTTAAGATATTCATGAGACTTGGTGTTAAGGGAATATGGATCTAATTATTCTCAAAAGGTCTATGCAGCTCGAAAACTATCCCACATAGATATATTACGATACATTTATATGATCGCGATGTCGTATAGGTCGTGATAAAATTTTAGTTAAGAAACAGTAGCTAGTCGGATAAAATAATGAATCTAATTCCAGCAGCAGAAAGGGTAAACACGAACTCAATGAACGTCCGGCTGGTAAACAGAACAAACATACAAAATTTGAAAAGAAAACGCAAAAGATATAGTGATAAATATAAACTAACTTAATTATATAAACTCTCGATCAATTAGAGGCTTCGGTTTGGCAGTATTGGCCTTGTAATTTTTATTTTCGTAGGAAACCTTTTAAAGCAAATGACGATTCATAATCGTTCGGTTTCAAATTTAAATATTCACAATGTTTATACCCATATAGACTTCATTTATGTTGAATACCCAAATCGCCATTTAATCATATTCCATGATTCTCTTTGTATTCATCATGACCTGACCATTACAAAACAAATACGAGAAAGTGCATTTACATTTAGTTAGATGACTGTTGTTGTCCTTTCATGGCATGATAGTTGTTTTTCTGAATAATATTTGTGTCGGCGAGTACAACATTTGTCACTGTTTGAGAAATTTGCATGAATAAGCACTTGGCATTACATGGTACTATATTCATAATGCATTATAGTTTGTCTCAAATCCAAGTTTGATCTAGTCTGCCAAACATCGACCTCAATCCGTTTTACATGTCTCAAGTATTCGTGTGTTTAATTAGCATGCAAATAAAACTGCAAAGACGTTTTGTTCTTGAGACAATGAAAATCAGAATTCAAACAAGCAGGATATGTCGACACATTGGTATCACGTGATAATGGAATGTAGATTGCCTTTGTATATGTCGAGTTTCGTTGAAACCCATACTTTCTAATCCAAAGGTATCAAGTGATTGACTATCAAATATTTATCCTCTATTTTACGTTTGTAAAGACAAGATTTTAAGGTTTAGTCTTAACATAGCCTTGTATTGTAAAGGTTTAATAACGCCTTTATTTGGGCTCCATGGACACCATGCCATAATAGGTTACTTCCTCTTTACCTCTTCACATGCTGCCTTTCTTGGCAGTGAAGCAGTTCTTATAAACTGTCCCAGCTGTTTTAAGGGTTGTACAACTGTCTTCCTTATACCATCACGTCATTTCTTTTTCTTTTCATTTCACTCTGTACTTGCAGGTTTTACCTAAACAAACATTCCCTTGTACTTTCAAATCTTATATTCACCAACTATTGCTAACATTTTAAACAGGAATTGTTAAAAAGTTTTCCATGTGACACAGGGAATGCACTTTTAAAGTGGGGTTCCCATGAAAGGATGCACACTTCTTATTTATAACTTCTTATTTGTTATCATGTTTGTAATCCAGTGTAAAACAGTTGCCAAGGACATCATTGGTCTCCATCGCCCAAAGGAAAACAAAATTGGTTACAGAAAAGATTCTGAATCTCTGTGATGTTCGAAGAGACCTCAAAAACAACAGACACACAACAGTGGCAGTGGAGTATCGTAAAATAAACAAGAATAGCAGAAACAACTTGACAAAAGCAAAAGAAAATTGGATTGCACAAAAGTGCACATAAATAGAGAGCAGTCTGATGAAGAATAACAGCAAAACAGCATTCCAAATTGTGAAAGACCTCACCAGACAGAAGCATCCAAGAGTCAGTAGCATTCAGTACGAAAATGGAAACTGCCTCACAAAAGCAAATGTCATTGAATACAGATGGACTGAGAAATGTAAAGAACTATACAACAATCCGTGCACAGGAGACCCAGATTTGTTTAAAGTTCCAACCTCCTCAAATCATGAAGATTTCCCCATTCTCAAAGAAGAGGTGGAGTCAGCAGTTAGAGCACTGAAGAATGGAGTAGATAACTAACCGACCAATTTCACAAAATACAATTATGGGTCTGAAATATTTTATTTAGAATATTCTTTGTGCACACGGACAATTCTGGTAGTATATTCTATCATATAGTTGTTTGTGTAAAATCAATCCGTGTTGATGAAATCGGGGTGCACGACTTGATTGACATTTAAGATTTTGCATAGATACTTATTAGCAAATTTACCCTATCGAGGTCAATCACATCACAAGATTGGTTCATTGAGTTTAAAATGTATTCTAGTTAATAAATTAGTATGACATTGCATTACAGAAGAGATACACTGGTTCTTGCAGAATAAAAAATCCGATTTTAGTCAGCCTCGAAAACGAGTATAAAATGGGCCTGATTTGATTTTTTTCGAGATTTATTTAATGACTTCCATCAATAACATCACATATTAGATTTACTGCGATAGCTTAGGTTACATTTACGTTTCAAGGTGATATTAGTATCCATGCCGCCCCATATGGGTCATTATTATCTCCATGCAACGATTATTTTAGGAACGTTTACATTGATAAGATCGCTGAATTAAGATAGGATCACTGAGTGATTTCTTTATTTCATCGTTTTCAGTGTGAGTTCGTATTACAAATATCGGTAACTGTTGTTCGGTTAATTTAAAATGATCTAGAAATGCATTATCGAAATAAAACCATATGGTATTATCATACGTGAGAGCATCTTTAACGATTATTACTCGATCACGAATTCGTAGATTAATATCCTCAATATCGTCTATTATTTGATTTAAATGCTGAATTGTTCCTAATGTCGAAAGACAGTGATAGCGCAATTTTATTGAAGCAAACATGCTCATCATTTCAGTGTAGGTCACGGATAAGCGAAACGTAGCTAACCGGAAGCAAATATAAAAAGGAAATGACATAGCAGATCAACTGGCTAAAGACAAACTCACCGAACCAAACTATATGCAACTCAAATATAGTCAAACTGAAATATATCATTTAATCTACTCAATGATTAATCAAAAGTGGCAGACTGATTGAGACAAAAACAAACAAGGGAGAATTTTACATAACATCATTAAGGAAGTCCATAGAAAAATCATACCACCTAGGTGCAATAGTTATGAACAGTCTAACATAAATAGAATAATCTTGGGAAAAACAAAACTGGCTAACAGCTTTGGTAAATATATAGGACCCTTTCCACACAGCATTAATTGCTTCAGTTGTAACATACCTGAAGACTTACATCACATATTTAATAACTGGAAAAGCAACAAGAAGGAAAGGAACATATTTAGATCTAAACAACTAAACATCTCTGCACCAAGTACATACCCGGAAGTAATTCAATTAAATAACACCAACCCCCAAAAAACAATTCAACACATAATAGAATTACGTAGAACATCAGGGCTCCTTGAAAAAATATAGTGCAAATAATACTATATAATAAATAACACCCATAAGGAATGCCCCCTGTTGGTCACATGGGTTAATTGGCCAATCAGGGGACAGGACCTGCAACCGCGTAAATACGTTAAGCGAAATTTGTATAATAACAAAAACTAAAATAAACAATATCCATAAGGAATGAGAATGCATAGGACCTGAAGGGTTCCGTTACTTGTAAAAGAGCCCACCTACGCTACGCTGGGTATAACGCCCCGGATGGTACCTGTGCTAAACAAACTTAATAGGATACATTAAAGATATTGAAATGTATAGACTAAGCAGATAAACATTGAAATTTGCATTATTACAAAGTAAATAACAAAACAGAAACAATAAACAAGTGTCTGGGAAACCACCTCTCTTCTGTCTATTCTTACAACTCTTCCTATATACAGCCTCATTGACAGCATTATACAACTAAACTAGGAATGTATTTACAGTTAAAAATCCCAACAAAACGGGATATCAACATGGTCTAAACGTGACCATCTAAAACGTCTCCTGCTTTATGGCATCAAATTAATTTTATGAGGCAGTCTCAAAGTCCAAAGACTATCAGGCCCAGCGACACAATGTCGCAACATAAAAATATTTACTCAAAGTAAGATCCCTAAATTATTACCATATAAGGTAGTCAATGCCCAGACTAACAGGCCCCGCGGCACAAAGCTGCACTAATAATCTAAGCTATAAGAACTAAGGTCTATAACATGATTTAGATGGTCAATACCTGACCATCTAGCAAGACAGCACACGCTGCAATACATTTTTACACAATAACCTTAATTACTTTAAAATTTCTACGTTGGATAACTACCAACGCGAGAATAGGCTGTCATATGAGGTTCTATACTCTACTTTAATAACAGCACAAAGTATTCCAAATTGTTAAGGGAGAACACGGAATGGATACGACGGAAGAAAGCAACATCAAGATGGAGGAACAACAAAAGCAAGACACCCAAGAAGGTCAAAGGACTCACCAGACGGAATGAGAGAACATCGGTTACACCCTGTAACATTCCATCAAAAAGCCCTTTTAAGGGCTATTTATACTTACAGAGTTTCCTTTTGACTCAAAAACTCTTTTCGACAATCTCGATCTTCAAAAATCAGACTTGATCAATTTTGGCTCTCCAGCATCAAAATTAACAACCCATTTCACCTGGCATTGATCAACCTACACATGTCACTTGACATACCTAGTTTACAAAATTGATAGGGAACACACCAAATGGACACTCTGCACTAGACAAAAATTGGAATGTTAGGATGTTAGGAAAAAATATAACTTGAAAGATTGACTCAATTGCACACTTGGCTTACACAATATCGGTATAGGATGTCCACTAGCAACAACTGAACTCGATTTGATAAGGCTAGGGTGTGCAAGACGAACGACATCAAAGTGCAAGTTCACAGATCCTTTTCCTCCTCCTTCGCTGCCTGACTCCAACACCAGCAAATGATTAGAAGTTGAAACCATTTTTCACTAGTCATCATTTGGTGTCATTGCACCTCTAGCTGTGCATCCTCCGAATGGTTGATAGGGTTGAGTGCGTGGCTGTTCTATTACCACTCACCTAGGTCTTTCATTCATGTCGATAGCTTCTTATAGGGGTGCGGCATGACGACCATATTAAATAGCATACTATGTATGCATAAACGCCCGTGGGGATGTGGCACCACTCCTTCCTCACGGGAAAATCTAAATCACTACCATATTAATTGGTAGTGTAAAATAGTGAAAACATGACCCTTTGTGGCCGGTTTCACTTAAAACCATAATTCATTCATTTAGTCTGGCCATCCATTGTTTGACTCGTCCTACTACAAAGATGTGCTCAAGACTAGCTAAGCTTAACGAATCTTACGTCACTCTGCATCGTATCAGACACAATCTGATGCCAAAGCCTGAAGAGATAGAGAATGTTAGAATGCTACAAGTAACGGAAGACCTCATAGAAGAACTCTTCAGAGAGGAAATTCAAAACGACAAAGAAGAATGGACTTAGAAGTTTAGACTTCTGAGCAGCACAGAGAGCAGAGAGAACAGCAGCAGCAACAGCAGCAGCAACAACAGCAGCAGGACCTAGACAGAAGTTTTGTCGACTGCCGTGTGGACACGAAAGAGTTCTCTTTCTCTTTACGAAGAAGCAGACCCTATCCTGTTGCCAGACGAGGACGCAGTCTTAGACGATAAAAGATTGCCATCCCTCCTCGCACACACAAAAAACAGCCCTTTTCAGGGCTGCTCAATATTCTCAAAAAGAATTAATGATTTAATTTGCTAATGGTATGTGAGGAAGTTAGAAAAATATAGAAGTGAGTCTATAATCTCTGTCTATTTTAGTTTTGTTTGAAGTGCGTCTCAAAATTAACAAGCTAAAATACCTAACAGTGACTACACTTATTTATGTCGCTAAGACATTTTAGCAATTAAATTTGTTAAGGACCTACAACATGTACACTATGTACTAGAAATATTTATTGATAGGAAAGATGAAAAATTCTATGACTATATGGATTTGATATAATTGCACAGGTGGCTTACACAATATTGGTATTTGTTCTGCCTTCCTGCTTTGCCGTGACCCGACATTTTACTCTAAGGCGAGACTGCCATTTAACGCGGGTGCCGGGGAGACTGCGACAACACAGCCTAGTGTAGTCAAAGTTACCTTTGGTCCCGACCAATCAAATAGCCCGACCCTCGGGCATTAACTGGTCGCGAAAGCACATAGTTGCGCATGCGACCTTAATTCATATTAAAAAAAAAAAAGTCACCCTATCGTTGACGTTTCGAGCCAAAGAAGATGAGTAGAGTACAAAAATTTAGAGAACTTCAAATGCACTTGGAGAATGCTAGACGTCTCCTGGTCAAGCTGACAATGGAGGCCATAGCAGAGCAGGCCAGGATTGAAAAAGCAGAGGAGGAAAGAAAAAAGAAAGAGGAGGAAGAGATGAGAAGACCGATCTTGCCTCACCGCATGATGGTTAAAGCCTGTCGGGTGAAACTTGAGGTGAGGACGATTCACCACCAGCATCAGCTCGTCAAGCGCAGGCACAGCCCCAACCACATCAACCACAGTCTCAGCCGCAACAACCACAACCTCATCCACGGTTTCGAAATAGGAGAATAGAGAGGGAAGTTTTCACTATCCCTCGAAGTGAAGACTGGGATAGTGAAGCCACTCATTCTCCCTTTGCGCTCCCAATCACAAGAATGAATTGGGAGAACGATTGGAGCAGGAGATGTGTGTGTGGGGCTAGACCTGGGAAGTGTCAGCATTAACCAGGTGTATTTTGAAGTTAAAAAACAGCCCTTCTCAGGGCTACCAAAATGTCCAGAAAATGAGAATGTTCAAATTGCCAATGGGTATGATAGAGGAGTAGTGTAATTATAAACGCTGACTCTTTACTCTGTGTGTGTGTGTCTGTGTGTGTGTGTGTGTGTGTGTATGTGTGTGTGTGTGTGTGGTTAGTAAATGGTGTGAATTTGAATAGTAAATGATATGGTTTGTTTTGGCTGCTTCCCCGTGTGTGGATAATAAATGGTGTAAATTTGGATAGTAAATGATATGGTTTGTTTTGGCTGCTTCCCCGTGTGTATGGATAGTAAATGGTGTGATTTTTGGATAGTAAATGATATGGTTTGTTTTGGCTGCTTCCCGTGTGTGTGTGTGTGTGTGTGTGTGTGTGTGTGTGTGTGGATAGTAAATGGTGTGATTTTGGATAGTAAATGATATGGTTTGTTTTGGCTGCTTCCCCGTATATGTGGATAGTTAAATGGTGTGATTTTGGATAGTAAATTATATGGATTGTGAATAGTATATAATATTAAAAGTGAGTGTAAGGGATGTTTTCCTTCACGTCCGTGCTTAGCATGTATCTACTCAATCGTCCGTCATTTGAGCCATTCAATTTTGAATATATCAAGATGAACATTGACTTGTTTATCCAACTCCGAGACAGTTGGCTTGGATTCATTGATGCAGAATATGAAGTGGAAAGACTTGAGGAAGAATTTCAGTGTAACCTGGACTTTGTAAGCCATTTGAAATTAGCGAGAGATCTATTAGAAGGTATGATAGAGGAGGAAGTCAAGAAATTAAGAATACTTATTAAAACAAAATATATAAGAATCGGGCACTTGAAGGAGACACTTGATAATGTCATCAAAGTCAGGTGCTTTCTAGAAGAAACATTACATTTGATAGAGTGGGAATATGTAAAGTGGGGTCTAGACCGGCTAAAGAAAGCAGAAGCAATGATGAGAAAGGTGATGGAAGAACAGGTGATCCAGATTAAAGATAACTGGGCTCAAGAGAGATAGGAACAAAAGAACAAAAAGAAGAAAGATTTACTCAAAGTTAGTATAACAGTGACATACGCTATCGATGTACATGCAACTGTCCGTGTTAAAATGCAACACGATCTCATATCGCACAACAGTTCTTAAACTTCGTACGATTTTAACCGAGTATGTGCGGTCCACGTTTGTACACATGAAAGCCAACTCAGGTAAGGGACAAAATCAACTTTAACTCCTTTAAGCCTTTGCTATTTGTTTATGTGAATTACTTGTTGAAAATCACTAGTTTTTGTTATCTTAAAGGTAGTACTGGGGTTGGCTCAGGTATTTTTCGCTCTCTTGGGCCGTATTAAAGAAGTTTGATGCATGTTTGTTAGACTCCTTAACTCAGCCCAAATGTTAGACTTCCATTATTCTCCTTCTCTCTTAGACACTGGGTTTTGTTACTGCTGCTTCATTTTCCTGTCTTTTTGTATTGCTTCATCAACTTGTTGCTGTTTAATGAGAAAAGCTTGATCTGCTTCTTTCCACTGTTGAAACAAAATCCAAAATCATCTTCTATCTCTATTTAAAATCCTCAACGTGTCGTGAGGAAGAAGACGGTGGCTAAGGTAATAAATAAATTCTTGCGCAAAAGAGAGAAAATACACTAAATCACAAATAAAATCGGTCTCTTATTGAAATAAAGTTGTGTTGACTTTTGTAGCCGATGCTATACTGTCGATTCTCGTCTCCACGGCCGGTAGAATCCAATTCATCGAATTCTTAGTTTCCGTCATGATTTTAAACTGTCAAATCGATTCACGGCGCACAAACATAAGTGCACATATATAAATAATGTGACGTCATATACCACTTTCTTTGGATTGGAAGACAGACTCCACACAGTGACTGAATTTCGTAACGAGTGTTAGGATTCGTGAAATAGTTTAATCCGTTTCGATCCACTCTTCCACTATAAATAAACCCAACTCACTGAATTCATTTCGCCTATTTCAGTCTCAAGATGTGGACGAACGTAGAGCCGTCTACACTCGTATTGGCCATGTTCTTCCGCACAAACGAATGCATGTGAAATCAACATGAACAATTATCAGGATCACATCTACGAGCATTTGGCAAAAAGGAATGTATTGTGGAGAGATAAGGATTTTTGAAGAGTCCTTCCTTATATGCGGACCAGACGTCAGCCAAAGTTTGAAGAAGAAATGAAGACCTGTGAGATGCCCGCTGTCTTAACGAAATGATGTAAACATTAATAGTAACATTAAAAGCGCTTAGCAAATCTGAATCACCCGTACTAATTGCACCATAATTATGACGAACTCTAAAGATCGTGGCAGTATAATCATCCTCGTTCAAATTTAGATGTTTTGGTAACAGAAACGACGAATAATTAGAATCGTCTGGAGTGCATTTAGCTAATTGATCATCATCCATATCTTTAATATTTTCAAACGTTCCAGGTCTGAGTTTATCAATTAATTTTTGAACCTATAGAATAATTTCCTACTCTTGCTTTTTCTCCTTCTTTCGTACAATCGTTCGTTGTTTCTATTTATCAATTTGATCTGTTTTTGTTCTTCATAATTAATATGCAAATTGTTTATCACATCAATATCAATATTATTCGATGCATTTTGTGTGTCGATTCGACTACTGTTAGTTTAAAGGTTATAAAACAACATCAGCCCCGTGTTGTATCTTGTTTTTTTATTTATTTTTTCATGTTTTGGTTTCAACATTTGTTTTCTCGCTTTATAATTTGCAACAACAAGAGCTGGACATTTATCTGGATCAAATGTTTTGTATAATTTTAAAGTACATTCACCACATTATTACGTACATTTTCAACTGTCTTCATCGGTCTTTTTTTAACTTTTTAGCAACACGTTTTACTGGTTGAGGCATTCGAACATGAAGATCTTGATGTTTCTTCATCTTTTGTTTGTAAGGTAGTTTTTTCAAAGTGAGGCAGAAGGGGTTTAGTTGTTTCAGTAACAGATCTTAATAACTGTTGAGAACTCTCTGCAAAATCCATCTGAGATTCATGACGTTCTTGTAAGTTTCGCCTGACATATTTCTTAATTGCTTCTAATCTTGTTCGAGATATTTTAGTTGTTTGCAGCTGGCATATCTTGTGTTATTTTATTGATATATGGTAATACTATAATTTACAGTAGCAGAGAGGGATCGATAACGAATAAGTATTACTCAGGATAAACTGTTTGAAAGACAAAAATAAAGTAACACAATTACCGTTGTGCTGATGCTTTTTGACGTGTTTAAGAACTGTTGTGACAATGTCATGCACGAGTACAAGTTAGACTCTGCATGTTACTTATTATTAGCCGAATGTTTTCGGACACGTTGTTAAAAACAATCAACAAAAATCAAAATCGATTTACCATTACTCACCGATATTTCCGAACGTATATTTAGGAAGAATGTATTTAGAGCAGGAATTAATATGGCAAGGCAAAGAACCCATATGTGGATGGTGATGACGCTGCTGCCCCTACATACAACACATTCACGGAATGACATCATCATCAGTAATAGTTATGCCTTCGAAGTTGATACACATAGCACTGAACAACATCATTGCGCCCATTACGATTTGTCCATAACTTCTGTTTGTTTTTTGTTGGTGTATCAGTCAGTTGCGAACGCGTACACATATCTAGAAACCAAAACTGGGTCAGTAGTACATAGCTACCAACCCTAATTATCAAGGTACCCTACAAACGTTTTACGCGGGCGACTGAAACCGTACCCGATGTGAAATCAAACTTTGTGTAACCTTGGTAGTTTTTGGAATTGCATTACCGAATTTAAAACTAGCCATGTGTGTAATATATTTGCATAGTGTAGCGAATGGAAGCTGTGTTACGTATTCCTGAGATAATTTTAGAGGTCATTTGTAATTTCTAATCGCACTAAAGACCATATAATGTGTGTGATTACATTTTTTAATAATGTCGTGATGACTTTGATATATCCTACACCAACCCGCAATCGGTTAAAAATGTCAAGCTATGTAATATTTCCAGTGGTACCCATACAGTCACCCTATGTTGAACCCATGAGCGGTTCTTGTATTAAATGCCAGATTGTAGCGAAAGTGAAATTTGATTTCCCTGTTCCCATCATACCATCCCTATCAATGATTATCAGAAAATGGATTGTATTTTCCATTTCGCCATCGTTAACCAATAGTTAAATTGTACCATATATTTATATATAAATATATATATATATATATATATATATATATATATATATATATAAAATCTTTACATTTGGGCTTAGAAGAATGTTATTTAAATAATTTACAAATCTGACGCCTTTGAGGTACATATTTGGGCTGAGGAGAATGTTATTTAAATAATTTACAAAGCTGACGCCTTTGAGGTACATACTAACAGGATGCTCCTGTATGACTTCCTCCATTCCTAGGACATATTTATTTTTGTTCTTATAGTTACGACTTTGCATAGTTTGGGGAAACTCACATAACGTCCATTGTCACCTTGTACTATTCGCACAACCAATTAAATGCATGATGAAACGACAATCTAATGAGTAGCCATCTAAAATGATTTTTCCTATCTGTGTTATCTTCGATAAGCCTTTAGACGTTGGTCGATGGTGTTGAAGCCACTGCATTGATTGTTTAGTGTGAAGAGAGTAGTGCAAGTGAAACCTAACATGCCAATATACCGTGGTTTCTTATTATTTGCGATATATATTCCTTGACAGGAGAAACATGATGGAAAAATACAAAATAATGTTTTTATGATGCAGCCACCTTCATGTTAAAATCATTGACAATAAATAGGCAACAAAAACTATCCACAATACTGCATTCGCTTGTACGATAAAAGATCGAAATACAAACTATCATATTTTGGAACATTATTTTGTTTTCATTCGCTTTCCACCGGTTAGATCCGGATATTAAACTAAAGCAGGAAGTAGAGTTCAAGTACTCTTTATCAGACGACAAATATAGCTTTCTCATTGAAACACACCGTCAAGTAGACTCAGTTGACAGTCAGGATTTTAAACAGCAGAGCGAAGGTAGGGAAACGGCTTTTATTGGTTCAACATTATTCTAATATGTGTGTTTAAATAATTTTTCACCCTTTATATTGGTTGGTCTCATCTTTCTTCTGTGCTTTTTCAGTACACATTAATTAAACAATTAACATTCGACCATCGTTCTTTTACCTATTTATAACTGAAAACTCCTAAACACACGTATTCAGGGAATGATAAAATTTCCAATAAAATACGGATTGCTATATTATTATAAATCTTTTTGTCTATCATTTGCATATTTGTATGTAACTCGAAACAACATGTATTTGGTTAACATATGCATAAGAGCAGCCAATGTCTGCTAGACAGGACATTTAATTCAACTGTCCTTGTTCTTTATACATAAATACAGACTAAATGAACACCGCATATATTAGAGTTATTATGAACTTTTTGTTTTGCATTAAACGCTCAGTTTATGTACATGTATGCATTTTGAGAAAGGTGCCATTTAAACCTAAATGCATTATGCTAGTCTAACATTAAATATTTAAATATGCGGTTTATTGTCAGTTTTATATATATATATATATATAACATAAAACATCCCAATTATTAATTATCCCAATTATTAATCATTATTAGTCGATCAAAGCAGGTTTTGAATGTAAAGTGTTGCACTGATTCAGATTCATTCTTCTCTCTGTCTCTCTTCCATTATATGTTGTTTGGCTTGTGCTTTTATACATCAGTTTCATATATCAACAATATTGAGCAGTCAAATTGCGATCTGACGAAGGAAAATTCCGCCTCCAACACATATAGTGCCCGTTCTGCATATTTCCAAATGAACCTAGAATGACACACAATTTAATCGCAATACTTTCTAGTTTCATTTCGTTCCTCCCATCCCCACCCACATTTACTCGCACAAGAAAAAGCAAACGCAAATAGAGGGAGTAACTCAAAATATACATTTAATAATCTACAATACATTGGTCTCCACAGAACTTATCAACAGTATTAATATTATCAAGTAAGTTGAAATGACATGTCGACACTACGCGAGATATTCCTTTGTTATGAGGCGCTCATAATGTGATCTATTTAATGCTTGTGTATCAAACTTTATGATAAATATACTAAAGGCCTTAAAACCAATGGCTTTTAAATTTGAGAATGTCCGAATGCCCGCACTGAAACATTCTTTCACAGTGTGTTGGTTGGCCAGGTAGTAGACTAATCGACCCACAGAGCAACATGGGGATTGACATTGAAAATATATGCCCTTATGATAACTCTATCTTAGCCCGAAACTCTCTCTCTCTCTCTCTCTCTCTCTCTCTCTCTCTCTCTCTACCGCCTTAGTAAGATACACTTTTTTGACTGTCATGAGACAATATAGCTGGCTCTATGATGGATGCAATCATACATTGTTTACATACATTTCTTAGTTATAAACCGTAAGCACGGATTCAAATCCCAACATGTTCATACTGAATCGGCTGTTACGAGTTCGTCCCTGTGCAAGGCAACTTCCTCGCCTCGACAATAAGGTGCTAGTGTGCCTTTAAACAATATAAACCAATTGGTAAGGCAATACAGATTCATTTTCTGAACCACATTCACTTGACGGCTGGATTTGTTATCGTATTTAATTTCAATCTACATCCACAAACCGTCTTCTAAAAGTGTTATCATCTTGATTTGGAAACTGCTTTCAAATGTCAGAAATGACTAGATACAGTGGCATCTATCATTAGCTTCAAGGAGTGTAGTATAGGGGCGAATACATATTTTACACTTACTAACATATTTTTGTATGTATTAAATGGTTAAAAAAGTATGATAAGTTTTTATTGAAATATTAAATACAAGTAAGAAACACAACTTATATTTATTGTATTTTTTTCTGTACCCATGTTATTAGTGTTCTTTCCTTTAAACGAATTATAATATCGAATTGAAACCGAGAACATTTTCGGTGACGTCCAACACTTCAAGTTGACGTTAGAGATAATCACATTTACTTTGCTACACCATCTGGATAGAGTCCATTGTAGCTGAGTTTCAACAACGAATAAGTAAAGCAAAGTTAACTCTTTCAATTGAAATTGAATAACATAATTTGTTACGGCATTTTTGCCTGACATATATAGTTCGATTTGTCTTATTTGTAAGAATCATCGCTGTATTGATTCTGAAGAAAAGATCAGATACTGTACTAATATACAATCACCTTTTATCAATATTTGCTTGCTCCATCCAAGCGTAGGATTTTTTTATTAAGTAAAAACGAAAGACGTATAAAAATCCGACTATTAGCCGTGTACAACATTCAAAATCGGGATACATTTCATTACATAACATTAAATGTTTTATAATATTCAAAATGTTTATGTGTATTTACTTTCCTGATTTGCTTTGTTTTCATTTGATACATCGCCCTACATTTCGTTAGGAAATGTGTGATATGCCGTCTTACTGTATGTGCCGTCTTGGTCTGTGTTTAATCACACACATGCGGTCATGTCACCAGTGAGGCACGCTACTCAGTTGTCATTGACATGATCATATGTTGTTACTCTCAGTCAGTAACTGTATCCGTATAATACATACCTTTACCATTTGTTGAGATAAATATATTACACAAACGTGTATTATCAACATTAACATTGTTTGCTAATAGTTGACAGCACAACAGCTACCTTTCATCCAAGTTTTTTAAGTACTGTACCACTAAAAGCAACAATGGAGATTCAATATCAAGTTAGTAATGCTCTACAATATGACATATTACGAGGTAATCAATATATACTTCATGTTAGGTATCCACTAGTATACTCTGGGTTAGACAAAAAGTCCCCGTAAACAATTTGATGGATACTAAATATTGAATCATTCTTTCATTCGCGTTGATTCATTTACTAAAAAATTTTTTTTTCATAATGTTCTTAAATTGGTATTCAGTATCATCACATTTCATTTTATGTATGTATGTATGTATGTATGTATGTATGTATGTATGTATGTATGTATGTATGTATGTATGTATGTATGTATGTATGTATGTATGTATGTATGTATGTATGTAGGTATGTATGTATGTATGTATGTATGTATGTATCTATGTATGTATCTATGTATGTATCTATGTATGTATCTATGTATAGATGGATGGATGGATTTGTGAGTGTGTGTGTGTGTGCACATATGAGAATTGATGCTTTTTGTGCTAGACATCCCTATAAACGATCACACCGCGGTACGTTAAATATCCAAATCACACACAGACACAAACACACACACGCACACACACACACACACACACACACACACACACACACACTCAGTCACATCCATCCTGGAGTCAAAATGGGATTTTGAATTTTAAATGATATTGGCAAAACGAATACTATTTCTTTCGAGCGAAGTGAGTAGACCTAAAATGGACCGTTGGGTGTTTACTTATCTGCATTAAGCCTATCCCACGGCCAATGTCTACTTATGGACTTGCTCTTATCGATGACTTGGTATGACTTACTAGTTTTGGTATTTAATGCATGGGAGGTGTGTGAACTGAGCTTGGTGGTATGGCACGGGAAGGTCATTGCCTATTGGATCGTAATAAAGAAGTTTCATACATATATTTCACACTCATCATCTAGGTCAAAATGTCTTAGAGTACAGTCAACGTTTGCTTTTTACTGTACTCCTTTTTCTGATATACCTTGTTTTTGCTTTGCTGCTTTGTCTCCTTCATGTCGTTTCCTTTTGTGCCTTTGCAACAAGGTGACACATATTTGTTGACCATTGTATTGCGCCGTTAGATCGGTTACCTTCTACCCAAAAATTCCCTAACATACTAAACGCAGGGGAACAACGAGAGCTTTGCCTCCATTTCAGTCACCCTCCCAGCAGTCACCGCTTCACAAATCCTCTTTTACACACTGATTTGTAGTCGATTTTATAGCTTATGTGTGATAGATAGATATTCCAATTTCGAATCCTATACCTCCTTCCTTTGTTTGGATCAGTATATATATATATATATATATATATATATATATATATATATATATATATATATATATATATATATATATATATATATATATATATATATATATATATATTCTCAATCTTATTCTATAGAATTATGGACGTTGCACTTATACAAAGTGTACACAATTTAGCATATATCCATGCTCTAATATATCCTTACACATGATACTCTTACACAGTATACACAAATAGTCAAATATATATGTGTGTGTGTGTATGATCTGGAATTTCAACTTAGCTTTAAAATGTCTGTTTTATCGCTAAGATGTTTAGCACTATATCTGTGTAGCATGATGTCCTCCCATTCACATGATCCTGACATCTGACCGGTCAGTTCTAGCACTAACCTCCTAATGGTGAGCACCAAGCGAGGCAGCTGCTCGACCTAGGTTTGTAAGTTGCGATCTGTGATTATGTAAAGTTTTTGACTATTTCTTCGAGATTTGTACTCATATCGTAGCGATGTTAATTCAATATTAATTATAGTGTTATTACCGTCCACGTATTTCTCAGTTACGGCGTCAGCAGAACGCTCTGATAGTATTGGCTATTTCATCATTCAAAATGTGGTTGCTATTTGACATCAGCATTAGCTACTGCTTCAGATGAGGTAAATTCAGATGTCACAAAATGACAGAATAAACAAGTACAGATATCACTATTTTGCAAATAGTTTTCATAAAATTGAGTGTGTACACACTCTTTTGATAACAATATAACAAATACAAGAGTCAAGAAGGATATTTTTGTTCCAACTGCTGTTTGAATTTGGAACATTTTTCATTTACATGAGATTATTTTGAATTTTAGTTGTATTCCGTGAGATTTTTGCGAATCTCATTGACAGTGCAGAACATTTGAAACATATGTGAATACCTTGAGACTGTTTGAATCGTAATCATAATCCATATGTGCAATTATGTGAATATCTTTTTAGTGCGTGTTATTATTTGACACGAGACTTCTTGAATCTGTATTTCAGTTTGATATAATAGTTGGCTTTTCTTTTTTAATGTGTGAATGTTGGTATAGAGTGATTGGATCAATTGTATGTTGAGAGTGTTTGATAATCATTGTATTTTTACATCATATATTTTTCTTTGCTTATTAAGTTAATATGTTTCATCTTTCACACAATGTGTTTGATTTATTCGTTTAATCCTAAAATACATTTGCTTTGTATTCTGCGAGATGGTATCCTGTAAGAGATAACACATCCGGCTGGCTAGTCAGTCGTAATCCTTCGGGCATACACGCCCTCCATTGGTCCCCACTTGGCACTCAGCTCTCGCCTGTTGGTGACTATATGTGTGGTTCCAAGAAGCTGTGGAATGCGCAGAGGCCCCATCCACGGAAAAGGTCTAAACTGGTCCGTTAAACTAGGCTTAGGGTAGCCGGCAGGCCTTAAACCCTCCGTGAATTAGGTTTTGGCTAGATAGATTGTGAAGAATGGATGAGGCAGCCTGCGCGGAGGAACCAATAGCTGGTCAGCGGGTAGAAAGGCGATTCTCAGCAAAACGTCGTCGAGCTCCAGGAGCTAAAGATACACGTAGGACGTCATGGTTACCCACTGTACTCAGCTCGTCTCTGGCCGTCGCGACATTGAGAGTGAACCGACGAACTCCGCAACTCTTCTTCACTTAAAATAAATTCACCACGGAAGTCATTCTTGTCATCAACCCATCTTATTTCATCACCAAGTAAGGTCATGTGGATACAGGCAAGCAGTGTACCGGCAGGTGTAGGCACACTGGCAGCCGTAGCCTCAAACCTTTACAGGTGGCACGGGCCATTAGTGTCGTTCGCCACTGACATGGAACAGTAGTGGAATCCGGCAACCCCATGAGTGACTGAGCAGCCCTCTTCAGGAATGCACTGCTCACATCCATGGTATGGGGTAGAGGATATAAAAGAAGCCATAAACATTGTCTGATTCAAACGTCCCTGGTCAGCTTACCGCGGCTCCAGGAAACCCAACTCTAGAGGTCACAATACAATCAAATGAGAATTGTTCCTCTCACACTTGTCGCATGGAATGTGTGTACCTTACTGGATATAGACGATTAGGAAAGTCCATAGAGGAGAACCGCTCAAAAAGAAAGGGAATGCATGTTTGACAAGTTCTCCAACTCCTGTAAAATCTTTGGTCTCACCATAAATACCAAAAAGACTGAAGTCCTGTATCACCTTGCCCCAGCATCGCCCTATGTTGAGCCCAACATCACTGTCAATAGCCAAAAAATCAATGTTGTTAACTGCTTCACCTTGTTTGGTAGCACACTATTGCAGATTATCACTATTGACGACGAGGTGAACCTCGCATTACCAGAGTCTGAACAACTATCGGCAGATTGTGTGCCAACGTCAAGATTACAAGTAGCAGCAGCTTCTAGACCAAACTAGTCTACAGGGTAGTTGTACACCTCACACTACTTTACGGATACGAAAAGTGGACGGTGTACTAACGAAACGCCTGGAAGCTGAACAATTTCATATCACAAGTCTCAGGAAAATCCTCAACATGAAGTGGCTGAACAAGGTCACATATACTGATGTACTCTCTCCAACAGGTATAAACGTGCTCCACACGATCCAGATACAGTGCCAGCTACGCTGGGTGGGATATCTTGTACGTATGGCAGACAAGCAGCTGCCTACGAGACTATTCAGGAAGGACAGTGATCATAAGAAAGTCAGAAGAAAGCTTCAAAGACAATCTAAAAACTGCATTAAAAGCGTTCAACATAAATCCTGATTCCTGGGAGCAAACATCAAGCGATCGAGTTGCATGGTGTTACTATGTGCACAAAGGCCACAAGTTGTGCGAATCTAGCAGGACAACAGCTGCTGAGCTGAAGATGCAGGTCAGAAACGTACGTGCCATCAACCTCCCTGAAGATATCCCATTTATCCCTTGTGTCTTGTGCAAACGAACATTCCCTGCAAGGATTGGCCTTATCAGCCATTTTTGCACGCATAGACTAGAACCAGCCCCATCAACTCTTGGATGACTAGAGTGTTCCTCG
>JARLTB010000360.1:4935000-5100000 GCA_030141615.1 Unio pictorum | reverse complement strand
AGATTCATGCAATTCATTTCTGTCAAAACTGTTTACAGCAGAGTGCAAACCAAAGATTAGTCAGTAGTTATTGGTAAGTGCAGCATAGTCGTAGCACAGAGGTTCCTCTTTTAGAATGGTGACTTTTTGACGAAGAAGACTTAGCTTGGGAAAGTGAGACTATAACAAAAGCACGTCACTGTGCTCATTAATTTAATATTTGGTGGACCCCGTTTATCTGAGTGCTCTAACATTTACCGATTACTGCCACCTCACATCTGTCGCATACAAGTTCGAGCATTGCCAGTAGATTCCCTCGGTTTAGTGGTAATACGTTGATTTCGTCATTTCCTTATAAGACATGTTTCAAATTACACTAATCGGTTGGAAACAGGACCTGTATAACTGATTGTCATTCAAAAACTACTTTGGGTATAAATGGAACACGTGATATGAAGTTGTAACAATAAAAAATTTAAAGCTTACAATAAATCGATATATATATATATATATATATATATATATATATATATATATATATATATATATATATATATATATATATATATATATATATATGAATACTTCACCATTCTTGGTCAGGGATGTCCTTAATTCCTGAAATCGTACCAAGAGTTGTACTTTTACAATAATATTATAAGAAAAATAGCAGTACTTTATCACAGAGAGCGAACAAAAGTATATATATATATATATATATATATATATATATATATATATATATATATATATATATATATATATATATATATATATATATATATATACAATTTAAAATTTTAGGTTTAAAATTCTTTAGATGGGAGAGATTTTCTAGAAATGGATAACCTATATACTTTACAAGTAAACACCAGATGTTAACCTCATTTTCTGACCTTGCTTCAGAGTTGTAAACAAGTTTTTAAAAATGATTGGTTGATTCCAAGGACAAAATAGAGTAAAGTATTAACATCTTTCTAATTTAGTTGGGTCATACGATGTTTGCGTGATTTCTTGAACGTGAGATTGTTCTGAGAGATTCTGGAAGGTCGTGACCCCTTTCCTGTTTACGTTTCAACAGGTATTTAAATTATTTTTTGGGAGAGTAGTTCAGTAGAAGTTGGGCTTTTATAATATTAAGTTGTGTATTCTTTTTGAGTTATTTTTAATTACCGTGTACTGGAATTTGTGTCAATTCGTTTGGAGCAAGTGAAATTATTTAATTATTTATCTGGAAAAGAATATGTGCTCATAGATTTTTATTTGGATTATTATAAATCTAAAACTGACTTCAGCACGTGACATCGTCGTCCATATTATATTACATCGTCAAGATTTGAACCGGGAACTATTAAGACGTTGTATTATCAGGACTGTAATCCAGTGTAAAACAGTTGCCAAGGACATCATTGGTCTCCATCGCCCAAAGGAAAACAAAATTGGTTACAGAAAAGATTCTGAATCTCTGTGATGTTCGAAGAGACCTCAAAAACAACAGACACACAACAGGGGCAGTGGAGTATCGTAAAATAAACAAGAATAGCAGAAACAACTTGACAAAAGCAAAAGAAAATTGGATTGCACAAAAGTGCACATAAATAGAGAGCAGTCTGATGAAGAATAACAGCAAAACAGCATTCCAAATTGTGAAAGACCTCACCAGACAGAAGCATCCAAGAGTCAGTAGCATTCAGTACGAAAATGGAAACTGCCTCACAAAAGCAAATGTCATTGAATACAGATGGACTGAGAAATGTAAAGAACTATACAACAATCCGTGCACAGGAGACCCAGATTTGTTTAAAGTTCCAACCTCCTCAAATCATGAAGATTTCCCCATTCTCAAAGAAGAGGTGGAGTCAGCAGTTAGAGCACTGAAGAATGGAGTAGATAACTAACCGACCAATTTCACAAAATACAATTATGGGTCTGAAATATTTTATTTAGAATATTCTTTGTGCACACGGACAATTCTGGTAGTATATTCTATCATATAGTTGTTTGTGTAAAATCAATCCGTGTTGATGAAATCGGGGTGCACGACTTGATTGACATTTAAGATTTTGCATAGATACTTATTAGCAAATTTACCCTATCGAGGTCAATCACATCACAAGATTGGTTCATTGAGTTTAAAATGTATTCTAGTTAATAAATTAGTATGACATTGCATTACAGAAGAGATACACTGGTTCTTGCAGAATAAAAAATCCGATTTTAGTCAGCCTCGAAAACGAGTATAAAATGGGCCTGATTTGATTTTTTTCGAGATTTATTTAATGACTTCCATCAATAACATCACATATTAGATTTACTGCGATAGCTTAGGTTACATTTACATTTCAAGGTGATATTAGTATCCATGCCGCCCCATATGGGTCATTATTATCTCCATGCAACGATTATTTTAGGAACGTTTACATTGATAAGATCGCTGAATTAAGATAGGATCACTGAGTGATTTCTTTATTTCATCGTTTTCAGTGTGAGTTTGTATTACAAATATCGGTAACTGTTGTTCGGTTAATTTAAAATGATCTAGAAATGCATTATCGAAATAAAACCATATGGTATTATCATACGTGAGAGCATCTTTAACGATTATTACTCGATCACGAATTCGTAGATTAATATCCTCAATATCGTCTATTATTTGATTTAAATGCTGAATTGTTCCTAATGTCGAAAGACAGTGATAGCGCAATTTTATTGAAGCAAACATGCTCATCATTTCAGTGTAGGTCACGGATAAGCGAAACGTAGCTAACCGGAAGCAAATATAAAAAGGAAATGACATAGCAGATCAACTGGCTAAAGACAAACTCACCGAACCAAACTATATGCAACTCAAATATAGTCAAACTGAAATATATCATTTAATCTACTCAATGATTAATCAAAAGTGGCAGACTGATTGAGACAAAAACAAACAAGGGAGAATTTTACATAACATCATTAAGGAAGTCCATAGAAAAATCATACCACCTAGGTGCAATAGTTATGAACAGTCTAACATAAATAGAATAATCTTGGGAAAAACAAAACTGGCTAACAGCTTTGGTAAATATATAGGACCCTTTCCACACAGCATTAATTGCTTCAGTTGTAACATACCTGAAGACTTACATCACATATTTAATAACTGGAAAAGCAACAAGAAGGAAAGGAACATATTTAGATCTAAACAACTAAACATCTCTGCACCAAGTACATACCCGGAAGTAATTCAATTAAATAACACCAACCCCCCAAAAACAATTCAACACATAATAGAATTACGTAGAACATCAGGGCTCCTTGAAAAAATATAGTGCAAATAATACTATATAATAAATAACACCCATAAGGAATGCCCCCTGTTGGTCACATGGGTTAATTGGCCAATCAGGGGACAGGACCTGCAACCGCGTAAATACGTTAAGCGAAATTTGTATAATAACAAAAACTAAAATAAACAATATCCATAAGGAATGAGAATGCATAGGACCTGAAGGGTTCCGTTACTTGTAAAAGAGCCCACCTACGCTACGCTGGGTATAACGCCCCGGATGGTACCTGTGCTAAACAAACTTAATAGGATACATTAAAGATATTGAAATGTATAGACTAAGCAGATAAACATTGAAATTTGCATTATTACAAAGTAAATAACAAAACAGAAACAATAAACAAGTGTCTGGGAAACCACCTCTCTTCTGTCTATTCTTACAACTCTTCCTATATACAGCCTCATTGACAGCATTATACAACTAAACTAGGAATGTATTTACAGTTAAAAATCCCAACAAAACGGGATATCAACATGGTCTAAACGTGACTATCTAAAACGTCTCCTGCTTTATGGCATCAAATTAATTTTATGAGGGAGTCTCAAAGTCCAAAGACTATCAGGCCCAGCGACACAATGTCGCAACATAAAAATATTTACTCAAAGTAAGATCCCTAAATTATTACCATATAAGGTAGTCAATGCCCAGACTAACAGGCCCCGCGGCACAAAGCTGCACTAATAATCTAAGCTATAAGAACTAAGGTCTATAACATGATTTAGATGGTCAATACCTGACCATCTAGCAAGACAGCACACGCTGCAATACATTTTTACACAATAACCTTAATTACTTTAAAATTTCTACGTTGGATAACTACCAACGCGAGAATAGGCTGTCATATGAGGTTATATACTCTACTTTAATAACAGCACAAAGTATTCCAAATTGTTAAGGGAGAACACGGAATGGATACGACGGAAGAAAGCAACATCAAGATGGAGGAACAACAAAAGCAAGACACCCAAGAAGGTCAAAGGACTCACCAGACGGAATGAGAGAACATCGGTTACACCCTGTAACACTCCATCAAAAAGCCCTTTTAAGGGCTATTTATACTTACAGAGTTTCCTTTTGACTCAAAAACTCTTTTCGACAATCTCGATCTTCAAAAATCAGACTTGATCAATTTTGGCTCTCCAGCATCAAAATTAACAACCCATTTCACCTGGCATTGATCAACCTACACATGTCACTTGACATACCTAGTTTACAAAATTGATAGGGAACACACCAAATGGACACTCTGCACTAGACAAAAATTGGAATGTTAGGATGTTAGGAAAAAATATAACTTGAAAGATTGACTCAATTGCACACTTGGCTTACACAATATCGGTATAGGATGTCCACTAGCAACAACTGAACTCGATTTGATAAGGCTAGGGTGTGCAAGACGAACGACATCAAAGTGCAAGTTCACAGATCCTTTTCCTCCTCCTTCGCTGCCTGACTCCAACACCAGCAAATGATTAGAAGTTGAAACCATTTTTCACTAGTCATCATTTGGTGTCATTGCACCTCTAGCTCTGCATCCTCCGAATGGTTGATAGGGTTGAGTGCGTGGCTGTTCTATTACCACTCACCTAGGTCTTTCATTCATGTCGATAGCTCCTTATAGGGGTGCGGCATGACGACCATATTAAATAGCATACTATGTATGCATAAACGCCCGTGGGGATGTGGCACCACTCCTTCCTCACGGGAAAATCTAAATCACTACCATATTAATTGGTAGTGTAAAATAGTGAAAAAATGACCCTTTGTGGCCGGTTTCACTTAAAACCATAATTCATTCATTTAGTCTGGCCATCCATTGTTTGACTCGTCCTACTACAAAGATGTGCTCAAGACTAGCTAAGCTTAACGAATCTTACGTCACTCTGCATCGTATCAGACACAATCTGATGCCAAAGCCTGAAGAGATAGAGAATGTTAGAATGCTACAAGTAACGGAAGACCTCATAGAAGAACTCTTCAGAGAGGAAATTCAAAACGACAAAGAAGAATGGACTTAGAAGTTTAGACTTCTGAGCAGCACAGAGAGCAGAGAGAACAGCAGCAGCAACAGCAGCAGCAACAACAGCAGCAGGACCTAGACAGAAGTTTTGTCGACTGCCGTGTGGACACGAAAGAGTTCTCTTTCTCTTTACGAAGAAGCAGACCCTATCCTGTTGCCAGACGAGGACGCAGTCTTAGACGATAAAAGATTGCCATCCCTCCTCGCACACACAAAAAACAGCCCTTTTCAGGGCTGCTCAATATTCTCAAAAAGAATTAATGATTTAATTTGCTAATGGTATGTGAGGAAGTTAGAAAAATATAGAAGTGAGTCTATAATCTCTGTCTATTTTAGTTTTGTTTGAAGTGCGTCTCAAAATTAACAAGCTAAAATACCTAACAGTGACTACACTTATTTATGTCGCTAAGACATTTTAGCAATTAAATTTGTTAAGTACCTACAACATGTACACTATGTACTAGAAATATTTATTGATAGGAAAGATGAAAAATTCTATGACTATATGGATTTGATATAATTGCACAGGTGGCTTACACAATATTGGTATTTGTTCTGCCTTCCTGCTTTGCCGTGACCCGACATTTTACTCTAAGGCGAGACTGCCATTTAACGCGGGTGCCGGGGAGACTGCGACAACACAGCCTAGTGTAGTCAAAGTTACCTTTGGTCCCGACCAATCAAATAGCCCGACCCTCGGGCATTAAGTGGTCGCGAAAGCACATAGTTGCGCATGCGACCTTAATTCATATTAAAAAAAAAAAAGTCACCCTATCGTTGACGTTTCGAGCCAAAGAAGATGAGTAGAGTACAAAAATTTAGAGAACTTCAAATGCACTTGGAGAATGCTAGACGTCTCCTGGTCAAGCTGACAATGGAGGCCATAGCAGAGCAGGCCAGGATTGAAAAAGCAGAGGAGGAAAGAAAAAAGAAAGAGGAGGAAGAGATGAGAAGACCGATCTTGCCTCACCGCATGATGGCTAAAGCCTGTCGGGTGAAACTTGAGGTGAGGACGCCTTCACCACCAGCATCAGCTCGTCAAGCGCAGGCACAGCCCCAACCACATCAACCACAGTCTCAGCCGCAACAACCACAACCTCATCCACGGTTTCGAAATAGGAGAATAGAGAGGGAAGTTTTCACTATCCCTCGAAGTGAAGACTGGGATAGTGAAGCCACTCATTCTCCCTTTGCGCTCCCAATCACAAGAATGAATTGGGAGAACGATTGGAGCAGGAGATGTGTGTGTGTGGGGCTAGACCTGGGAAGTGTCAGCACTAACCAGGTGTATTTTGAAGTTAAAAAACAGCCCTTCTCAGGGCTACCAAAATGTCCAGAAAATGAGAATGTTCAAATTGCCAATGGGTATGATAGAGGAGTCGTGTAATTATAAACACTGACTCTTTACTCTGTGTGTGTGTGTGTCTGTGTGTGTGTGTGTGTATGTGTGTGTGTGTGTGTGTGGTTAGTAAATGGTGTGAATTTGAATAGTAAATGATATGGTTTGTTTTGGCTGCTTCCCCGTGTGTGGATAATAAATGGTGTAAATTTGGATAGTAAATGATATGGTTTGTTTTGGCTGCTTCCCCGTGTGTATGGATAGTAAATGGTGTGATTTTTGGATAGTAAATGATATGGTTTGTTTTGGCTGCTTCCCGTGTGTGTGTGTGTGTGTGTGTGTGTGTGTGTGTGTGTGGATAGTAAATGGTGTGATTTTGGATAGTAAATGATATGGTTTGTTTTGGCTGCTTCCCCGTATATGTGGATAGTTAAATGGTGTGATTTTGGATAGTAAATTATATGGATTGTGAATAGTATATAATATTAAAAGTGAGTGTAAGGGATGTTTTCCTTCACGTCCGTGCTTAGCATGTATCTACTCAATCGTCCGTCATTTGAGCCATTCAATTTTGAATATATCAAGATGAACATTGACTTGTTTATCCAACTCCGAGACAGTTGGTTTGGATTCATTGATGCAGAATATGAAGTGGAAAGACTTGAGGAAGAATTTCAGTGTAACCTGGACTTTGTAAGCCATTTGAAATTAGCGAGAGATCTATTAGAAGGTATGATAGAGGAGGAAGTCAAGAAATTAAGAATACTTATTAAAACAAAATATATAAGAATCGGGCACTTGAAGGAGACACTTGATAATGTCATCAAAGTCAGGTGCTTTCTAGAAGAAACATTACATTTGATAGAGTGGGAATATGTAAAGTGGGGTCTAGACCGGCTAAAGAAAGCAGAAGCAATGATGAGAAAGGTGATGGAAGAACAGGTGATCCAGATTAAAGATAACTGGGCTCAAGAGAGATAGGAACAAAAGAACAAAAAGAAGAAAGATTTACTCAAAGTTAGTATAACAGTGACATACGCTATCGATGTACATGCAACTGTCCGTGTTAAAATGCAACACGATCTCATATCGCACAACAGTTCTTAAACTTCGTACGATTTTAACCGAGTATGTGCGGTCCACGTTTGTACACATGAAAGCCAACTCAGGTAAGGGACAAAATCAACTTTAACTCCTTTAAGCCTTTGCTATTTGTTTATGTGAATTACTTGTTGAAAATCACTAGTTTTTGGTATCTTAAAGGTAGTACTGGGGTTGGCTCAGGTATTTTTCGCTCTCTTGGGCCGTATTAAAGAAGTTTGATGCATGTTTGTTAGACTCCTTAACTCAGCCCAAATGTTAGACTTCCATTATTCTCCTTCTCTCTTAGACACTGGGTTTTGTTACTGCTGCTTCATTTTCCTGTCTTTTTGTATTGCTTCATCAACTTGTTGCTGTTTAATGAGAAAAGCTTGATCTGCTTCTTTCCACTGTTGAAACAAAATCCAAAATCATCTTCTATCTCTATTTAAAATCCTCAACGTGTCGTGAGGAAGAAGACGGTGGCTAAGGTAATAAATAAATTCTTGCGCAAAAGAGAGAAAATACACTAAATCACAAATAAAATCGGTCTCTTATTGAAATAAAGTTGTGTTGACTTTTGTAGCCGATGCTATACTGTCGATTCTCGTCTCCACGGCCGGTAGAATCCAATTCATCGAATTCTTAGTTTCCGTCATGATTTTAAACTGTCAAATCGATTCACGGCGCACAAACATAAGTGCACATATATAAATAATGTGACGTCATATACCACTTTCTTTGGATTGGAAGACAGACTCCACACAGTGACTGAATTTCGTAACGAGTGTTAGGATTCGTGAAATAGTTTAATCCGTTTCGATCCACTCTTCCACTATAAATAAACCCAACTCACTGAATTCATTTCGCCTATTTCAGTCTCAAGATGTGGACGAACGTAGAGCCGTCTACACTCGTATTGGCCATGTTCTTCCGCACAAACGAATGCATGTGAAATCAACATGAACAATTATCAGGATCACATCTACGAGCATTTGGCAAAAAGGAATGTATTGTGGAGAGATAAGGATTTTTGAAGAGTCCTTCCTTATATGCGGACCAGACGTCAGCCAAAGTTTGAAGAAGAAATGAAGACCTGTGAGATGCCCGCTGTCTTAACGAAATGATGTAAACATTAATAGTAACATTAAAAGCGCTTAGCAAATCTGAATCACCCGTACTAATTGCACCATAATTATGACGAACTCTAAAGATCGTGGCAGTATAATCATCCTCGTTCAAATTTAGATGTTTTGGTAACAGAAACGACGAATAATTAGAATCGTCTGGAGTGCATTTAGCTAATTGATCATCATCCATATCTTTAATATTTTCAAACGTTCCAGGTCTGAGTTTATCAATTAATTTTTGAACCTATAGAATAATTTCCTACTCTTGCTTTTTCTCCTTCTTTCGTACAATCGTTCGTTGTTTCTATTTATCAATTTGATCTGTTTTTGTTCTTCATAATTAATAAGCAAATTGTTTATCACATCAATATCAATATTATTCGATGCACTTTGTGTGTCGATTCGACTACTGTTAGTTTAAAGGTTATAAAACAACATCAGCCCCGTGTTGTATCGTGTTTTTTAATTTATTTTTTCATGTTTTGGTTTCAACATTTGTTTTCTCGCTTTATAATTTGCAACAACAAGAGCTGGACATTTATCTGGATCAAATGTTTTGTATAATTTTAAAGTACATTCACCACATTATTACGTACATTTTCAACTGTCTTCATCGGTCTTTTTTTAACTTTTTAGCAACACGTTTTACTGGTTGAGGCATTCGAACATGAAGATCTTGATGTTTCTTCATCTTTTGTTTGTAAGGTAGTTTTTTCAAAGTGAGGCAGAAGGGGTTTAGTTGTTTCAGTAACAGATCTTAATAACTGTTGAGAACTCTCTGCAAAATCCATCTGAGATTCATGACGTTCTTGTAAGTTTCGCCTGACATATTTCTTAATTGCTTCTAATCTTGTTCGAGATATTTTAGTTGTTTGCAGCTGGCATATCTTGTGTTATTTTATTGATATATGGTAATACTATAATTTACAGTAGCAGAGAGGGATCGATAACGAATAAGTATTACTCAGGATAAACTGTTTGAAAGACAAAAATAAAGTAACACAATTACCGTTGTGCTGATGCTTTTTGACGTGTTTAAGAACTGTTGTGACAATGTCATGCACGAGTACAAGTTAGACTCTGCATGTTACTTATTATTAGCCGAATGTTTTCGGACACGTTGTTAAAAACAATTAACAAAAATCAAAATCGATTTACCATTACTCACCGATTTTTCCGAACGTATATTTAGGAAGAATGTATTTAGAGCAGGAATTAATATAGCAAGGCACATATATGCGTGCAAAGAACCCATATGTGGATAGTGATGACGCTGCTGCCCCTACATACAACACATTCACGGAATGACATCATCATCAGTAATAGTTATGTCTTTGAAGTTGATACACATGGTACTGAACAACATCATTACGATTTTTCCATAACTTCTGTTTGTTTTTTGTTGGAGTATCAGTCAGTTGCGAACGCGTAAACATATCTAGAAACCAAGCTTGGTAAGTAATACATAGCTACCATACCCTAATTATTAAGGTACCCTACAAACGTTTTTCGCGGGTAACTGAAACCGTACCCGATGTGAAATCATACTTTGTGTAACCTTGGTAGTTTTTCGAATTGCATTACCGGATTTAAAACTAGTCATGTGTGTGATTTATTTGCATAGTTTAGCGAATGGAAGCTGTGTTACGTATTCCTGAGATAATTTTAGAGGTCATTTGTAATTTCTAATCGCACTAAAGACCATATAATGTATGTGATTACATTTTTCATGACTTTGGTATATCCTACACCAACCCGCAATCGGTTAAAAATGTCAAGATATGTAATATTTCCATTGGTACCCATACAGTCACTCTATGTTGAACTCGTGAGCGGTTCTTTTATTAAATGCCAGATTGTAGCGAAAGTGAAATCTGATTTCCCTGTTCCCATCTTACCATCAATATCAATGATTGTCAGAAAATAGATTGTATTTTCCATTTAGCCATCGTTACCCAATAGTTAAATTGTGCTGTATATATATATATATATATATATATATATATATATATATATATATATATATATATATATATATATATATGTATATGTATATGTATAAGTATATATATATATATATATATATATATATATATATATATATATAGTACAATTTAACTATTAGGTAACGATGGCTAAATGGAAAATACAATATATATATATATATATATATATATATATATATATATATATATATAATAATCTTTGCGTTTGAGCTGAGGAGAATGTTATTTAAATAATTTACAAATCTGACACCTTTGAGGTACATACTAATAGAATGCTCATCTTTTACTTCCTCCATTCCTAGGACATATTTAGTTTAGTTCTTATTGGTACGACTTTACATTGTCTGAGGTAACTCACATAACGTCCATTGTCACCTTGTACTATTCGCACAACGAATTAAATGCATGATGAAACGACAATCTAATGAGTAGCCATCTAAAATGATTTTTCCTATCTGTGTGATCTTCGTTACTTTTAGACGTTGGTCGATGGTGTTGAAGCCACTGCATTGATTGTTTAGTGTGAAGAGAGTAATGCAGTCAAACCTTACATGTCAATATACCGTGGTTTCTTATTATTTGCGATATATATTCCTTGACAGGAGAAACATGATGGAAAAATGCTAACTAATGTTTGTATGATGCAGCCACCTACATGTTAAAATCAATGACAATATCTATGCAACAGAAATTATCCACAATACTGCATTCGCTTGTACGATAAAAGATCGGAATACAAACAATCATATTTTGGAACTTTATTTTGTTTTCATTCGTTCTCCACCGGTTAGATCCGGATATTAAGCTAAAGCAGGAAGTAGAGTTCAAGTACTCTTTATCAGACGACAAATGTAGCTTTCTCATTGAAACACACCGTCAAGTAGACTCAATTGACAGTCAGGATTTTATACAGCAGAGCGAAGGTAGGGAAACGGCTTTTATTGGTTCAACATTATTCTAATATGTGTGTTTAAATAATTTGTCACTCTGCTATATTGGTTGGTCTCATCTGTCTTCTGTACTTTTTCAGTATACATTAATTAAACAATTAACATTCCACAATCGTTCTTTTACCTATTTATAACTGAAAAATCCTAAACACATGTATTCAGAAAATGTTAATATTTCCAATAAAATATTATTATAAATCTTTTTGTCTATCATTTGCATATTTGTATGTAACTCGAAGCGACATGTCTTTGGTTATAATATGCATAAGAGCAACCAATGTCTGCTAGACAGTACATTTAACTCAACTGTCCTTGTTCTTTATACATAAATACAGACTAAACGAACACCGCATATATTAGAGTTATTATGAACTTTTTGTTTTGCATTAAACGCTCGGTTTGTGTACATGTATGCTCTTTGAGAAAGGTGCCATTTTAGCCAACATGCATTATGCTAGTCTAACATTAAATATTTAAATATGCGGTTTATTGTCAGTTATATATATATATATATATATATATATATATATATATATATATATATATATATATATATATATATAACCTAAAACATATCAATTATTAATTATCCCATTTATTAATTATTATTAGTCGTTCAAAGCAGATTTCGAATGTAAAGTGTTGCTCTGATTCAGATTCATTCTTCTCTATGTCTCTCTCTTCCATTATATAACGTTCGAGCTGTGCTTTGATACATCAGTTTGATATATCAACAGTATTGAGCAGTCAAATTGCGATATGACGAAGGAAAATCTCGCCACGTATCCAAATTCTGACCGATCTCCATATTCCTAAAAGAACTTTGAATAGCACACAATTTAATCGCAATACTTTCTAGTTTCATTGCGTTCATCCCATCCCCAACCACATTTACTCGCACAAGATACAACAAACGTAAATTGATGGAGTAACTCTAAATTTACATTTACTAATCTACAATACGTTGGTCTCCATAGAGCTTATCTACAGTGTTAATATTATCAAGTAAGTTGAAATAACATGTCGACACTATGCGAGATATTCCTTTGTTATGAGGCGCACGTACTGTGATCTATTTAATGATTGTGTTTCAAACTTTATGATAAATATACTAAAAACCTAAAACCGATGGCTTTTAAATGTGAGAATGTCCGAATGCCCCCACTGAAACATTCTTTCACAGTGTGTTGGTTGGCCAGGTAGTAGACTAATCGACCAACAGAGAAACACGGGGATTGACATTGAAAATATATGCCCTTATGATAACTATATCTTAGCCCGAAGCTCTCTCTCTCTCTCTCTCTCTCTCTCTCTCTCTCTCTCTCTCTGACCCGCCTTGGTAGAGAATTGAAATTAGTAGAGACTTGACATTAAAAATATATGCCCTTATGATAACTCTATCTTAGCCCGAAACACTCTCTCGCTCTCTCTCTCTCTCTCTCTCTTTCTCTCTCTCTCTCTCTCTCTCTCTCTCTCTCTCTCTCTCTCTCTCTCTCAGAACCGCCTTAGTAAGATACACTTTTTACTGTCATGAGACAATATAACTGGCTCTATGATGGATGCAATCATACATTGTTTACATATATTTCTTAGTTATAAACCGTAGGCGCGGATTCAAATTCCAACATGTTCATACTGAATCGGCTGTTACGAGCTCGTTCCTGTGCAAGGCAACTTCCTCGCCTCGACAATAAAATATTAGCGTGCCTTTAAACAATATAAACCAATTGGTAAGGCATTGAAGATTTATTTTCTTAACCACATTCACTTGACGGATGGATTTGTTACCGTATTTAATTTCAATTTACGTCCACAAACCGTCTTCTAAAAGTGTTATCCTTTTGATTTGGAAACTGCTTTCAAATGTCAGAAATGACTAGATACAGTGCCGTATATCATTAGGTTCAAGAAGTGTAGTATAGGAGTGAATAAATATTTTACACTTATTAACATATATTCGTATGTATTAAATGGTTAAAAAATATGATCAATTTTTATTGAAATATTAAATACAGATAAGAGACACAACTTATATTTATTGTTTTTTTATTTATGTATCCATGTGATTAGTGTTCTTTCCTTTAAACGAATTCTAATATCGAATTGAAACAATGAATTTTAGGTGACGTCGAACACTTCATATTGACGTTAGAGATAATCACATTTACTTTGCTACACCATATGGATAGAGTCCATTGCAGCTAAGTTTCAACAACGAGTAAGTAAACCAATGTTAACTCTACGCCCCTATATTTTCAGTTGAAACGAATAGCATAATCTGTTACGGCATTTTTGCCTGACATATATAATTCGATATGTATTATTTTTGATACAATGATCGCTGTATTGATTCTGAAGAAAAGAGCAGACACTGTAGTAATAAACACCCTTTATCAATATTTGCTTGATCCATCCAAGCGTAGGATTTTTTTATTAAGTAAAAATGAAAAACTCTTAAACATCCAACTATTAGCCTTGTACAAAATTCAAAATCGGGTTACATTTCATTACATCACATTAAATGTTTTATAATATTTAAAATGTTTATGTGTATTTACTTTCCTGATTTGCTTTGTTTTGATTTGATACATCGCCCTACATTTCGTTAGCAAATGTGTGATATGCCGTCTTACTGTATAGTGCCATCTTGGTCTGTGTTTAATCACACACATGCGGTCGTGTCACCAGTGAAACACGCTACTCAGTTAAGTCATTGACATGATCATATGTTGTTACTCTCAGTCAGTAACTGTATCCGTGTAAAACATACTTATATCATTTCTTGAGAGAAATATACTACACAAACATTTATTAGCAACATTATCATTTTTTGCAAATACTTGACAGCACAACAGCTACCTTTCATCCAAGATATTTAAGTACTGTACCACTAAAAGCAACAATGGAGATTAAATATGAAATTAGTAATGCTCTACAATATGACAGGTGACGAGGTAATCAATATATACTTCATGTTAGGTATCCACTAGTATACTCTGGGTTATACAAGAAGTCCCCGTAAACAGTTTGATGGATACTAGATATTGAATCATTCTTTCATTCGCGTTGATTTATTTACTAAATATTTTTCTTTTCATAATGTTCTTAAATTGGTATTCAGTATCATCACATTTCAGTTTTTGTATGTATGTATGTATGTATGTATGCATGTATGTATGTATGTATGTATGTATGTATGTATGTATGTATGTATGTATGTATGTATGTATGTATGTATGTATGTATGTATGTATGTATGTACGTATGTATGTACGTACGTACGTATGTATAGATGGATGGATGGATGGATTGATGTGTGTGTGTGTGTGTGTGTGTGTGTGTGTGTAAATATGAGAATTAATTCATTTAGTGCTAGACATCCCTATAAACGATCTCACCACGGTACGTTAAATATCCAAATCGCATACAGACACACACACATATACACACGCACACAAACACACACACTTACTCATATCCATCATGGGGACAAAAAGGAATTTTGAATTTTAAATGATATTGGCAAAACGAACACTATTTCTTTCGAGAGAAGTGAGTAGACCTAAAAAGGACCGCTGGGTGTTTATTTATCTGCATTAAGCCTATCCCACGGCCAATGCCTACTTATGGACTTGCTCCTGTCGATGACTTGGTATGACTTACTAGTTTTGGTATTTCATGCGTGGCAGGTGTGTGAACGGTGTTTTGGTGGTATGGCACGGCAAGGTCATTGCCTCTTGCGTCCTAATAAAGAAGTTTGATACATATATTTCAGACTCATGATCTCTGTCAAAATGTCTAAGAGTACTGTTACCGTTTGCTTTTTACTGTACTCCTTTTTCTGCTATACCTTGTTTCTGCTTTGCTGCTTAGACTCCTTCATGTCGTTTCCTTTTCTGCCATTGCAACAAGGTCACGCATATTTGTTGACGATTGTATTGCGCCTGAGCATTTGAATATGGCATGAATCATTTTAGTAATTACTGTTGGGTGTGATCCGTGTTTAACATAAAGATGAAAGATATGCGAAGATTGCATATATATCCTGTTTGAATACGTAGTTCTATGATATTATAGATTTTAATTTGACTCTAATGATTTACCTCTAGTGTTTAATTTAAGACAATAGCTTGCGTAAATGTATAAATATTAAGACACTTCATTTTGTCTTTGCGAAGTCCAAATATATAGTTTTAATCTCAAGTGGCACACTTGATCACTTGATATAGGATACGCGGTTGGTCCTGGTAAGCCTGTATAATCCTGGCGACAGTATAATGCCAACTAAACAAGTAAACGGAAGCAAAGACCCCATCTCTACGATCAGGGCATAGGAAGCGCAAGAAGAAAAGACGATGAGACTATGATGATATACAATATTATATGGTAAACGAAAACTGGAAGAAAAATGGCATGGTTAAGAAAAGAAAATAGAAAGAAGATAAGGGGTACCTTGAAAAGTTTTTCAAGGTCAAACGTTTTGAACACAAGGACGGAGCGTATGTACATTATCTGTACGAAGAAGCGAGCGCAGTTATTGAATACGTCAAGAATACCTAGGGAAGACATTCCAAGTTCAACAGAGATAATGATAGCTATTGAGGTCACACATCCAGGATATATCAACAAGCTTGATTCGGTAAACCCAATGGGATATGGAGGGTATTTAATTAGACCGAAAGGGAAAGAACCCATACTGCCATTAGGGGAATTTACAATGAGCAAATGAACCATAATTGTGGAAGAACTAGAACCATTTCAAAGAAAGATAAAAAGAGAAGAGGAGAACATTTTTTCGATATTCCTTTAGGGATAACATTAGAAGCAGTGGTTAATCACTTTGAAGACAAGTTTGCAATCAAAGTAATTACATCAAGACTGGGAACCATTGAGACAACCAAAATTAACAATGGAATGCGAATAGTCGAAATAGAATAGGAGCAATTAAAGACAATCAAAAGGTCCCACATTATGCACAGCGTTCTAGCCAAAACCTGGTACAAAGGATGTATTTACGACGGGGCATCTAACAGGTGCTATGAGACAGGTCACACTCCCTTCAAATGTTTACAAAACGACACTGACCCAAGAGAAAGTTTACAGCAACAACAACAACAAAAGCAAGACCAAGTAGAGACCTTGCAACAGTAAAAAAGACATAGAAACCAATCCCCAAAATACGGACGATAATCACTTTAATAGATTCGACAATGTTGACTGGAAATCAAATACTTCAAACAATAGCACAATAGGAGAAACTGCGACCAGCGAGTAAAATATAAACACACAAATAAAACGTATAGAAAAAGGGAAACACAAATCATGCTCCAGTGGAAAAGTTGATATCGACATTGAAAGAAAATAGCAAAAGAAATGATCACATCAGTATCGAAAGAAAGACCAAGAGAGGAAGGAACAGAAGCAATCACAAGTAAAACTTTAGTGAAAGAACAGATTACAGCAGATAAAGAAGATAAAGAATATAGACCAAACGAAACAAAAGCAAAAGAAATGACAAAAGAGAAGACAAGGCTAGAAGGAAAAGGAAAAGGAGAATTGAGAACGGAGAACAAGATTACAACATGAGACAAGATTTTTTTAAAATGGAGATGAATGCATTTAAATTTCAAAGCTATAAAAACCAAAACAAAAAAAAAATGAAAAAATACAAACAAAAACAAAATTGCACAAATTCGAATGAATAACAAAATATACTCATGTAGCAAACACCAAATATCAGGCCACGAGGGCCTCCCCAGCTGGTCTGAAAAGATCAAAATGGGGGAAACGAAAATTGACACGTTCATAATAAATTAAAATCTGTAACAAGTGTCTGGTCATTTTGTAATATTGTTAATAAGGAAAAAAAACTTGTGATTTTGTTGTAATTTGTTTTGACATGCGTCATTAAATTTTTCCCCAACACCACAACAATTCAAAATACAAAACAAGTTATTAACATTCACTAAAACTTCTTCTAAAACAAATAAATATCTTTTTTCATTTCAATCTAATTGCTATCTTGGTTACAAAGATTTGTAAAGGGTTAACTCTGAAATGACAAAATAATGTGGATGATATACTTCGCAATATTAGACCTACTCTACATAAATTGAATACTGCTCACACTGGACTGATTCATCATTCGTATATCCTCACATTATCATGGTATATATATATATATATATATATATATATCGATGTTATTGCTACGCAAGTCTTTACTGCATTGTGCTATGTATCTTCATCAATTATACTATCGTGTTTATAGTATTTAGCTTACCGATTAAAGTGTAGAAATCATTATGCATTTGAGTAAAGGTTATATATGCATCTTATGAATATGACCTATATGTTAGAATACAGAAAGTATAGTTCCACTATATACAAATAAATACAATATCTTAAACACCCTACACCTATGACTCAACGGGATTCCAATTATATTTTGATGTAGTCGGTTTAGTCATGAATTTGTATGAGGGTATATACTGCAGCTGAATATGTTTTAACTGATCTGGAAGCAAAATTATTGTATGAAATTATACATTATCGATACCTACTAAACCTTTGCTAAAGGTCTATTTGGTATCGTACAGGAAAATACAAAAGTTCGGATTAATGGCATCTTAACATCGATGCATTTACTTAATAGCAATCGACACATACGAAATGTCAATCATATATTACGCCAAAAATACTATATCGAACATTTTGCAAAGGATATTCATGATATAAATGTTCATTAAACAACACAAATTAATGCTGCTTGTTCTGTTCAAGAACCCTATATTTTGAACTACATACCTGTCTTGTAAATTAAACAGCTTGTATAATGGAGGGAAAGCAAGAAAACAAATTGAACAAAACGAAAGGCAATAACATGAGAAAGAATTGCATTGATTGCTCATATGTACTATATTACATACATTCTGGTTTGACAGTTGCATGAGCTTACCTCAAAGGTTCCACATGATGTTCTCTAATCTTATCTCCTATCCACGAGATGTAATCAGTTTAATCAGTCGTGTTATAAAAGAATTTAATGTAAAACATCTTGGACCGCTCCGGTGGCCTAGTGGTTAGAGCGTTCGTATAGGTTAGTGCTAGGACTGGTCGGCCTGGTGTCAGGTGTCATGATAATGTGACTGGGGGGACATCATGTTTCATGTCTCCGCCATTATGCAACAGTGCTAGACATCACTATCAACTGCCTCACTGCAGACTTCGTAGCGATACGACTGAACAATTGTTAAAGCTACGTTAAAAATCCTAATCAAACAAATCAAACAAGCAAATATAAATTTTGAACTGCGAGTATAGTGCTTTGAACTAAGGGGTTACCTCCATTCTGTAACTGTTGTTGCATTCAGTGGGTGCAAGGTTTCTGATTTTGGGAAGAAGTGAATGTAAAAGTGAACTAAAGATTCATGCAATTCATTTCTGTCAAAACTGTGTACCACAGAGTGCAAACCAAAGATTAGTCAGGAGTTGTTGGCAAGTGCAGCATAGTCGTAGCACAGTGGTTCCTCTTTTTGAATGGTGACGTTTTGACGAGTTGGCGAAATAGAAAGCTAAGAAGCCTTCGCTTGGGACAGTGAGACTATAGCAAAGCACGTTACTGTGCTCATTAATTTAATATTTGGTGGACACCATTTATCTGAGTGCTCTAACCTATACCGATTACTGCCACCTCACATCTTTCGCATACAAGTTCGAGCATTACCAGTAGATTCCGTCAGTGTAGTGGTAATACGTTGATTTCGTCATTTCCTGATACGCCATGTTCAAATTGCATTAATAGGTTGGAAACAGAACCTGTATAACTGATTGTCTTTCAAAAATTATTTTGAGTATAACTGGAACACGTGAGATGAGGTCGTAACAATAAAACATGTAAATCTTATAATAAATCGATATATATATATATATATATATATATATATATATATATATATATATATATATGAATACTTCACCATTATCGGTCAGGGATGTCCTTAATTCCTGAAATCATACCAAGAGTGGTACTTTTAACATAACATTATAAATACAATTGCAGTACTTCACCACAGAGAGCGGACAGAAGTAGTTGCATATATATATATATATATATATATATATATATATATATATATATATATGTATGTAGTCTACAATGCTTCTTAATGTACTTGCCGCCCATTGTTTTTCTGTTTCTAACAGAACAAAAAATACTAGAATAAACCTATGGCTGGCATATTCAACAAAATTATCCATCTCAGTCATAGCACCAGATCTTAGTCTGCGGTACAGAGAGTGTTTGGTGGCGCTTTTGAATTTATTCAGGAATTTCAGTCACTCTATGTCATTATCTAACATTTGGCTCTTCTCTATGGTCTAAGGCACCCTTATTATTATTCAGTCTTTAGAACTGTATTTTTTTATATTAGCTAGTATGATAGTGTTGGTGTAGCCCTATTAAGACGAATTATTTGTTTTTTGTGTCACTCGTAAGACACTATAGGATTTAACAATTGTTACAATTCGTGCAAAGAAGAAATTCTTCATTAAACAAAACAGCAACACCATTTATAATAATCACGAATAAAAATGTAAACATCATTCGTATATTTATAAACAGTTAATCAATGATATTGTTTTATGTTTACATTTATTTACATATAATGTAGAGAAAAGGTAATTTAAATGAATGAGATTAAACTATGCTGAATGCATTCGTATCATTAAGAGTGATTTTCCTTTCATGTGCTCAAGCTGACTCATACTTACGTGTAATTATTTGTTGAATTAAAACACGTTTAATTAATTATTGTACAAATTTGAAATGCACACGAATATTGTAAGCTACAGTAGAATGTATCCAACTTGGTAATTTGACATTTTATATGTAATAAGTTTTTTTAAATAAACATAGCACTGAAATTTAAACAAATGTTTTTGCCATATCACTAACATTGAAAAGGTTATATGCAGAATATTGAATGTTTCTATGAGGTTCACGTCAGCGGGTTTGATAATTCGATAGTCGGAACTATCTATTATCACGCGTTTGTTTTTTTAAGAACAATTAAAAACCTGAATACGATAGGTTAAAGAACATTCTAAATTGAACAGTACTTGTTTCACTTGTTTATCACCGATCCGGTGGCTTAGTGGTTAGAGCGTCCGCCTCGGATGTATGAGGTTGTGTGTTCGATCCCCGGCCGAGTTGTACCAAAGACTTACAAGGTACGAGGTGTGCGTTTCCTTCGGAGAAATGTACTACATTAGGCTAGTAGAAACAAATTAAAACCTCGACATTCAGCCAGCTTAATACAGTGTTGCTTCAAACATACAACATTAAAGCGTACACTGTTTTTAAAATTGTATTCTAGATCGTCAGAGCCTTCACTATATAATTTGTTACAATCAAACTATATACATATCAAGAAAAAAAAACCAGTTTTACTAAATATATATGTATTATCCGCTAGTTAAATATGTCGCTTACCACGTGTGAATCATGACCCATATCAACATTACTTTTTCTCAAAACACCAATCACATCTAGCCTGACGTACACACTTTATCACACCAGCTGTTTGCCATTGTCTTTTAACTTGATAATGTCGTAGCTAAGTCTCTCAGGGCAATCACATTTGTCACTGACACAATCACAGAAGATATCATGATGCATATAATTTTACGAATATTCATAATAACTGTCTTGGATAGTATTTTATTTGAACTCTTCGACATTTTGTCGTTTGTTGTTATACACACATGTTACATAGATCATTCATTGATTTACTGGTGGAAGCTTCATACATTAGGGTTTCAAAGTCCCAAAGGGTCCAGAGTGGCCGAGTGGTCTAAAGCGCTAGCCGTTACGGTTCACTGCCATCTCACCTTTGTCTGCGTGGGTTTGAGTCTCACATTTGGCAAATGTGGGTGTGTGATAAATCTTCCCAGCTGCTTCTCGTGGGTCGGTGGAGCTTTCCGGGATTTTTCACCCAAGTTTTTCTTGAACCATTAATACTGGCCGCCATGTATAGCATATCGTGTGCTGAGAAATGATGTTAAACACTAAAACAACAACAAAATCCCGAAAATACTTCATAAACAACTTCCTAATTTCATTAAGAAGTTATCGATTGGGCCTTATACAATAAAGCAACAAATGTATTACTTATGCAGCAAATGAGTAACTTAATTCATTATATAAACAGAAAAATATTATCTGCATTGTTATATTATTTTAAGAGAGGGAGAGAGAGAGAGAGAGAGAGAGAGAGAGAGAGAGGGAGAGAGAAGGGGAGGGGGGTAGTGAGCCAAACAGAAGTAATGACTATCAATTCTGGGAAAGGAACAGTGATCAGGCCATCAGAAAGGATAGTATAATTGTAGTAAATGATCATAGTCGTTTATCAATTTCGCGATATCAACGCTTATCACACGAAACACTATCCAGTATAATGAGTACAAATCGCTATGCTGTTTTTCTTTCATAATGTTTGACATAATATAAACAAATTAAAACAATGTACCGCGATATTCTAAACATGCGATTACGGGTTTTAATATACAGCTAATATACAGTTAAAATTATTAGCATGGGCTATTTGGCAGAGTTCGGGATACCTACAGATGGTATGACATGACTTGTCTCTTTCCTCAGTAATATGATTGTTTGGTTTTGGGAGGTCTTTTTTATGATCATTCTTAACGATTCGTCTTAATCAAAATCTCACTTGTAAGTATGTTTCCTTACGATTAGATCACATTCTAGCAAAACTCGAAACTAGTCCTTAAGATGGAAATGTTTATCCGTAAAATGAATTTACCTTGACTAAAACAGAGTGGTATGTAATTTCTGACACTAATCATACAAGTTCTATGAAATCGTAAGTTTCAACAACATAAAAAGGAAAATCAGAAGAAATGATATTCTTGAGAAAGCGAATTGATGTTAAATTTTCAGTTGACGTAATCTCCACCGTCATTTGTTCAAACACTTGACCAGATACTAAGTATATTGCAAAGTCAATGTCTACACAATATACATATAACTAAGTATGCCTCAAATTGGGATTATTATTGTACAATATCAGCAACTGAATACAGTCCAAATATAGATTTGAGTGGTATTTCATGGGGATGTTACAAGCTTCCTTCTGATGGAGACTATGATTCTGATATCAACAACACGTTTCAAATCAGCCTACATTCGATAACCAACAAGGAAGTTAGTGATAAGTTTATATCGAATGACTCCAACATTGTCTACTATGTTTATCTCCGCGGACCAGGACTTTGTATACGTACAGTTTGGGTCATAGGATGTGGAGAAGAAAAGGTAAGTTGATTATATTGTCGTTTGGAAATCTATTACTACATTAACTCTTATATAAAGTTATTGAGAATCTTATGTATAATAATTAGCTTTAGTATTTGCTTCCTAAAATTGTTTGCGGGTGACATGGCTTTGGCGTGTTCAAGATTACAGGCCGATTACTGTATGGATGTGTTTTAGCAAAGTTAGCATTATATTCGTCTTCAAGTTATATGCATTAATGGGGTTGGATTGTAATACTTTGGAAAGACGCATATCCAAGCATATATACTTGTATGATTGTAGGCGGCAAATTAACGCTACATGATGGAAACAAGGTGATTATAAAACTGGAATGGACTCGTAAGTGAGCGGTTTCCCACTGCCGGTCCGCGTTTGTACAAATACATGCTTTCAATGAAATACACTTGTTATCGCTTCACTCTATTAAGAAGTCATATCTTCGATGTTCCTATATAATTTGCACCACTGTTACATAGTTGGCATTACATGCTATAGGAGGCAACTAATGAAATCCAATATATGTCGGTAGGACAGCGCATGGTAATAACTGATCGATCCCCTAAGGTATTTATAGGGTTTTCATATTGCAACCATATATAGCGAAGATAAAGAGTGTACATGATTATGAAGTGGACCATACTGTGATTTTTGAGTTCCGAATAACCGTAACATATACTAAGTTGGTGGCTCAGCTTGCCAGGATCACAACCAAGAGCCATGCTGGCTTTTGAATTCAAGTGAAAGCGATCAGCCTAACGTGACCAAGACAAGCTGAATGTATATTGTATATCCTCTGCTACCAACTGAGTAGGTGTGGCTTAGGTTCTTCCGTAACGAGGTTTTCATACTTAGAATTTAAAACAATTTGCAATGCAATGAATTGATGAGTTATTCCATATTCTCGTGGTATAACATGTATCGTACCACGTATATTACGAAACGTTAAATATACCATGCATAAACACTAAAACAATCATATTAAACTCTTATATAGTTTCTTAAAATGCAAAAAGTAAATATGGATAGTGTTCGAGCACTGCAATTATATAGTATGGTCATGGATTGATTTCATTGCCACGTACATCGTTATTCATTCTCGTACTCAGTAGATTGCTACACAAGTATAATATGTCCTTTAAGTTCCCTGCCATGCAATATCAAAATCAGCAGATGTACTGACCAATTTACTACCGGACTGTATCAAAAAGTAATAAGATATATGAGCAATTTATTACACAATAATGTTAATCATTTATATTCCAGGTAATGTTTTATGTTTTCATCCTACAACTGTTAACTTATTTGTCATACAAATACTGTTGGTAGGTTACTGAGCAGAAACATAATCGGATTATTTTAACAAGAACGATTTTAATAACAGTTTGGATTTGAGTGATATGTTGTCTATTGTACATTTTGGTAAAATTGAATTGATGTTGCTGTTATGGCTTTCAACGCTGGTTAATATCCATTTGAACGATCGTACGAGCGTACGAGCATGGGCCATGTGTGAAACAAGAAAGAAGGAAACTGTTAAGTCGATTTGTCTGACTAATTAATCTGTTATACTTTAACGCTTTCAAATGAAATTCAAACCTTGTTGTAAGTACAATGAATATGTTCTCGTTGGCAAATCTAATATATAATATATTAACTATTGATGTTTATATCAATATGGTCGAACTGAAACTAAAACTAACAAAAACAAATATAATAAAGATAAATAAAATGTCAAATTTGGGATGGGCTGTCTGAGCTATATTAGATACCGATACTGTTCCAAATACACACACTTGAGGTTTAAGTACGTAACGTACCCAATTAATTCGATCTTACTGCGGTGCCAAGATAGCAATTTCTGACCATATCATGCAAACCCAAACTCGCAACAAAATGCCATCCGTATTAATGACAATGCGGTAAGGAAACCCTGCATATATCTATCTATCTATCTATCTATCTATCTATCTATCTATCTATCTATCTATCTATCTATCTATCTATCTATCTATCTATCTTTATATATATGCGTGCGTCTGTGTGTATGTGTGTGCGTGTGTGTGTGTGTGTTTCTGTGTGTGTGTGTGTTTGTGTGTGTTTCAATTGCTGAAAATCACAAATGCAATCAGGCTTCATTCAATTTTTGTCCGGGAGGATTTAATCATTTTGCCATGACTTTAATTTGATATTTGCATGGTAACTTCCTCCTCTCTTACACTTGCTTTTAGCTAGAATAATTAGTTTCGACGCACTGAGTCGTTCTTAAAGGAACAAATCTGAAAGGTTTCCATTTGGTTAACATCAGTTTTGAGATAGCTTTCTCTTTTGAGATAGTTTTTCCAAGCGATCGAACGCTTTTCTATAACAAAGCATAAGAGGGATTCGTATGCATTATATCTGAGGTGGAGGAGGTAGGATTTAATGATATGTCTGACTTTCTTTACCGTATTATTTGCTCTATGGCAACCATTTCCATGTATTGTTGATTATGTTTCCATGATATGTATTTTCTTAGAGCTCAAAAAAACGAATCATAATTTGTTTTAAAAAAAACACGTCCTTTCTGATATTTTTCTGACTCAAATATAAGATTTAGTTAAATATAATTCCCCAATTTTCACACACTGTTCAAAATAATAGATCATGGTGGGGTTAAATGCACTCTTAAGAAAAGTGATTGGTCTGTAGAGAAAACATTTTATCCGAATAATCTAACCGTGAGCGGAAAAAATGTCGGAGTTGTTTATGTGGAAGAGAATTAAGAGAGGATCCAGCACCAATACTTGTGAACACATGAATACACTTTCATAGATGTGGAGGCTTTGATTGGTTAAATAATCAAAAGTTGTCTTTAATACAATATTTTCCATAGTACGTTCTCATTGTACCGTCATTTGACTTATTCATTAACTAGAAACTGTCAATCCGTAGTTATTATATCATTCTCAAATAAGGGCGTGAGGATAATACAAAGTTTGTGTATGCTCATGCGACGACCTTAGTCTATAACCCCACTGGCCTAAGATGCAGCCATTTAGGTGACGGCAGTGCCCGGACTTAAAATGACGATGCAACACATTTTTGCTACAGTCCGTGTATGCAGAAAAGGTTACAATATTATTTTGTATAATTCATTCTTACTATGCCTCTAACTCTAGTTAGACAAATTATTTACTGTATAATACTATGGTATTCTCAAAAAGCTGATTGGCCGTGACGGACTCAAACTGCAGTTTTTAACCAATATTATCTACTTTATTACCTAATGGGATGCAATCAAACATGCAAAGTGAGACACTTTACAGATATGCATCTAGAACAACCATTGTTGTAAAACATGTAATAATCATCTGAAATGTTCTGAATATGACGTTACCACGTTGTTTTGGTTTGTTTAAATATGTCAATATATGTTAGGTCAATAGATACACGAACTTTCTATGAACTTATATGATGCTGCATAATGATGAACTGCATATATATGTCTTAGCGCCGTACAGGTAAAAGCAGATAGAATACCTAACAATCCGGACGCTATTATGGTAATATCTGACATCAACATTGAATTTGATAACGATATGGGAGTAATTATATGTTAAAGAATACATTGTTTAACATAATCATGAGCAGTATGTCGTCAGCTATTAATAATACACAGAAGACGCATTTGAAGCAATTTCATTATTTAAGCACAATATGAATATATAAAACCTTAGTGCATTACCGACTTGCAAACATAGTCAGTTTTTACCCCAGTTTACACTGTTTTTTATGAGTGTGTGATAAGTTTGTATAAGTCAGGACACCAATGTAGAGGAATAATAAAGTGTAGTTGGTTAATTCCATCGCGAAGTATTATTGAACTGAACTTAGCAGGAATAGCGGATACGATCGAATGATGTTAGATTAACATTAGCGCCGGCCTGAGCATTTCCCTAATTTACTATACCAATGTCTATTATTTGACTCATTCGTACGACGGCTTTATTAGAATATGGCCTGGATGTGATGAGTGCTACTAATACAAATTAAACGTCCCAAAGATTCATAAATGTTCATCAAGATAGATGTCAGTGTTTCAATCACATGTATATTTACGTGGCGTAATTTTGCAAGGCATGGCGCTGTAGAAAAATGTTGTTTACTTTCTAAGTTCCATACAATTTAATCATTTCTAGCATTGTATCATATACAGCATTCATTGAAAGGACAGATATGTGTGGCTAATAAATCAGTCCGAAATCGAAACAAAATCAAAAACTTAGTTTTCGAGAATGCTCTCGAGGAATCTAAAAACGGTGACAGTATGTGCCAACACTATAATCCGCACTTACCGGTGCACATTTTAGAAAACAACTTGTAAATCCAGCCGCTTGTCACATAGATTCAGATACATAGTTCTTTCTGCAGTATCCGTCATTGTCAGTACATGTTTGGCAGATTTTTGGCCTACAGGACATGCTATTTAAGCGTTATCATAGCCATCGATGTGAAAAATCGAAATGTTGCTGCAACAAGTCAAATAAGCTCAAATACTCGCTAAATATCCTCAAACAAATAGCTGCCTTCTCAACGGAGATAATTTTCTCCTTTACGTTTCCCTTATCTGTTTTACTGTCTACAAAATTATCAGTATTCGAATATTGCTTCTAAACTGGAACTAAAACATTAGTAAATAACTACAATCCTTGACAACACATCTTGTCTGAAACTTATACAAGTTTTAGTTGCAGGATTTATATACACTGAAATTGTATTTTTAATATCATTTATGTATAGCATTCAATATATTTTTTGACTAAGGAATAAATACTAGATAAACGTGTCGAATTGTTTGGCAAAATGACAACGACTGTACCACATCTAAGGGATATGACAAGTAAAAGACTAAACACTATGTAGGTCTCTAGAAAAAGTAAAGTCTTTGTCATGAGCACTCAAGAATGTTCTTCAATGGACATGTGGAAACACGTGAAATAAGGGAAACGGTTAGTCTTAATTGCTGCAGGGAAAAAGTAATTTCGATCAGATATACCCAATGATCTTTAACAATCTTAATTACAACTGAAGTATTATCCCTAGTGACCCTAAAGTATGTATGCGAACAAATAAACGCTTACGGGTCGAGTAAAACTTAGGCCGACGCTATTGTTTATAAAATCTATGAATAGTTCAGGGAATATTAAGGGGTAAAGTCCGACGATAAGTGCCTTTAAGGAAAGAGTACACGTCAAAATATAGCTTGCTATTATAGGTTAGGAATTGCACATATTGAGCTTCGATCCGATTCATGTGTCTCTGTTGCTAGAAGGTCATTGATGTGAGCGTGTTTCCTTGCCAGAACGTAAGAAAATTGTTATGTCTTGTTTCTTCTATACAGTGCCCATATTTGCTACTTGAAACGTCTGTGGACTAACGTATAAGCAGTTGACCTCATTTACTAAACAGTTTAATATTGCACAATGAAAACGCAGTTTATTAATAATCATGTCCTTATATTACTTTTTAAATAAAAGTATTCATGTCATTTGGCATTCAGAAATGAGATTAGATTCAGTAATTTTACAGTCCAGATTTAATAAATAATTTGGGCATTTGTTTTAATTTTATGCAAATAAACTGGTACAACAATTTTTTTTTTGACGTACGAGAGAATTTCATCATTTAAGCGTCCTTCGCAGTATTATGAATAATATAAATACCATGATCAGATGATAGAGATGGTGCAATAAGTGTGTGTGAAGTAAATTAAGCTGTGTGTCAGACAGTATTCTTTAACACCTTTATGAATGAATCTGAGACGTGAACATGATAATTGTTTATTTGTGTTTTACGATGTAAAAATAATAGCGTGCACGATAAACACACACGCAACACTCGAGTTTTCTTTATTGAAAAATGTATTCAACGAGTGTTATATCATTTATACAGCTTACATACTGAACATATATTGTATTTATTTAATATACAAATATATATATATATATATATATATATATATATATATATATATATATATATTCATATATATATATATATATATATATATATATATATATATATATATATATATATATATATATATATATATATATATATATATATATATTCTCTTTTGAATGGAGTTCAAATTTGCTACAGGCAGCTGTGTATTGACCTAGCGAACAAAAGTGCTAGACTGAATAATATCATCTAAGCAGACATTTATGGAGGGAACTCACCGTAATATGTCTACACCTGTTTCTAGTATAGTGCCAATTCAATTAACCATACATTGTGATATGTTGTCTTTATGTTGGACATAAGTTCTAAGCGAAAGCAAATGTGTTACGTGTTCAATAAATATTGTTTCTTCGAGTCTTTTTTTTCCGTGTTATATCTTCCAAATGTTACTTTATTTAACTTTGTACACGTGTTATTGTTGATAATCCTAATTTGGTGTATTGTTAATATTTATTTAGATTTTTGTGTGTTAATGTTGGCTTGAAAAGAGTTGTTTCTCACCATTTTTGTCTTTATTAATAACTCTTGTTCAGTGTACATGTGCAATTCAGTCGCCGTATATAAAATTCTACTTCCAGTATTCATCTTGAATATATGAGGTTATTTCGGCAAAGCGTCATGCTATATAAATATTGATTCTACACTATTGATTCTCATATGATTTCAAAATGATCCCAGTGGGAGACCTATCTACATATTTAACATTGCATTCTATATCCTCTCATACCGACAACCCCATAGTAATCGGAGTCTGTACGTTGTCACTCTATTTCTTCATACCATTGCATTCTCCCATTTTCCACTTATATTTAGTTTAATTTTAATAGTAATACTACGACGTTGCATCGTGACAGTGACACAGTTATGTTGTGATGAATAAGAATACGTTCTCATTTTGCTTGCGTTTGGTCTCAATAAAGTCTAATGTAAATATTTACAAATCTTGTGTAGAGTTAAGAAAGGAGTGTCCGCTTCTATGACATGCCTAGATACAGCGCCATCTTATTCCTATCGATATCTATTCCTTCCAAAGAGGGATAAAATGGGGACATTGCAAACGGGATTATTTTGCATATATCTAAATGTCAAACTAACATAACACAATCTATTGGAAATGAGAAAAGCAAGAAAGGAACGAAACTACATGTCGTGCTCGAAAGATAGGATATAACAAGGAAACTCTTTCATATATTGGTACCATTATTTTTCTCTGCTTTCTATTCCGACCACCCCGGAATAATAAACCAAACAAGTAAGTGTACCTTGTGGGTTCAATGAGTGTTTATCAGATCAACGTGATCATACGGTCTCCTAAAATCCATTCGTAAATAGGATTATACGGAGAATATTTACAGGACTCTAATGAGAATATTGAAGGTAGGTGGGTGGATTGTATTCGTTTACTATTCTGTCATTAGTGTATTTCAATCATTTTTCATTATCTTACTTTTGTGTATTGCATTTTAGTAATTGCCATTTCCAAACATATTCGTTAAGCAGAACTACATTTGTCTATATTTATATTACCTTCATTTAATTGCTGAAAATAACAGTCTGTTTGTGAAGACAATGCGAAGCTTTCTTCCAAATATTTAACAGAATTGTATTACAAGCGTTTGGTCGGGTGAAAATGAAATTGCTATTACATGTTTGTTAGATTGAGTCATCCCATAACATAATAATTCTAGTTTTCAATGCATATATAATGCACCGTGCAAAATTTGTAGAATGATGCTTCTCTGAATGATTAATAACTTAAGTGCTAGATACATACAAATAATATTTAATTAATGCATTGTCTGCGTTATGTTCCAGCATGCAACGTTATGTGCTAAAATAACATCTTTCTTGACCTAGCTTAGAAAAACAAATAAGCTTTGCAATTAACTAATAACAATTTTACTTGGCCTGTAGATTTGCGATACCCTCTACACCCTTCTGAAAAGTTACATGTCATCAGAAGGGTGAATTTGTAATCTTTGCTCACCTGATAGCGAAGGACATCACATAATCACAATATACAATTTTGACTAATACCGAGATTCCATTAAACTTATCTCATGTTGGATTGATCAAAATTACTTTCCGGACAGGAGACAAAAATCTGACACATTATGCAATTTATCTACTTATATTTCTAAAAAGGTATATAAGATCAATTGTGGGTAAATACTAGTATGATCTAAGCAGAGCGTAAATATGCAATATATGGGTTCTACTAGGCAGGTTTAGTGTTTAATACCAATAATAACTGCATACATTTTCTGTCATACGAATCGAGACGGACCGCTCTTAACCATATTTGTTGTTATCGTGCATGTCTGCAGTATCCATGTAACCACAAAGTTTCAGAAGGATATATTTGTGTAGCCACATTATAATCTGCATAAATTCAGAGGTAACAGTGGGGTTGAGAAAGACACGATATTGTATTTACAGTCCTGCGACTGAAGATATGTTACTAAATATAAGGAACTCTAAAGATGATCAAAGAAGATAATCATATCGCAAATGGTAGTTAATATAAAGTTATTAACACTCTATGTCAGAACATCACTAGGACAGGCGTCACTACAATATGTATGAACCTTGATGTCTTTGGTATCCATATATGGATGTTGAATCATCAAGATCAATGTCTCGGTTATTAAGCCAATATATAATCTCACACTCATTACTAATTATGTCTGAGTTACATTTCAGCATCAGCATATACTACTCTGTCATATTATTAAGCGTTCGTTGTTTATGAAGTAAAGAACCCCCACCCCCCTCTTTGTACCATCTGTTTCTTTGTCCCTTGTACGTTGCTATGAATCTATGGGCTTACACTAGGTAACAGAAAGGATAAAACCCGCCATATTTAGTTAAATTCAACAATTATTTTATTTTCCAAGAAGACACAGTGAAAATCTGAAAAGAACCTAACGTTTTAAATGCCAAAGAGTTAGAAACTTCTATCAGAAGGTCAATCGTATAGTTTGTCTTGAATGAATTACAGTACAGAAAGTGCTATCTTGCCATAAGCCTTTTATAACCTAATGTAGTAGCCATCAAGCCGGAACAGGCAGATATATTTCAGAATTTGCCTGAATCAATTAACGACACTTCAAAAAAAGTTTCTTAGTCATAAAGTCAATGAGCGCTTTGTGTATACATTAAAACAAAACAAAGATTGATTTCAGTACAGAGGATAATATAAGAATATTTAACGCTTATTTAAAGAAAATTAACATAATGAATGAATAGTTGGATTTAAAGCGAAACCGGCCACTAGGGTCATATGTTCAGTATTTTGCACTGCCATTTCTTTATATGGTAGTGATTTAGTTTATCCAGGAAGATGGAATGGTGCCACAACTTCCTGGCATTTATGCGCATAGAGTGCGCTATTTGATTTGGTCGTCATATCATACCCCTAAAAAGGGGCTAATGATATGAATGTTAGACCTGGGTGAGTGGGAATAGACCCATCACGCACTCACCCTATCAAACAATCGAAAATACGTACCTTACTAAGGGTGCAATGGCACAATTAATGACGAGAGATAATTAGTTCTCTCATGTTGTCATGATGGAGGTGTCCGGTGGAGGAAAAGGCGGAAAAGGTTCTGGAGGGTGGCGCCACTGAGGTCCTGGATGGTGCACGTACACTGTCGACAGCCTTGAAACGCCCTAGCCGTACTTATACCGAAATCAATCCAGTTTTTCTAGTGGATTTCCCTATGCCAAAATTGTGTAAGCCACCGATGCAATTCATCAAATGGTAGAGTTGAAGAATTAAATTACGTTCTTAACTATGCCAATTTTCTAGTACAAAAGTGTACATATTATATGTCACTAACAATTTCTTTTGCTAACTTGACTAAACGTCATTAGAAAGGTAGCCACTGTCAGAGAGAAATAGATTGCTAATTTTGGGCGGTGTGTCCGAGCATGATCATGTTAGGCTTTTTGGATAGAGCTTGTCAACGAGGTTTCCCGGAACCAATTTGGAGACCCTATTAAGGCAATGAAAGGCATTAGCCCTAAAAAGGGCTTTTTTTGGAGGATCCCATGATCACTTGTTAGTGACCGTTTATCCCTCTGTTCGTGTGTTTGGTCCCTGTATACTTCTTGAGCGTCTTGTTTGTCCCTCTACTCACTCGGTGATTCCCTGTATTCATCTTGGGTGTCTTGTTTTGGATCCTCAATCTAAACATTCTTGCTCCATCATCAATTTGCTTCTATATTTTCCTTATCAATTTGGAATTATTTGTGCTGTTTTTGAGTAGAATATATAACCCCATATGACAGCTATTTTCATTGTTTGTTAATGCAGGATTTTATGTGATTAAATTGATGCAAGGCCGGATAGTTTTGGGGTTAACTATTTTTATAGTGTATAAATTTGAGGTCATTTTCTAAATTAGCTTAATTTTGGTTGCAACCTGGTGTTGCTGGGCCTGATAGTCTTGGGTTTGAGACCATAGTTATGGGCGCGTTTTAGTGGTTGTACGTTAACCACATTGGTATCGCGTTTTTAGGGGCCTATAATACCATTGTAATATTAGACTCAGTTACAAGATGATGTCAATGGGGATGTATAGAAGGAAGAAATTAGAAGCATAAGAGAAGGAAAGAGGTAAGACGCTTGCCTTAGTGATTATATAACTGGTAGTTAATGTAACTTTTGATGTTTATAACTTTTTTTCTTTTATGTTAGGTGTATTTTAATTATTCTATGTTATTCTATGTTACCGTTCCATTAGGTTTGGTTACTCTGGAGCCGCCATGGGAACGTTATACCCAGCAAAGTATAGGTGGGCTCTCTTTAAGAGATAACGAGTCCCTTTTGGCCCCGTGCGCTTCCATCCCCTCATAACAATATTATATATATATATATATATATATATATATATATATATATATATATATATATATATATATATATATATATATATATATATATATATATATATATATATATAATATTGTTATGTATATATAGGTGCCAGTAAAACATTCGTTTCACTTATGGATTATGTGGTGTTATGCTTATATTTCTAAGAAATTTAATTATATTATAGTATGTTCTTTGAGGATTTTTGTTGTATAACTGAATTATTTCTTGATATGTACTTGGTGCAGCAAGTTCTAATTGTTTAGCTGTAAATAAGTCTCTTTCTTTTTGCGTATTTTTACATATATTGAATATATGATATAGATCTCCTGGTATTTTACAGTGGAAGCAGTTGATGTTGTGCGGTCCTATATTTTTTCCAAACGTATTAGCTAATTTTGTTTTTTCAAGAATTATCCTATTTATTTTAGATTGTTCATAAATGCTGCACCTGGGTATCAGGATATTTCTATTGACTTCTTTGACAATGCTATGTAAAAATCTCTCTTGTTTATTTTGGTTCCAATCCTTTTGCCACTTTTGATTTATAAGTGAATAGACTAAATTGTTAATTTCCGTTGGACTATACATTAGTGGCATTTAATCAAGTTCAGTGAGTTTACTCTTGGCTAATTGGTCGGCTAATTCATTGCCTTTTATGTCGATGTGAGATGGTATCCATAGAAACTCTGCTGTTATGTTTTGAGAATCGAATACTTCAATTATTTAGTTAATTTGATTAAGAAAGTTTTCTCTTGATTTAGTATTATTGAATTGTATTGATTTTAGTATACTTAGTGAATCGCTAATAATCAAAGTCTTGTCTGGTTTATTTTCTAGTATCCATTTTAAAGATTCCAGGATGGCCCAGAATTCAGCTGTGTAAATTGAGCTGTGATCCGGTAGGCGGCTGCCCATTTTGATATTGTGTGCTGGAATGACCCAAGCCGCAGCTGTTTTAAAGGGGTTGTTAATTTTGGAAGCATCCGTGACTATATGAATATAGTTTTTATATTTGCTGTTGATTAGTTCCACTGCATCTGTTTTTAAATAATGTTGATTTTCTTTTTTACCTTTGTCTATATGGGAGATATTTACGTTAATTGATGTATTATTCCAAGGTTCTTTATCAAATATAAGGTTAGTTTCTACTTGGAATATATCTACTGGGAGTTGTAGATTTAACTCATGTACTATTTTGCCAAAGGATTACTTATTTTTAAGAGTTTTCTTAAAAGGAATTTTGCATTTGTTGATAGCTACTAGAGTGGGGTGTGTTTTATTGTGAGTGGACAGACGAGTTGCGTATCTCAACACGAGTTCCTGCCTTCGAAACTGTAATGGCCGTTCTCCTGTTAAGACCTGCAACTCTGCTGTATATGTATATGGTAATGACCCAGTTGCTATGAGTAGGGCTTTCCTCTGTATTTTATCTAATATATTAAGTTGGGTTATGGAGTCCGTGTTGTAAATATGGCATCCATAGTCGAGTGTAGATCTAATTAAGGCCCTATATATGGTCATTATTGTTTCTTGGTTAGCACACCACTGGGTTCCTTTGAGGCTTATAAGTAAGTTTAAGTCAAGATTGCACCTTTTAACTAGGTCATCAATATGAGATACCCACGTTAGGCGTTCATTGTAGTACATACCCATAAATTTAGCTATTGTAACGAATAAGTAACCCTTACCCTAGTTATAATTTTGCGGTCGGTTAAAAAGTTTTGTATAAAATTAAAAATGCGACTGGTAATGCCATAATGACTTAAATTGGCTATTAATCCTTTGGTCCACACCAGATCAAACGCCTTTTCAAGATCTAGAAAAACCGCAATTAAGTTTCTATTAGTCCTTTGTTTGTTATTAAATTCTAATATAATGGCGGACTCCAGTTTAATTAATTGATCCGTAGTAGATCTTTTTATTTCTAAAGCCACATTGATTTGGATATATCAAGTTATTGCTCTACAGGTAGTGTTTGGGTCTGTTAGTGATAATTGTTTCCATGAATTTGCAGATATTGTTGGTAATTGAAATTGGTCTATATGAGTTAATGTCACTCCTATCTTTGTTAGGTTTCAAAATGGGGACAACTATTGCTGTTTTCCATTTTTTTGGTAGCTCCCCTGATTCCCAAATTATGTTTAGCATGTTTATTATTATCAAAACCAGGTTGCTAGGTAGGTTGTTATATATTACGTAACCTATTTGATCTTCCCCAGGTAATGTTTTATGCTTGGATTTGTGCGCCTGAGACCATTCATATATAATTAGATCTTTATTGAGTGGTGTATTTATGCGTCCCTGGTTTTTAAATAGATGGCATAATTTAATTTCAGTTTTAGTTCTATGGTTTTGGAATTCGGTAGTGTGGTTAGTATTGCTGGTCATATTTTTAAAATGTTTGCTAATGATTCAGCTTGTTCTTTCTGATTGCTGGTATTATTGATTTTTGGGATGCCATTTGTGTTCTTTCCCCTTATGGCCCCGATTTTATCCCACACTTGTTTAGAGTTAGTTCTAAAATTAATAGTGTTGCAGTATTTTTGCAAAGTTTTTTTGGGACTGCTTTATTAGATATTTTAGCTTGTTATCGAGATTTTGTACTCTTGCAAGTGAGTAGTAATATTTGATCTTGGGGCAGAATCTCGGTGTCTTTAAGTATGGTTCGATCCTGTATCTTGTACCTACTTTTCCTAATTTAATTAATGTAGGTAATGGGGTTGATGTTTCCAGTACGGTGATGCTTGTGTTGGTGTGTTTGTTACCAAAGCGGTAATTTTTTTAAAATTTGGTTACCTACTTCCATTAACTTGTACTCTATCTCCTGATTTTTTAGTACACCTAATTTACCTGTTAATTTTAGGACTGATTTATAAGTGCACCTTTGTGGGATTTCGTTTGTGGTGGTGTGGGCCTTATTGGATTTTTGGTTCTTGCTGCTGTCTACGGTAACTTGGATACCACAGAGCTCTTGGATTTCAAGGTATTTAGCTACTTGGCCCCTTGTACAACCATATATGATGATATAAGGTTGATTCGGTCTAATTATTTGACACTGTCCTGAGTGAATGTTAAGTAAGGCTCTGGCTAAGCTGTTATTGGATAAATTGTTAAATTTCGATGTTTTGCTTTTGATATAGAGCGTCAGATCCACTCTGTGAAAGTATGTTTTGTTTTTAGGTTTAATAGCTGAGTTTGAGTTATTTGATACTGTTAGCGACCTTGGCCTTGTTTAAATACAGTACGGGTTGGTGATCAGTCTCGAGAACGAAATCTCTCCCAAATAAATATGCGTGATACTTCCCAATTCCCCATACTACGGCCAAACATTCCTTTTCTATACGGAATAATTTTTCTCCCTGGGTAGCAATTTCCTACTCGAGTAAGCTACGGGTAACTTACTGTCGTCTTGTTTTTGCAGCAAAACTGCCCCCAACCCAGTTTCAGAAGCATCTGTTCTTAGAATAAAAGGTTTGCTGACATCTGGCAATTTTAATATAGGTGCACTAACCAGTTTCTCTTTCAGAGCACAAAATGCTTTATCTTGTGGCGGTCCCCATTCAACTTTGTTTGGTTGCCCATTCTTGGTCAAATCAGACAGCGGGCTAGCAATGGCTGCAAAGTTCGGTATAAACTTTCTATAAAAACCTACTAGAGCTAGAAATGATCTTACCTGCGTTTTGTTGGTTGGCTTTGGTGCGTCTCTAATTGCTTCAACTTGCTTGGGATGAGGTTTTAACTGACCCATACCGCTGACCCTATGACCCAAACAATCTAAATCTGTATAACCAATACTGCATTTAGTGGGTCTCACTGTGAGGTTCGCTCTGCGGAGTCTATTGAAGAGCTCGCTCAGGACGGACACGTGCTCACTCCAAGTATTCGTGTACACGAATATGTCGTCTACAAAGCTATCAACATTTGCTAAACCTTTAAGCAACTTTCACATCAAACGACAACAGGTGGCGCTGGCTCCAACTAACCCGAATGGCATCACTTTGAATTGATACAATCCTTTCTGGGTCGCAAATGCCGTCAGTGCTCGGGATTCTGGGACAATGGGAACCTGCCAATATCCCTTGGCCAGATCTAATTTGGAAATCCATCGGTTTCCCGACAACTTTGCAAATAGACCCTCCATATCTGGCATTGGTTCTGCATCGAACACAGTGATACAGAATACAGAATCGGTTCGTCCCGTCCTTTTTCCTGACTAGCACTACTGGAGAAGAATATGGCGAGTTGGAGGGTTCAATCACCCCCAGATCCAACATTTTGCCCACCTCTTCGTCCACAGCTTCACGTGAGTTGTATGGCACCGGATATCCCTTGATTCGAATAGGGTCAGACGTATTCAGTTTGATTTTGAGGTCCAACAAAGTTGTACAACCTGGTCTGTCTGTGAATACATAAGAGTGTTTAGCCAAGAGAGCATTAATCTGTTCACGCTGGTCTTTCGTCAACTCCGCACTCACATCGACTTTATCTATCCCTTCCCCCGCAACTCCCAAGGGACATTCAAGGGAACTCTCTGCTTCATCATCGTCTACGACTGCCGTACAAACGACATTTAAGACCCCCTTTTCAACATTGTCGCTCTGTCTCTTGATATACAACTTGAGCATGTTAGCATGGAATGTCTTTAAATTACCGTCCATGTCAATTTTATAGTCCATGTCACCTTTTACCTCTTTAACTTCATATGGACCTTTCCACTGGACTAATAACTTATTTGAGCTCGTTGGAAGAAGCAATAGAACCTGATCTCCTACAAGAAATTTCCTATTTCGCGCTCTGCGGTTATAATACTTGGCATATCTGCGCCCCGATTTCATTAATTCGTCACGTGCCATATGGCATGTACTCTCAAGTTTATTTCGCAGATCTAACACGTACTGGTAAGTTGTTTTTATTTCCTCGTTCGCGACATCCCCAGTCCATAGTTCGCGTAGTATCCGCATCGGGCTTCGAACTGTTCTACCGTACAACAATTCGAAGGGTGAAAACCCTAAACTTTCCTGCGGTACTTCACGCTACGCGAACAGAACAGCGTTTACATAACGGTCCCAGTCTTGCGGACGTTCCGCGCACATCTTTCGTAGCATGCTTTTCAGGGTACCATTAAACTTCTCTACCAGTCCATTGCACATCGGATGGTATGGGGTAGTGTTTACCTGTCTGATGGATAACAGCCTACTTATTTCACCCATGAGGTCAGAGGTGAATTGGGCACCACAATCAGTGAGGATTTCTTCTGGCACCCCTACCCAACTGAATATATCAACTAATGCTTCAGCTACCCTTTCCGTTTCAAAAGTTGGTAACGCTACGGCTTCGGGGTATCTGGTCGCGTAGTCAACCAGAGTAAGAATATACCGATTCTTTCTTTCGGTAACTGGGTGTATTGGTCCTAAAATATCTACTGCCACTCTTTTAAACGGTGTATCTATTAATGGCATCTGTCCTAAGGGCACCCTTGTGACCCTTCCCTTACATACTGTTTTCTGACATACGTCGCACGACCTACAGAACCGTGTGACATCGCCATTAACACCGGGCCAGTAGAATTCAGCGACTACCCTGCTAGTTGTCTTAGCCTTACCTAGGTGTCCTGCCATGCTTGACTCATGCGCCACCCTAAGTACTTGAGATCTATATCTTTGGGGTACGACCACTTGCCAATACCTCTTACCCTCCCGAGCGCTAAACTCCCTTGGAATTAATCCGTTCTTGCGTACGAATCTCGAGCTACCCCCACGCTTGCAGTGTTTAATCGCGCCGGACGTGATTTTCTCAACAATTGTTTTGATGGATTCATCACGTTCTTGCTCTTGTTTGAAATCATCACGCGAAATTCCCGAGATCGATTCAGGGACTATTAATTTATGAAACGCGGTTTTCTCACGTAATACTACGACTTCTCGACCGTTGAAAAACCCTCTCGCGGTTGGTACACGCGCTTCGGGAAATAGACACGTGCCAAGCGAATGAATACAAGGTTCTACCTGTACGATATTATCAGATATACCTTTGCTTTGTATAGCCACTGCTACCTTATGTACAAGTCCCTTTCTTTTAGGACAGTCTTTTTGAACATGACCCCATGCATTACACAAGTAACATTGCACACGCTGAATACCTGGATTCCTAACTGATCTATTTGCCTCAGCTGATTTCACAAGCTCCCTAGGCATCGGTCTCGCAGACTGGTTTCCAGACTTAAAATCTTTTGAAACCACGTTCTGGGTTCCCCCATGAGCTTCGGCAAAGAAATCGGCTTGCTTAGCCATATCTTTTACGTTTGTGAAGACTTTCTCTTTCAGTAATTGATCTAATTCCCGTCCAACTGTATTAAATAATTGATCACTGAGCAAGAAATCAGTCAACCCTTCAAACGTTTACACCGCTTTGCCGCATTCAATCCACCGCTCAAAATAATTCGCAATTCTAACGGTGAACTGACCAAAGGTTTCTCCCTTATCGGGCTTGCTATACCTGAACTTTTTACGAAAACCTTGTTCAGTGAGCAAGTACCTTTTAAGAAGTGCTTCCTTTAGGACGTCGTACTTAAACACATCGTCTCTCGGAAGTCGCGAGTATACATCCAGCGCTTTACCTTTTAATAGAGCACTAAGATGCAGTGCCCAGTCATTTTCACTCCACTTCTGGTTTTCGGCATACCGCTCAAACCGATGAAGATAACTATCCATGTTATCTTTTTCATCGTCAAAGGGAGGTAATTTGGGGCCCCTTAATTTGCTAAAGGTAGAATCGTGTTCTCTTCCAGCTGTTGCTAATTCTACCTTACGCTCATGATCCCATTGCTTTGCTTTTTCTTCTAACTCTATTCGCCTTTCATCCGCTTCCCATTCCCATTCTATCCTGTCCTTTTCGGCCTGCTTTTCTAATTCTATCTTTTCCTTCTCTAATCCTATCTTTTCCTTCTCAAATTCTATCTTTTCCCTTTCAAAGGCCCGTTTCCTTTCATCGGATTCCCTTTTAATTCCCTTGCTCTTACCCTTTCTTCCCTTTCCCGGGCTTGTTCTTCTTGAATGAATTTCCTTAAACTTTCACCTTCATACCCAAATTCTTTGCCTAAGGCAACCAAGTTCTTAAGGGATGACATTACAATTGTAATACGAATATAGATATATATATATATATATATATATATATCACAGGCTGACCTTATCTTCCTGATGAAGGTAACCAAACCAATGCTTTAAATACGTTTATACTGGACACAGACCTAGATAAACTAAACAAAAATAAACCCCAACTTGTGTATTATCTTGTCAAGAAGGTCACGCTCAAATATAAACATTAAATATATACATTCACAAAAATGATCGACAGTTCACTTAATCCAGCGATCCCACTTCTGACACCATTGTAACAGAATTGTTACAGAGAGGATGGTGGATTAAATGAACAACACAAACACAATATGTGAAAGAAAATATAAATTTATGAAATAAATTATTAATGAAAAATAATGATGTATCAACACAAAAACTCATGCGTTCAACCCACAATTACACTCACAACCATTCACAATACATGAATAAATTAAATATTAATACACAGATACAAAGGAATCTCTTGGACTATACACAGATCCAAGGAACCTTTACAAAAGTTATATTACCGCAAGTATAAATTACGATAACAAATACAAAACATCAAACTATACTATCGCACGTATGGATTGCGACAACTAGCACGAACATACATGTATTTAATCAAGTTGCTAACTTTTATTGAGATTCATGTAATCCCTTGAAATATTACTGCGATTTGAAGTAACTATGTAAATATAACTTTGTATTCAATTGTAGTACAATTGCAGCACACACATGTGTCTCGACCCTGTATAACCGTACGATTCACCAACTGTTGAATCGCCGCCCAGCTTCTCCGAAAACCTAGGGTTGACACAATACTTTTATCGGTCACTTGCCCTTCAGGGATCCACCACAGTTATACGTACAGACAGCATACAACATCTACTAGAACCAACGGTCCCAAATATTTAAGATGCCACCCCGGATGTTTACACTTCTAGACAGCTCGGACACTCGGACTTCTAGATTTCCGGATATTTACACGTCACGACAGATGTAGACGGACAGACAATCTGACAGACAGACAGTCAGATACTTTAATTCGATTGCACAATTAAACAGCACAATCACGGCACAATCAATCACATTCAGCTACAATTCAGAGACGTTCAGCTACAATTCAGAGATGTTCCGCAACAAATCAGCTACGATATCAAAGACGTTATCAGAGATGCTCCGCTACAATATCAGATGTTCCGCAACATATCATCTACAATTTCAGCTACGATATCAAAGACGTTATCAGCTACAATAAAGAAACCACACTTAAAAGTAGTTGTTTCAAAAACAATCTAAAACTTAGATTACGCTATTGCATTTAAAGTCTAATAGTGACTAGTAATTCCAAATATTCCACGTTTTAAATCTGCATTGCAATAAAGGCATCATTATATGAAATGATAAACTGAATAAAAATTCACAATAAAACGGAATATAAATTTAACACTCACCCTTTTGGCTGGAGATTGAATGACGAGCTATCTTTCCTGTGATAAGATACTTTTGGTCCCGTAATATTTATCAAAAATATTATGCCTTATATATCCTCAAATAGGTGAGCAGAATTCACGGCAACATTACCGTGCACCCCGTGATTCTAATGTTCCGGACTTCATGTAATTCGAAGTCAGGCACATGCAAATCGTTACACGCCGCTTACCTTGGAGAAAACCACTTATTCACCCCAGGTAACGCATGTACTACGAAACAAAAAAAATGGTGAGATTAGTTTGTAATTCAAGAAAAAAAATCTATTCAATTTTCGCCTAATTCTGTGACAGATACAGTGTTGTGTGAAGTTGAAGCCATAGCGGGTTTGCCGTATGTGCCCGATTTGTCTTGTGCCGATTTTGTTGTTTCTTTGGATTTGTTGATGAGGGACATTTTTTTAGGGTTTAACGGTCCTTTACCTTTACCTATTCCTTGCTATGCCTTCGATTTCCTATTGGTTGGTGAGGATGGTTGTTGTTTAGGGTTTTGAGAGGGATATATCAAATCTTCCTCTCCAAGACTCAAAATGAGAACCTACATCAAGGTAATCCTTATTGATATTGTTATCAGACTGCAGTAAAATGTTTCTGGAATCTTTTATGGTCAGAAACCATTTTTGTATATAGATCTTGAAACAAAGCAAATATAATTACTAAACATGACATTAGCTTCGGCCCAAACTCATATCATCCTTGACTATGGACAGGGGTCGACCACACAATACAAATAAAAAACGCATCGAACAAATGAGTCAAAGCGACTAATTAAAATTCCAGCAAGTGCCATCCCAAAAAATGCCATTTTATTATCTTTGTGACTAATTATAAATTAAATAAATTTGTTGTTTTCACCATGAATGAATTAAAGGCTGTTTCAATAAAATTTGACAAGGACTTTGTAGACATGATGGTAACTAAACTTAAAGAATTTTTTGACAGTAACTTCCAAGAAGCAGTAACCAATCATCACTTTTACAAACTATACTACAGCTATGACTTTTGAAGTTTAGGATGTAACATCACTATGTTATATTCATCCTCGTTTTTAGCTACAGTGAAACCAGTAGTTGAATGGAAGACTTTAATGCAAATGTTGTGTTCAAAATGATGTTTTGATTTAATGGCATATTCATATTGTTTAAGAAATCAAGAAAACAAACACAATAATCAGAAATATTTTGAAATTGTATGCTATCTGTGGTCTGTGTTAAGTACATGTAGTAAAACACCATATTAACATTTTGTATCTTTGTTTTAATTCAACTTTTGTCACAGATTGCACATTGAAGAACATACAGTAAAGATATGTATGAATGACATACTTGAACAGTGATCAGTGAGACAGAATACAGTATATACTTGCTGAATTTAAATAAATACATTTGTTCTGAAAGAACCATATGTATTGTTTTGTTACACATTTCTACTGCAAACACCAGATTCAGATGAGATAGTTTTCCAAACATGTAGTGTTTTCTTACCAAACATTTTTAAGCATGTCTAGGTACAATTCCATTTCTAAAGGAACACAAAAGTAAAACACCTATATTAAGTATGTTGCCAGTGCAGATTCTGTATTATTATGAGGGCTGCACAAAATGTTATATGTGTTTGCTAAACCAATGATTCTTTTCAACATGAACTCATTTGCTGGCAATTTTTCTATTTTTAACACCCTTCTTGATGAAAAACAAATATTGGCCTTGAAGAAACTTGGGATTGAAAACTGGATACTCTGTACTATCTGCTATTAACCTGATATTGGGGTATTTTGTCTTAAAATATGTAGGTGCAAAAAAATAACTACATCTCTGGATGGCCACCAGTTTATCTCACTCCACTGGTGAAACATAACATTTATCCATGTGACAAACACATTGGTAACCCCACTCTCAATTAGTTTGAAAAGGCAACTGAGCTCGAAATTTGTAATGTGTCGTCAGAGTTTAATTAATGTACAAAAAAGACTAATCTTCAATACCTATTTTAGGTAATGTCCCATCAGTAGTTGAGGTGATGTGCTGCGACTCCTAAGGTGTCTAATACAAATTTAAAATACTGATAATTTTTCAGTCCGGTATAAAAATGTATGCCCTGGGGATCATTCATTAAATTTTGGATACTAAACATTGGTTAATCACCACTTTGTGTCTCACAATCCCATGTGCTGGTTTCTTCATTCTGACTTGATGTGGATATGTAGACTGGAACCACCGAAATAAAATTGTAATTACAGTTGGTGAATTTCAAGGTTAACACATACCTACATAAATAACTTTAATAAATTTTGCAACATTTGAGTAACAGGTCTTAATTTACAACAAAAAAGTGCATCAATTTCATTTTTAACAGAATTTGTAATTTGGATTTGGTTCACATGGAAGTGTTGAAAAGGTACATTGTCTTAAAATGATCTATTTGTGATTGACAGAATTTAACACAAATGAACAAACAGCAAATAGGTTTTGTTATCAAAGTTTCCTTCATTTTCTGCTATTATAAAGGGCAGAAAAATAAAAGTCATAAATTCTTCACTGTACCTGTCTCTTCAGATGGAGCTGATGAAACTGTTTCTTGACATCCAACCTCAGTGTTTTCAGCCATCATAATTGCATCACTAATGCCTTGAAATAATAAAAAAGAAAGTGTTTATACAGTACTTAAGGCCAAACAAAATGAGTGGTTTCCTGAGGCATTGGTTTTTAGAAGAAGAAAAAATAGGGATAGTTGCAAAGATTCCTTACCTTGTCTTATTTTCTTTTCTACAGAAGTAAAATCACAATATCGATATGTATTAAGTCGTTGCATGAAATACCTGACAATACCTGAGTATTTTGCTTTCATTCTCTTTGGATGTGGGGCATAGCAGTGGGCGTCAACTTCTTCTGCAATGGTTTTATGCCTGTAAAGTATTAACATTTTAAATTCTGATTTGAAAAATAGTACAGTGCACTGTATATTTCTGAGTGTGTTTACACTTCTCATGAGCCGTGTAGTATGTTCAGCTGTTGCTATTGATGCTCAGTGATACGTGATAGCGGACCAAAACATGATCATTCAAAACAAGCAAAAGGATTATAATACACGACAGATATGTATTTATTTGGTTTACATATAAATAAAAATACATATTATGAGAACTGATTAGAAGTATAAGCTGTGTAAAACAGATTTTACCAAACAATGTTCCACAGACATAATCAGACAAGTCAAAGTGGCTGGAACACACAACAATGTGTATCGTGGGCTTCCAAAAATCTATCCGTTATAGCCACCATCCAAGATTTAACCCTATATTTTTGGCACCAGGGAAATGTATGATCCCCTCTATTTGTGGACTGTGATACGCAGCACTACGTAGTCTTGGTATAATATGGAAATAGTTAACGTCTTCATGTAGCTTTCTCGCTCTTTACTGCTGTTGCTATATGTATGCTGGCCTCTTCCGGTTTGAAATGAACCGGGTTGTTGATGAGCGCCGCCTGGAGGTAATGATGTTTTCGGAGAATCCCAATGTACAAATACGGAACAGTGAACCCTCCTCCCCACCCCACCCCTTTTCGCCATCCCCCACCCCCCGCGACCCGAAGACAAATGAAATAAAATAATTAAGTAAATATAAGCGGCATAACTACTTAATGCCACTGCCGGAGATAGCTAGCTTGACAGTTATATCAAACGCTTATTTGTAAAATGATTTTTTTTAAAGAGTAGATTTATGTTTTTGCAACATGTTATATCATGCGACGGCAATACCTCTACCGGATATTTCTCACCCAAGCTACAGAGAAATCTAGCTGTTTTGCTAACCTTACTTTTGTTATATCAGTCTAGTCATCTCAGATTAATCATATCAGTCATTTTAAACACGCGATACGGATTACTTTATCAAGGGATGCAACCATTATTGTCTTATGCTTGGCCTGATGGAGTTATTTTCCGATCAAACAAACGCTAACACATTGAGATATTTAAGAAAAAAAGTTTTTGGAGGAGAAAAAAAATGAGTACCAAAAAGAAGATTTAGAAAGAAAACGATAAAGATAAGACAAAAAAAAAAGGACTACAAGCTAGAAAACATATTGACTCTTAAAGGTAGAAGAGCAAAACTCGTAAATGTTTACCATCCACTGGGTACCTATTCAATGTATACAGTACGCTTTTTTGACTATGGAAGTTTCACAAATTATGCTAAACATGAACTAGTTATTTCAGAAAATTCACCAAAGCGTGAGTCAGATGATCTTTCCTTTCTATTTGATGACTAGGAAACAAATGAAATAAATGTGTCTCTGAAAGCGAACCAACTTTCGTCGGAGAAAATAACAAAACCAGGAGTTGAAATAAAACAAACTGAAACTGTCAAGGAGAGCAGATTTACAGAAGTGGAGGAACATTTTGTCACAAATTTTGTTTTGGAGCATGAATATGCGAATACCAAACGCAAGACATTGGGACACCTAAAACTCCTAGAAGAATATCATGAGAAAAACAATGAAACGCGCCCGATACATGAAGTGCCGGCACTTGCCCTGAACAGCAGTCTCTCAAGGTTTTTCCTTTCAATTCGTCAGAATGATGGAAGTGAATACGAGCCGACAACATTGAAAGGTAAAAATGGGCCTACGTATCGACTGATAAGACACAATTGAATTTAAAGAATAATGTACGAGCAAATAAAATGATGCATAGCGCAAGAGATATATTTTCAATTTGTTCAAACATCAATTAATTTTTGAATGAGTGCAAGAATAAATAACAATTTACCCCAAAATATTATATAATGATCAATAATTTTATTTATAGTTGTAAAAGGTAAATTGCTATATAAATTAAAGAACTTGACTGATAAAGCAAATTAGACCATCACCATCATGGTTGGCAAATGATGATGATGATGATGATGATGATGATGATGATGATGATGATGATGATGATGAGAGAGATAGAGAGATGATACCCTAGGTACAAGGCTTTTTATAATTATTTATTATTTATTATAGGTAAGTTTTGAACGATATCTGAGACGAAACAGATACAATTGCAGCTTGGTTTATGGCCCTGAATGTTATCAAGCAGGAGAGGCCCTAAAAAGTAAACAGAAAGATCTGAAGAAAAAAGGAAAGGGAAACAAACCCAAAACTACTGATGTTTTAACTGATGATGACATAAACGAGGTACGAGGAGGGGGAGAAGAACACAGAAATATAAAGTTGGGAGACATATTATTAAAGCAGGATTGCAAACGTAAAATAGAATACTTAGAGTTTATCGAAAGACAGACAAAAACGAGGACAAGGGAAGACATAAAAACACGAGAAATCAAAAACCAAGGATGTATGCTAACCATCTATTTCCAAATAGATGTTCAGTAACCATATACAAATGTTTAATGAAGAAATATCCAAGTGATTTTTGTACCCCTGACCATCAATTTACCTTGCCCCTGTAACTTACGTGCATGCACCTGGGCCAAATGAGCAATGGTTTTTACGTGCACCAGATTGTGCCCAAAAGCTTAACTCGCTAATGAAAAAAATAATGGCTATGAAAGTAAAACTGCTTTTTTCTTCTAAACGCATTACTAACTCTAGCGTGAGAAAATATCTCTGTCAGAAACTAATAGAAAACAATGTTCTAGAGACTCAGACTATACACATCACTGGTCACAAAAATCCCAATTCTCTCAACAACTACAGAAAACGTACTAACAGCCAGAAATATGTAATGTCAAGGATACTTTCTTCTAATTTTGTTAAACATCCCCATTGTGCCCCGGTTGAATCAAACATGTGCATGCATTCTTTGGTGACAAATAATGAACTTACCAGCCAGAGGGAATCATTTATCTGTCCACACGATACTCCACAAACAAATTGCCATGTAGCAGTTCCTTCCACTACTAATAGCAACAGGTGCCATGTTTCCAAGACAGAAAATATTAATTTTCCAAGATATCGTGAACTTGAAACTTCATCGCATGGTTATCCGTTACAAGGCTCGAAATTAGCGGTAGTCCGCTAGCCCGAGGCTAGTAGATTTCCTGTCTGACTAGTAACTATCATAATGTTATTAGTCCGATGGGCTAGTAAGTTTTGTTTATCAACAGTCAGGGTTTGTTTACTCAATACCCTAATAAAGAAGTGACTTCAGCATATATTCTGTAGAATCAACGCAGTCGCCGTTGTAAACACAATCATAACATATTAGCAAGAGAAGATGAAGTCAATTTCTGCCTTAGAAATGCGTTTCTGTTACAACGGTTAGGGTCTGTATTTGGAGGGTCTTTCATGCAGGTGGTAATTTTACGATCGATATGAATTACGACACAAATACATCACAAACAGGTTCACTACCTTTAAAGAGAAGGAGAGTTATTTACGATAGTGACACGGATCTATAATTACCCGTTAATAACCAAAGCAGGGACACTCATTCTAAATGTAACTTTTCGTTATAATAATAGCCTATACACTACAATAGAGGTGTGATCAAAGTATCGCTTCTATCTTTTCAATATAATTGTCTAATTGGAAAGGATCAAAATGCAATATTTTCATGTGGGGTAATCAGAATTGGAAATGATGAAAGGAAACAGTTTCTATGTAATAAATTATAACTATTTTTTGTTAATTTCATATAACATCCATATATTAAATGTGACTATACCTCATTACTATGCGACGTTTTATGTTGTTATTTTTCTTTACTCACGCGTATGAACTGTATACTTCGGACGCAACGGTCACACCACAGCCCTCATTAGCATATTTGTATTCATGCGCTGCATGTAAACATTGGGACGTGAACACTAGTAAAGAGTTCTTTTTACTTTAAAGGATAATATTGGGTGAGAAAAATAAAAAAAAATAAAAATAATCTACTTTGGGGTTGGCATCGAAACAATGAAATCCCAGCCGCGTGGTTACATTATATGTCTCCCCACTGGGACAAGCCTCGTGGGGAGACATATAATATAAACCCTAGGCTGGGATTTCATTGGCTCGGTCCACACCCCAACATAGATTCTATATATCTTACTTCGACAGTTATCTTGAACATTAATGTAAAGTGATTTTTTGTTTGTATTGTTTCTGAAAGAGCAAATTTATATTAGGTATAGGACTGACAGGGAAAATAACCCACTTCTGGCTTCCCGTTTTTTATGCCGCTTAGGTTCCAGAAAGTGGTCTGCTGTTACGGTATATTGTGAGATAAATTTGGATCGTTTGAATGTAAAATTATTTGAACCCAACAGAATACATATCCGGATACTTGTTTATTGAACTAAGCGGCCCATGGAAGAAAAAATAGTATTGTTGTGAAATGTTGAAAAGTTTGAAAGTTGTATTTTCATACATTTAGAGGAGGTAATGCCAATAAACACAGTAGGTCTTAATATTCCAACAATTTGGAATATATCCATGTATATTTCATAATTCTGAGTAACCTCTACATACCGTACGAAGTCTCAAATCAGGAGTCCTATCTGGTTGTTTCAGCCATATCTGGACATACACCACAATTAATTTTACTATATGTTCTCAACATATATTTCTCAGTACTGACCTTTCAACGTTGTGACAATCAATACAAATCATATGTTAATCTAAAATATATTCAAAGATGACTTAACGGTGAAGCTTTTATCAGGGGTTGATCGGCATTTTTTGAGCGGCTGCACTGTAAACAGAACAGCATGTACACAGACAACATATTTCACTTCTAGAAATTACCTTTAAATCCCTAACAAAAATGCATGAATATACCTCTTCTATCACCACTAAAATGAGAGAGGAAAAAATGTTCTGAAAATAGACTAGAACTACATTCATGGGTACTGAACTGGAAGTATTATTTGTGATGAGATTCCTGATCTGCATTGACCGGTGCGCAGGCCAAATTATCCCTCAAATATTTAGCGTGTTGACCCCATTGTCGGTCAACGTTTATGTCTTCTCTTAAAATGTATGCATCAAACTTGTTTCAATAGACGGTGTCACGGCAAGATTATATCTGCATGAATTTAGTCCTAGAAAGCTCTATTCAAAATAATGAGCACACACATTCCTCAGCAGGCTGACGACACGTGTGATTTGGTATAGCTTTCAGTGTTTGTCCTAATTAAAATTGAAGCTATACACATGTTTTCTGGCACAATCCGGAGTTGTAGACTCTGTTCATTTTCATGAAATTATGTAGGACCAGGTTTTTCTAAAAATTGACAAAATTGCATTTTGAGAATTGTCAACCCCCCCCCCACTCATTTCATGTCACAAAAGTACGCCACGCTGCATCACAGAAACAATTGAGACTAAATTTGTTTCTTTCTTGGATGCATCTCAATTGAAAAGTAGTTTGATTTACTTACAAAATCTGGTATTTAAATTGTCATGTCCTATACCTATTTATATATTATTTTTGCCACATAATGATTTTGAAGAAAAACAAATATCAAAATATCTGCCAGCTGCATATGTGGATTGGAATATTTTTTTTCAAGAGTCTCTAAATTTGTGTATACAACTGCTTTGAAGTTTTTATCATCATTTCTGAATCCACAATTCTAACTTTGTGTGATAGCTCGTGAATTACTTCAAATAATATTTTTCGGATTTGAATCAGTATGATTGATCAGAAGATCTTTCTCGATTAATCCGCTGAAACATTCTAAAATAAATGACCAGATTATCGATAAATCGAACACCACCTGATTTTGATATAACTGGATTCGCACGTATCGAGTCATTCGAGTTTGCGAAAGGTCCTCGTTCAATTTGTTATACATGGTTTTGCAAACATTTTTCAAAACAATTGTGGGCACCAAGAGTTTTATTATGATATATGATTGATTGTAAAATACTGCTTTTTCTGACATTTAGTGAAGCAATTATATCCTATCGGAAGCAGACTAAAGTTTGGTTACCACAACAAATTAAAATATTTTGATGATGAAAATCCTGATACAACCGATTATCAAAATAAAATTGCATGGGATCTCGGCAGAAAAATAATCGATAAATTCACCCAACGAGCATCATATGATCATACACGACGTTGTTTAAGATTGATTACAGACGATGATGTGATAGATTGTTGATACAACGAAGAAAAAACGTTTTATAAGTCAAGAAATAGCTTTCGTTCCAAATCGAATCAAATTAGGTACAATTGTGAGTTATATGGACTGTAAATCACCACAATTTGATCATTTAATATCGTCAATGCTCTCATACGTTTCGATAAATATATTATCGATGATAAACAGAATTTCTAGGTTTGTTGTCGGATTCGTTACGGATTCGTTTTATATCAATAATACATATTCAGGATTGTTGGACAAATTAAATATTGACACGTATGCATCATGGGGCGAATGGATAATACAACTGGAAAGTATAGTCGGTTATTTTGATTCCGCTGACGTTGAAATAAGAAATATGTATTTCCTAAAATTTCAGACATTACGGGTATCATGTGCACCGTCAGTGTATGATTCTGAAGCTAGATAGAAAACAGTTTATCTAAATGAACCAGGGTGTCTAGTAAAACAACTCATATTTTGGAATTTGTATATGATCGTTTTAACTCCTACACAGAGACATCAATTTATCATTGATATTGACAAAGCACCGTCCGTCTATCACCTTGATGGATTTATTAAACAATTAGTTAAGTACGATGATGTAATGCTAGATATATTAAATCCGGCAAAAATAATTTCCCGAGGTAAACATAACACTACTTATGTGATTTATGTTACTAAACGGTAGACACAAATACCGGAAGTAATACGGGATAACTCTAATGGCGATGATACACATACGTTACGAAATATTCATCAGACCTGATGTAGTTGTTGTTGTTTTAGAGTTTAATGCAATTTTTCAGTACACGATAGGTTATACATGGCGGCCAGTATTACATGTGGAGAAAGAACCCGGGAAAACAACCATAAATAACCACCGACGCACGAAAAGCTACTGGCAAGCTTTCTCACATACTCATATTGGCCGAATCTGAGACTCGAACCCACGCAGACAGAGCAGACCAGGTGTAGCGGAGATATGTAAATTATTAAATTTAAAAACTTTTCTTCACTTGCACAAACTACAAGCTACCCCACATGGATTTACAACATTACATTTACATGATCCTAGATCAAGATATCGACTCGGTCTTCATAAAATCTTTGATTGCGAGACTTGATTTAATTCACTGCAGCAGAGAGGGCGTAATCTCAGTAGAATGTATGGATGTGTAAACAATCAATACATGGCATTTTTTAAACTTAAAATAAACTCTAACGACTGATAAAGTATGAAAACAATTAAACCAATCTTGGAGAGAAACTCTCAGTAAGTTGGAAGCTCTGGATTGGCGTTATTTGTTTTCATTTTCGTAGGAAGCTTTACTTTTTACGTTACGTTTCAGCAAAAGGTAGATTCACCTCTACTGCTGCTAACGTTTACAGCGCCACCACAAATATCATAGTTTTTACAACGCTAATTGTAACCCAACGAACAAGATTATCGAGATATGAACGTCTCATTGTATAGTTCATGTGGGATTAAAGTTTCATGATGGAGATGATCTCGCCAAGTGCGATGTTAGCAATGTTGTGTTTGTATCTTTGCACAAAAAATAACAAATCACGAGCTCTTCTTAAGTGTCACACATTGTCATCGTACCTTTTGCAATGCAATATACACGAAGAACTACAAGCGTTTTCAATCTGAACTAGATCCCTTGCATATTTAGTTTCCTTGTTTAGATGATATTCGAGCTCTATAGTGAAACATTACATTGCATATATGTCAAAGAAATGTTTGCTTAACCATTTCAACGTTATCCGTAAAGCTGTATCGATATACGGCTTTACTCTCTAAATTAGGTTGTTTATTTAACAACCGCTTTATATTCTCTAAACATTTCATCAGTCAATTGCTTTACAATTAATTCCATCCATGGCCTATATGAATCTAAGGCATATGCTAAACATGGTTGTTTCCTTTTCTTGTACATACTACGTCCATTGAAAACATAGTTATTGCTGTTGATATATTTCATGATGTTTGCATCTTGATGATTATAATTTTTAGTCCACTATTGGGTGACAAAAACAAGTATCATAAATAGTTAACCTGTGATTGTAATGTGTGACAAGAGTTAGAATTTTCAAATTTAAACTCACTACCGTAATCAGTGTGGTCTATGAAGTTCTGAATTAAATTATCCTTGTTAAATTTCTTTTGGGCTACAACGTATAACTCAGTTTAGTTACACCTTCATTATGATAAATTGTCTTACTTCTTGATCTGTAAATACAATATGTTTAACACCCTGAGTCTAACATTGAAAATTAACTAGTTGGCAGTTTTACTCGACGTATCATGAAGCAGTTGATTTGTAACCCGTGCGTAAATATATTAGGTGTAAACATACGCCAGGCTGAATATGTATGCCCTTATTTTGATTATACCCTTTCATAGACTTGCTAGATGTTCATATTGATAATGTTGTACTTTAAAGGTGTAATACATTTCATGCACATTATGTTGACGTGCTATCTACACAGTCAGATAAAAGTTTGTATTCTGTTAATTTATTGGATGTTAAGAACTTTTTCATATTAATGTGTTACTATTACGTCATATTATTGACCCGATCCTAATCTCGAGTTATTTATACTTCCAACATAATGGTGATTAAGTTAAGTTTATTCAGCACAATAAACACATTAATGTACCTTTCTATCCCATTGTACCATCTTAATAAGTAAAATGAATGTATATTTAATGCATATCATCTAGCCATCATTATACAGAATTCAGTCTTCTTACCATTAGTCTCAGATTCGACAGAATAGCTCCGAAGTCATTAGACAGTTAATGCAAGATTTGTCATTTTCTGTCATCCTTGTAAATACGTAAATCAGCTTATATCGAAAGGCTCATAATTGATATACCTGATAGATGTTGTTGATGCCAACTATTTCGCTCAGATTTATCGGGTGTGGATGCTGAAGGTCTTTCTTCGGTTTTGCGTTTTGGTTTTGGTTTTGTAAGTTTAGTTACATCATTATCTTTTGCTGGTTGTTCCTTTTGTTCTTCCTGTCTTTACGTTTGTGTTTCTTCCATTTATATTTTTGCAGGTATATGTGCGGGTGCGAATGTTTGCCTTTTTGTGTTTTCACAAATTGTGCATATATACTTTGTATTGTCGATTTACAGGTAAACTGTTTCACGTTGAGATACCAGTTTTGCACGTTTAAGACATTTTTCTATTTGCTGTTGTTGCTCTCTAGAGTTCGGTAATATTATCGCTTCTAGTGTTTTAATGATTGGTTGAGATATTTACAATCTGGTCATTGTTTCATAAAATTTGCTGTTAATTAGTATGCTTGGGAAGCTCACGTTTTCACGCACAGTACGTAGTTGAATATAATTATCACACGACTTGCAAGAGACTCGTTGAAACCCAGTAAGCATCCCCACTTGCTTAACGAACGTTTCATATTCATTATGTATCAATTCCTGGAGTTCACGAGTGGTGATAACTCAGATACGGGAAGTTGCGGTCTCTAACATCGACCGACTCGTACAAAACACTGATTACAATGGTACTAATATCTGCCATGATGAACGCTTAGCATTAAGATGTTAGATTTAGGACTGGGTAGGGTGGGGCATCGTAGTACATGTATGCGACATGTGTCCCGGTGGAAGACATCACAATAAACTGCCACACTGCAGACATCGTGGTAATACGACTGAGACATGGTTAAAAATAGTAAAATATCCAGATCACATATACATCACTGTGCATGTATGTGCACCATGTAACAGAGACATTTATCGTAAAATGCCGACAAAGTTTGCAACTTTATATCATTAAATATATAAACACTTTATATGAACCCCAATGCAAGTGTACGCATACCATTGCGAATACTTATAGCCATTTTGGTTATTCAGTTCAATTTCAAGGTTTTATTCAGCCCAAATCTTTTCTCTCTGTCACTCCGGATTTATGTGTATTTTGTCCGTTATGCATGAGAGGGGATTGGAAACGGTTAGCCTAAAGAGCTGCGATAAGTGGAGTTCCTTACAAATGTAAAATTTCATTCACTTTCTCAGTTTATCTTGATCAACGTCAAAATCGCTGACATATAAAATAACAACTTTAGAAATAAGTAACAACGCTATTTGTGTATATTTAAATTATGAGATCGACCTTTGTCAGTAATTGAGTTTAATCGCTACCCGAAACAAAATCGTATTGTTTTGTAAGCAATCTAATTTATAGCTAGTATTTCTCTATGATTTTAGATTATATATTTTAGATTATATAAACAAATCATTATCACTGGAGGTACACATGTTTACTTGCTGTATTATATGTTCTTAACTGGGGTTTTAGTAAGAAACCTGACCTTTTTTGCAACTTACAATATTTCCAAATTAGCCTTCAATCTGGGTCTGTTATTATGTTTTAAGTTTCTGGTTTTGTTTTACACTTGGAGAAGTAAGCATAATTTCTATTTTGAGTGCCTTAACAAAAGGTTTAGATGACTGAGCCTAGGTTGAATTTCAGTTAATATTTTCGAGGATTCAGTTGCTTAATTATTCACTGGATGTTCAATGTGCTCATTATTACCTTTTGGACTAAATAATTTTTTTGGAATTGTACCTAATAAATTCAAAGAAAGTTTGGATTATATCAGCGTGATTCATCATGCGTGTTGATACATTAGCCCATTCGAGGCTATTGACATATCATCAAATTCAATATTAGAATTTGTTAGGAGCACTACCGGACTTAATTTTAAGAAAAGGATGAGAAATTCAATTGCAGAACAAGGAGCAAGAGAGTAGCAGAAAGACGAAATATAAAGATCTAGAGATAGAAAGAGAAGATAGGCAAATGGAGTGTGTAATTGATTCGGATAGTTAGCATTCCTCTAACACTGTTTTAGTCATATATCTACAGTGTGTTTGTATATAATTATGTCAGACCGACCAGTCTTAACACTAACATCTTTATGCTCTTCTTATACAACTTTGGTATGATTCGGCCTTGTTTAGAACCAGCGACATCCTGCATCCGGAGCGGATGCTCTATTCGCTAAGCCACCGGAGTGATTGATATGCAATAATAAATATAAAACGAAGATATTAAACTTCAAAGAGAAAACCAAAAGAATGGAAATGCAATTGAGATTAAACAATTAGAACTGAAAAGTGACAAGAAACCCTTCCCTTTTAATACAAACTCTTGTTACTATTATATATAACAGGTTAAAAACAAATGTTTAGAGAAGAGAAAGTAGATTAATATGGGCAAACTAGAATTAGAATATATTTTAAAGTGTCCTTATTGGCATTGTAATAAAAAGTGTTAATTATGATGTATTTAGTAAATGTTTGTTGATGTGTTATGAATTATCAGCTGTATATCAATATAAATTAGGACTGTAAAAATATAAAGGACGGACTAATGTCGACTTTGCAAGAGACACAGAACAATACAGGGTCGTTTATGGTTCGGCCAGAAAGGCTGATCAAGTCTGCTATAAACTAAGACAGCTTATATTAATTGAAAGTCTCAAGAATTGTATCCTCAACACCGACAGTGGCGAGTAAAAGGTTTAATCCACATCAAATGCTATCATACAACGTATGACTATTCCTTAAATAAAAAGATTGTTTTGTATGTAAGTCTTCCTCAGTAGGTTTATGGTAAAACGCATCTCAGTCTCGTAACGGTTTTCTCAAGTAGCAATATGGTGCACGTTTTAGATATCAAACATATGTGACGACTGATGAGGAATCTTTCTCTCTTCCTATGTGCTCTTATTGCGACAAAAAAATGCATGATATGTATGATTGCTACAGGTTTAAAAATAAGGAGCATAGAACAAACAGACTTTCAAAATTATCTTTTTCTAATAGGTCAAAGTTACAGTCCTGTATGGAAAGCAAAACCAATCCCTATTAAAATATCAAAGAACAAATGTGCTTCTCAGAGTCTTTTATCATCCGGATCATTGCCTGTTTCTGAGACAACATCTAGTCATAGTGTACCTATTCAGGGCGTAGAGTGCGGCGTTATTTATCCTCTCCATTGTAGTAAACTGATGGCAAATGAACTAAGAAATACCGTGATCTGCCTACCGAGCTGTAATAACTACCTTCCCAGCCCAATAATGTTTGCAATTAAATTATTACAATCAAATACCAGTATGCAGTTGTGAAAGAGAAATGATTAAACAATTCAATCATAATTTAATTAAACCGTCAAGATAAGAATGTTTGACTATGACACATTTTCTACCGCATAAAGTAAATGAGTATATTGTTCATGTACAGATCAACGTTTGCAATGATAGATCAAACCAATAGGGAGTCATTTCATTAAATTTGTATGTCATTATTGAATATATACAAGAGGCATTCCACCACCTGCATATTGAACGCACTCAGAATCATATTCAAAATTTGGATTGAAATTTAATTATTGTAAAATAAATTATAATAAAACTTGCCATTAAGGGCAATCTAGCGTGTTGAGAGATGAACGAAATGACATTAACTTCGATCTAAGGTCAAGGACTAGTGACGAAAACGGCACCATAACAAGATATGTGTGTTGTTGCATGCCATTATCTTAGTTATCTGTACTGCTTACATGAACAGTCTGTTATTATTAGAAACATTAGTTACTTCTAAACTTGACAAAACGTCAAACTACCAATTTGACTTTGGAACATCAAGAAGCAAGACAATTTCATTTTGTAAAGTGTAAATATGTTCGAGTAATTTAAATAATGTCATATTTACATATTTATAGAAAGAAGCAAACACAGTGTAAGTTACTTGTCCTATAATTCCAATTAGAGTTTAACCCTTAATTCCAAAAGACTGATACACATAAAAAGATAGCAGTATATCATTGAGCTAACGTACCAGATGCTAAAATACAAGGCATTATTATATATGTGACACATCCTCATTGACTGGCATTGTAAATATCAGAAAAAACAGAATTGTTGTATGAACCCGTTTTAATGAAAACTGTTGAATAAGTTTTGCCTTCGGAATATTCGGACAAATTTATGTTGGGGCAATGAAATCGTACTAGACTTGCATTTAAACAATGCGATGTCCCATTTCAAAACTGCTGTATATTTCTTACATGTCGCAATCTACAATAGATAAAGAAAAGTACAATCCAAACTTGTTTCACAACTAAAATGACAAGCTATGTACAGGAAGAGCATAAGAGCATATTTGTAATAACAATCAAACTTGAAAAAGTCATGTTAAGAACCCGTAATAAATATTTATACTAAAAAAATCATGAGTTCAGACACAACACTATATGTCATGTTAGAAATATTCCATTTTACAGTTTTCAAACATGATAATGCATTCATTGTTTTGGTTCAATAAATGTCTACTTAAAATGGAACAGCCCCCAAACATGTAAAGAAACTAACACAACACTAGGAAATATTAGCATTATGATCTTGAGTTCAAACCGACAAATATGGTATTGTAACATACTATGAAGTTGCTTTAACGCAACAGCTTCTAGTGAATAACATGTACAAGTATATGAAACATTATGAAATTTGTTAAAGCACACTCAGCAAAGAAGGCGAATCAGACAACTGTATAGAAAGGTCCATTTGGTAAACTAAGGCATCCTATGAAAACGAAAACAAAGTAAAAAATACCAGATGCATATTCGATGTCGCGTCCTATCTGATGCTACGGTTTTACCCACAAAATGTATCAAGTCCAATACGATATCTTTATCTAGGGTCATGGAAATTTGACTAAATACGTCTTAAAAAGATTATAATTAATAGCACCGCTACACCAAGTTTGATGAATATTTCTTAGTGTATGGGTATCAACTCCATTAAACACAGCAATAATATTAATATTGTCCCTGATTACTTTTGGTATTTGTGTTTACCGCTGTGTTACGTCAATCACATATGTGATTTTATGCACGGTAGGTGTGCAAATATTTCTGGCAGAATTTGATTTGTTTATACATCATCACATCATCATACACAATTAAATTATTAATTGATCCTTTAATATCATCAACACTTGGTGCTACATTGATATCAGTGATAAAATGTATAATATTAACACCATATTTGTTTATCGTCTTTGCATTTTAATTATAATTTTTTAACACTTTGTAGCCTCTTTGATCATCCACAGATGAAGCCACCAAATACAACTTAACCCACTTAGTCCATCACATTATCAGACTAAGCAACACTTGTGTTTAATCACTTCCAGACGGTCCACTTATTATCATTCTGACCAAATTTGGTAGCCCAGCAATATGCTTAACAGATTCTCGCGCTATTGCTGCTAAAAAAATTAATTACATTATTGTGAGCAAAAACAAATATGGATTTATACTGTTGAGATGCATGACGAGTACTTGCACAAACAACTGAAGAACAATTCCAACAAAAATGAACAGATCAGCAGTTGCCGGTATTTGTTCACAATGTGCTACAAAGAAATTTAGATTTATTTTTGCAAAATCAGGTGACAAATCGAATGTTTTAAAAACAAAATTAGATGATATTGCAGCAAACTTGACAAAGTTACAAGGGACTCCATGGGCAATATACCCAGGAGAAAAACATATTCAGTGATATAATTACTGCGGCCCTGGAACAAGACATGATATCAAACGTGATAATCAGGATCAACCAAGACCATGTGAATATCATAAAAGTTAAATTGATAAGGCTTTTCATGCTCATGATGTGTCGTTTAAAAGTAATATTCTGCAGAATAGGCCTACTGCATATGTGACATTGATTCACGCAAAAATTATATTACGATAGAATCGTTCAAGGAATCATTAGCTAACTTGTTCGTAAGATCTGCGATGAATGGTAAACTAGTGCACGGTGCAGGTAGTTAATCGGCTGATTAATATTATTATGGAATCTTTTTTGTATTCCTCACTAGGAGACTAATGAGGTATATCAGCTATTAATAAACTCGCCGAAGCAGCAAAGGTCTTAAAGTTACTGCAGCAGATTGATTATCAAGACAAGAAATATGGCAGATTTATCTACAATCGCCTAAAATAATCGAGTATGCTCATTTTGATGACATCGTTCCGAATGAAGTTTATCAGGTGGATATATCATTTCTGCATTATGACCAAATACGCAACTATAAGTTTGCGTTAACTGTAGTTGCTGTTGCGAGTAGATACAAAGAGGCTGAGCCATTATAGACAAAAGACGGTGAAGGAATTGAATTTGTCGACGAGGACCTTTACAGTAGCCAAATATTTTACAGGTTGATCCTGGAAAAGAATTTCAAGGTGCAGTGTTATTATTAATGAAGCAACATAATGTCACCATCAGACGAGGACATAATGCAATACACTGCGATCAGGCAATTGTTGAACGATTTAATCTAATACATGCTGAGAGATTATATAGATATCAATACGAGAAGGAATTTATTCAGATAAGAGATCTCGTGAGTGGGATGCTATATTACCAAGTCATATATGCATTAAGTAATGAAATTACTCAAACAGTCAATATCAAACCTAATATCGCGATCATAAAAAATATATATCCACACTAAATGATTTTTTAAAACAAGAAATAATAATGTGACTGTCCGATGCATATATAAAACAGGTGAGCTCGAAAGAGGTTGAAAAAGAGCTTCTGATCCTACCTAGAGTGTTACATCACACCAAATATATAACATAACAAGATCCACGAGTAGACCCGCAATCTATCGATTAGATAAAACTGAACCTTAACGTGGATTAACACGTGAACAGTTTCAAGTGATATCTGAGGATACAAAATTACAACTGCGATCACTTAACTAGCACCTCTGCGTCTATTACACTACAGATAGTTCAGTATAACAATTTCATGTGTATGACCAAGATTGCTATTCTTCCTATCTACAGTTAATTGTCGTGGATTTTTGTTTTTAGACCAGAACCATAACATTATACAATGACAGCTCGCACAGTGCTTATTCTGCTGTTGTTTCAGCATCATTATAAATTCAGCAACAATATCAAATTCGAGATTATTTGTGTTGTAACTTTGTTCATATGCATCTAGTTTTTTATTATTATATCATCGCTGACAATATTGCTGATTGTGGTGTCATTGGAATCTAAAACCACTCTCCGATGTTGATTTATGCTTCTAACTCGTGACACTACGATATAAACTAAATTCGACCTCCCAATGCGATCATCTATGATCAAAACAATTGTATCAGAGATGGTTAACCCCATAGATAAGTGTATCGGCATTGTTTGTCATAGCGTCCAAGGATATTTGCCAGCGCGCACTTCATCTTCGACATCAATATCGACCCGAACAGTCTTATGTAACATGAGATTATGTTTTATTGTCTGTCCTGGAATATCATTTTCAATATTCTGTCTTCGTATATCAGCTGGTCTATAACATAACAGTACAGACAGCATTAAGAACGTTTCTTTATGTAATTGAACCAACCGATGTTGAAGTGTGTCTCTGACTATCTTTCTACTTAACACCATCAAATCGTTTGGTCTCAAAATACATTCAACGAGGTTTTTGGAATTATTTAATGCGCTAACTGGCTCTGGATTTTATTCGACTGTAATCTAATTGATTTCTTGAACTCGCATGATTCTGGATCAAGTGTTCCATGATCGGTATTAACTTAATATTAATAATCTACAAATTGCTTTAGACAATCATGCGGAGACAAACCAACATATGGCGGATAGTTGACCTTGATCTCAACACATTATCACAGCTGTAGTTTCTAAAAACATCAATCAGGAAACATTTTTAATATACCCATAAGTGCAGAAATGAACTCATTGTTTCATCTCTCTGGTAAGTCTGTGTGTAGGTGTTAAGTTAATCATATCTGACTACCCTTGAAATAATTAGATAACACGAGAAATCTTCCCAGACCCGCCACATCCTTTCATGTAAACCGTATTATATCTGCATACTGGATCGGATAACGAAGGTGTATTTGATAATTATGTTATGTAACTATTTTGCAGGTAAGTATCTTCAACCGTAACATCTGCAGATTCCGAATAATCATGTAACATTCCTATTTTATTATCCATGATCCCCATAGCAGCGGAGGGGTCGAATGTGACAACTTTTTATAGGCGTCGATTCGGCAAACTAAGGCTTCCTCGTAAATCGTTAAAAAAAGGCGTCCATTTGGGAAACCAAGGCTTGTTCGAAATCGTAAAAAAAACGCCGACGTCGTTGTCATCTCCCCCCCCCCCCTGCTGCTATGAGTAACACTTTTTTTACGATGCAAATCTCTACGATTTTACAAATAGACTAATTTGTAAAACCTTATTTCGTAAATCAATTAGATTATTGAACTGGTCAGTGAGTTTAAAACTAATTCTCGTTAATGAATTATTATTACATCGCATATAGACTGAATTAGTTGGATCCTCAATTATTAGGAACTGCTGGTGCAAATGAGCACAAAATATATCCCTGCTGAGCTTGACCTAATCGTTCGAGATTTATTTGATAGCTTCCTTCGATAACATCACATACTAAATTCAATGCAATCACCGAGGGTATATTCACATTTTGAGGAGCGAAATGCCTACCACCACCATCAGTGTCATTATTATGTCTGAGGATAGTTAGACCCATGTTTTGTTGTCTCTGTGATGTGACTGTAGTATTGAATATTTCATTGATAAGATCATTAACGGATTTTTTTAGTTAAGCCAGACATCGAGTACACAGCTACATCGATGGCAATGATTCTTTGCCGGTATTTGTTTGTTCGGTACTCCTCTAAAAGAGTTTTGAGATTTATTTGAAATTCTTTAATGGTGTTATATCGACATTGATTCGATGAAATCATCGGTGATGACATGTTATTTATTACAATATAATTCAATTGAAACCGCTAGTGGTTTAATTCTTTACTTTAATCCACTACAAATTCCACATACCATGATACTGAAACCCTAGCCAGATTATTATCAGTAGATTCTATCGCGATTGTTCAGTTGTATCCTTGTCGATTGTCGTTATTATCATATTGTTGACCCCAGATGAACTTGTTGATGAAATATTAAATTGAGTCGGTGTCACTAGTGTTAATCGATAAATACCTTTGACGGTCGCGGTGATATTTAATATGTTAGTGGATGGTGTTCACGCAAATGATCCATGTTTCTTTAACGCAACAGCTTCTAGTGAATAACATGTACAAGTATATCAAAGATATGAAATTTGTTAAACCTCAAGCAGCAGAGAAGGCGAATCAGACAACTGTATAGAGACATCCATTTGGTAAACTAAGGCTTCCTACGAATACGAAAACGAAAACGAAGTAAAAAAAACAGATGCATATTCGATGTCGCGTCCTCTCTGATGCTACGGTTTTATCCACAAAATGTATCAGGTCCAATACGATATCTTTATCTAGGGTCATGAAAATTTGACTAAATACGTCTCTAAAAAAATTATAATCAATAGTACCACTACACCAAGTTTGATGAATATTTCTTAGTGTATGAGTATCAACTCCATTAATCACAGCAATAATATTAATATTGTCCCTGATTATTTTTGGTATTTGTGTTTACCACTGTGTTACATAAATCACATCTGGGATTTTATGCCTACCGCGTGCAAATATTCTGGCAGAATTTGATTGTTTATCCATCATCACATCATCATACACAATTAAATTATTAATTGATCCTTCAATATCATCAACAGTTGCCGGTATTTGTTCACATTGTGCTACAAAGAAATTTAGATTTATTTCTGCAAAATCAGGTGACAAATCGAATTTTTTTAAAACAAAATTGAGGTGATGATATTGCAGCAAACTTGACAAAATTACAAGGGAATCATTGGGCAAAATATCCAGGAGCAAAACATATTCTTTGATATAATTACTGCGGTCCTGGAACCAGACTTGATGTCAAACGTGATAATCAAGATCAACCAAGACCATGTGAATATCCTAAATATAAAATTGATAAGGCTTTTCATGCTCATGATGTGTCTTTTAAAAGTAATAATTTGCAGAATAGGCCTATCGCATATATGACATTGATTCACGCAAAAATTATATTACGACAGAATCGTTCAAGGAATCATTAGCTAACTGGTTAGTAAGATCTGCGATGAAGGGTTAACTAGTGCTAGGTGCAGGTAATTAATCGGCTGATTAATATTACTATGGAATCTATTTTTTATTCCTCACTAGGATACTAAAGAGGTAAATGAGCTATTAATAAACTCCCGAATCAGCAAAGGTCAAAAAGTTACTGCAACATATTGGTTATCAAGACAAGCAATATGGCAGATGTATCTACAACCACCTAAAATAATCGAGTAAGCTCATTTTGATGTCATCGTTCCAAATGAAGTTTATCAGGCGGATATATCATTTCTGCATTATGGTAATGGCAAAATACGCAACTATACGTTTGCGTTAACTGTAGTTGTTGTTGCGAGTAGATACAAAGAGGCTGATCCATTATTGACAAAAGACGGTGAACGAATTGAATTTATCGACGAGGACCTTTACAGTAGCCAAATATAATACTGGCTGATCTTGAAAGGAATTTCAAGGTGCATTGTTATCATTAATGAAGCAACATAATGTCACCATCAGATGAGGACATAATGCAATACACTGCGATCAGGCAATTGCTGAACGATTTAATCGAATACATGCTGATAGATATTTTAGATATCAATACGAGAAGGAATTTATTCAGATAAGAGATCTCGTGAGTGGGGTGCCATATTACCAAGTCATATATGCATTAAGTACTGAAATTACTCTAACAGGCAATATCAAACCTTATAGCGCGATCACAAAAAATATATACCCGCACTAAATGATTTTTCAAAACAAGAAATACCTAATAATGTGACTGTCCGATGCATATATAAAGCAAGTGAGATCGAAGGAGGTAGAAAAGAGCTTCTGATCCTACCTAGATTGTTACATCACACCAAATATCTAACGTAACAAGATCCACGGGTAGACCCGCAGTCTATCGATTAGATAAAACTGCACCTTAACGTGGATTAACACGTGAACAGTTTCAAGTGATATCTGAGGATACACAATTACCACCGCGATCACTTAACTAGCACTTCTGCGTCTTTTATACTCCAGATAGATTAGTATAACAATTTCACTTGTATAACCAAGATTGCTATCCTTCCTATATACAGTTAATTGTCGTGGATATTTGTTTATAGACAAGGACCAAAACATTATACAATGACAGCTCGCACATTGCTTATTCTGCTGTTGTTTCAGCATCATTATTCAGCATCAATATCAAATTCGAGAGTATTTTGTGTTGTAACTTTGTTAAATGCATCGAATATTTTCTTATTATATCATCGCTGACAATATCGCTGATTGCGGTGTCATTAGTACCTAAAACGACTCTCCGAAGATGATTTATGCTTCTAACTCGTGACACTGCGAGATAAACTAAATTCGACCTCTCAATGCAACCATCTATGATCAAAACAATTGTATCAGAGATGGTTAACCCCATAGAGAAGTGTATCGGCATTGCGTATCATAGATTCCAAGGATATTTGTCATCGCGCAATTCATCTTCGACAACATCAATATCGACCAGAACAATATCATTTAAAACGAGATTCTGTTTAATCGTCTGTCCTGGAATATCAATTTCAATATTCTGTCTTCGTATATCAGCTGGTCTATAACATAACAGTACAGACAGCATTGGGAACGTTTCTTTATGTAATTGAACCAACCGATGTTGAAGTGTGTCTCTATCTTTCTACTTGACACTATCAAATTGTTTGGTCTCAAAAATCATTTAACGAGGTTTCTGGAATTATTTAACGCGCTAACTGGCTCTCGATTTTATCCGACTGTAATCTAATTAATTTCTTGAACTCGCTTAATTCTGGATCAAGTGTTCCATGAACGGTATTAACTTACTCGTAATAATCTACAAATTGCTTTAGATAATCATGCGGAGACAAACCAACATATGGCGGTGGTTGACTATTATCTCAACACATTAACACAGCTGTAGTTTCTAAAAACATCCAATCAAGAAACATTTTTAACATATCCTGCGACACTGTGCATATGTCATTCCAAACAATGATCTTTGAAATATATTTCTCATCCATTCGATAAGAAATTCATGCGTCATATTTATACCAAAATAAACTATGATAAGTGCAGAAACGAACTCATTGTTTCATCTCTCTGGCAAGCCTGTGTATATGTGCTAAGCCAATCATATCTGACTTCCCTCGAAATAATTCGATAACACGAATAATCTTCCCAGACCCGCTTATCCTTTCAAGTAAACCGTGTTATATCTACATACTGGATCGGATAACGAATGTGCACTCGATAATTATGTTATGTTATTATTTTTCAGGTAAGTATCTTCAATCGTAACATCTGCAGATTCCGAACAATCATGTAACATTCCTGTTTTATTCTCCATGATCCCCATAGTGCATCAGAATTTGTAAAACAGGCCATTGCTTCTGTATACTTGCTATCTATATAACATGAATCCATTGCGAATCTGACTGTGGTTAAAGGGAATCTATCATCGATAGCATGTTTATATAAACATAAGGCAGCATAGATGATCTTAGATGGTTATACTAAAGATATTTGCCATCGATATACTAACAATTTTAACAAACCGTTTTCCGTTACACAAGAAGGCGTTTCCACAACTGACAAATATATTTTTCGCTGTAGCATCCGCGATTATAAAATCGTATTCTGCGTCACCTAGAATTCGTCGTGTATAATATCGCTTGTGATCATATACTCCGCCTGGAGCAAATTTACCGATTTTTTATCTACCGAGAACTTTAGCGTTTTTATCATTGATTGCGCAAGTGCATGTAAATATCTCCATAGATCGTCTAACAATATATTCTTAGGCCAGATCAGTAAAGTGTTCCTTACAATCGTTAATACTGTTATCAAGACTATTATTAACGGATTGTGGTAACCAATCGTCAGTCTTCACTGTATATAATATAATTGCTTCATTGACAGTCAGCAACATCAGTATTTTGAAATCATCATATAGGATAATAACACTATTGTTGCCCAGTATTTTTCAGAAAAATCAAGAGATTCTGTAGGATATATTCCGCCGATACGCATTACAAATTGATCAAATTTACCTTCTTCATCTTTAAAACTCTAAAATAACCACAATGATAGAGGATCGTCTCTACTGAAATCGTAAATGAATTCAAACATATACTCCCCAGAGTTCTCCGGGTAATATGTTGCAGTTCGATCTCGTTTAAATAGTGTTACTCCACGCGTGGGCATTTTGATCAATGCTATTCATTGGAGCTCATTGTGATTTATATTTCGATTCGTATAATACTTTCCACTTCCCCCGTTATCGTTGCTTCTGTTATTGGGAATCTTAATGTTGTTTTCCAGCTCAGACACATCCCTTATTGTAGCACCGGTATCCTTGACTCATGCAACCCTTTCGTTTATAGTTTTACGTCTTAGATCTGTTAGACCGTTTCCACGCATCGCATTATTCGATAACTGACTGCATTCATTGTTTAAAGTAACATGCCTCAACCATCAAATGCAGAGTACCAATAAAAAAGTGTTCTCCATGGTATATCAGTGTTGGGGACCAGATTGACACTGCTAAGAGACATCGCTAAAAAGCCGAGAAGCTTTGGCTTTCCAACAGACTCATTAGTCATAAACAAATATATGAAGCCGCTAAGAAAAAAGACACAAACATAGCCTCTTTAGCAAAATTATCCCACTATAGTACTAAGATCACGGATAGTTCCAGCTGAAAAGAGCTCTTCGAGATAACTAACAAACTATTATAAAGAAACAATTGTACACTACTTCCAGCTACCTTTCTCTCAAGTAGACCTTCCGGACCTATTAGAACATTTCTTCCTTCACAAAGTACAAACCATTAGAGATTCGCTTGACAGCACAATTACCATTGACTTTCTGAATATTCTAACATTTCGTTTCGCTTAGAAAATGTGTTCGAGGTATGTATATGGTCGCTCCCAAAATAAACAGTAGCGTTGATGCGAGACGCTCTGTATCACACAGAACATTCAGAAAGAATGTGGCCAAAAGAAACGGTCATAGGGTTAATTACACAAAAGTCTTAAGATCTCAGAGACAGGGAAGAGAGATAAAGACAATATGACATACACAGAGGCCAATAAAGGGACCCAGTGAATGATAACCGCTCATCATGCTACTGTTTATGTTTGTATAAAACATAATATAAAGATATATTCATTATGTAATGACCTACGAAAGTATCAATGACATAATTTCTGCTGTTACAAATTTGCAAAAATTAAGTGATACAATTATCCGCCAAACTAAATTGTGACACATTCCATTCTGATTATGAGTATCTACAAGAGCTTCGATTCGGAAATACAAATACGCTTCCGTCGGAATATAAATTTAACAAACTAATCCAGTAGGCTGTTCACGCATCATTAGAGGATAATAACTAATTATGTAAATTCATACCTGTGTTTACCACAGTAGTAAAAAATAAACTCGGACTTACCAAAGGACTATGAAATAGAAAAACATATTAACACGCGTGTGAGCCAGCTGAAAAAGACTGTTGATGCATTTTATTGTCCAAAACAAAGTAGGGTTTACATATTCCAGTAAATAATTTGCCTAATATGTTTGTTTGTAAAGAATCACGTTTGCGTTTGTGTCAACTCTTCCATTTAGCTGCCAGTTGGATGCTTGATCAGTGCCAAGTAACAAATGCGTGTATACAGCAAAACAGATGCTGTTAGGACTTAGAGAGCCTAATCGGCGGTGAGATTTCAATGGGTTTCTAGACCCCATCCCCAGATTTCAAAAAACAAAACTTGAAACATACTCAAGCGGACAGTCACATGTCGCTTCAAATTAGATCATCTTTGTATTCTTACCAGGTCTTCTCGCAGAATTAATTTCAGATAAAGGACACACACGTAATGATCATTAGCAAATACGTTTAACGGATGATCAAAATACGTTAAAAGTAAAAACAAATTTACATGCCACGATTAAGCGTAAGACAATGATTATTATGAATTTGTTTATTGGGTATTATGCACATAGTGAGTAATATTTGCATATATTGTTATGGCCCATTCTCTTGGTTCTCCTTATCTGTAACAACCGATATTAATTTGTTATGCTACTATAGATAGATTGAACGATAGGTCAATATGCATATATTGCGTGCGGCATTGATTATTGAATGTACATTGTTGTATTGGGTATTATGCATAGTATGCATGTCGTGGTTATCTGGTATATATATATATATATATATATATATATATATATATATATATATATATATATATATATATATATATATTACAAGCATGTGTATTCTTTCTTTCAGGCATGACACATATCAGATTTAACGCATTAGTGGCTCTCGTTCTCGTATCCAAGTATGTTTTAAAGAAAGTAGATGGATATGATGGTGACTTTTCTGGTAAGATAAACACGATGATTGATCTCTTAATTGCTTTATTTCTTTGACTCTATTTACGAGAATGAACGGAAAGGGTGGCCTAAGGCATTCGGATTACAGATTACACAACCCTATCCAACTAATACAAAAATGACTCAGGCTTGCTTTACAAACAATTGTACAAAATAATACGAGATAAATTACAAAATATAAATGGAAATAAACATATTTATCAATTAAGATCTCAGAGAGATCAACGAGAAAAACTTTCCTTGATACCAGTTGTGCAATATGATCTGCTTGTACGTTGTTACAAATAATGATAGGTCAGCCTATAATTCATTAGCTTTGTAACCTATTTAGTTTTTAATTACAAATCATGTAACATTAGATGGTCTAGATTGTATTTATAATCCGTTTTAAACTTGAGTCGCATTTATAAATGCAAATGCAATTTTGTGAATTGTGTATAATTCTGTTATCTTGTTTGTATACAAGGATATTTAAATAAGGAATTTCTAGTAAAGACATCTAATCGTGGTGCCTGCTAAACATGAACTATGGTCTCCGTAGGAATTGATTAATGAACGAGGTTTTGTTCCCTGTTATGAATTGTGGAGTCAATCTATAGAGGGAAATTACAATTGTAAGTACTTTCCGGCCGGTATTATATTAGTTCACAGTTTTGAAACAAAGAAACAATTTTTCGTTTTGCATCGAACGTAATAATATTAATGGCTTAAATTACACTACTTCAAACTGGTTTTATAAAGAAATCAAACAAATTGGTGCAAAATCTAAGCAGGGGTGAGCTACAAGAGCCACTTACAAGAACACCTGGGATAACACTAGGAATATGATAATTGAGTATGAACGATTGCGATTAATATAAACTCTTTGACAGGGATTTGTATATTGCAATGGTTGACTTTATAGAACACTATTTTATTTTGAGCTGTACATTGTTGTCCAGAAGACTTCAAGGAGTACATTTAAAGTAGATGCTCCTTCAAAGGAAATGGTATCACGAGTCACTATTAACAAGAAACAAAAACGGCTCAAACAACAATACAAAACCTAATATTTGTAGCGCCGGTCTGTCTAGAAGAGCTTTCTGTTTAAAAAATTAATACATTTTCAAATTCGATTCAATATACAGATCATTTCATTTTTGTGCAAATATATACCATCATATATTAAATGGAGGAATAGCCTACGTAGTGCTAATGAATATATGGGATTGCATAATACATTGATGTCGTTCAATTCACCATTTTCTTTATTTTGAGCGAGGTAGTTTTCACACATTTTAAAATTAAACGTTAATAAACATCGTAATGTTGTTCAACTGTTGATGTCTTTTCCTTTCATTTCCAATTAAACTTATACATAAATACGATAGCATCCAGAGACATTAAATCAAAAGCAATGCCAGTATATGGTTATGGAATACATACAAATCTCCTAGAGTTGATATATAATTAGTATGACGAGATTTGGCTTGGTGACAACTCACAGATGCAAGCACATATTTAGTGGTCAATGATGATATACTCATATCACGAAATTCAGGACTTGAGTGAAAATTGGAATCATTTTGACTTAGCACATGGGAACTGAAACTAAAATGCATATGATGGATATCAGTTTTTTTTTTTACAGACATTGATTAAATAGTAAAACAGATTTTAAAAAAGAAAGATCAAGGTCATGAAATATACCCCAGTACAATGCAAAAGAGAACATCGCATTCGTGACGAGCATAAGTGGTAGCTACAATTTATATTTTATAGAAATACCTATTAGATCCTACCAGATCATGCTCAAACTACAGGGTTGGTATATAGTTAAACTAGTATAGAATGTGAACTAGAGACTTTCGGAGGTATTACGGATAGATTGATTGACATTGCCTAGTAGAATACAGTACTAACCTACTACTACTACTAATACTACTATTACTGTTACTAATATTTATAATGACAATACAAATATTTATAAATATATACATATATAGTACTTAAAATTTATTGTATATGTATTTTTTATTCTTCATTCGATTTGTTCTTCAAAACTCGTTCGCATCATATTTCATCGGCAGCATCGGCTGCAGCAGATATGGTTTCCTGATCAGTTTTTCAGCATACATTGTATCTCTTTGTGGTGTGTAGAATTATTGACCCGCCACCAACGCTTGAATCACTGATTTCAAACCTTACAAATCAGATTTAAATATTCGACATATAAACGCACAACAAGTTAGCTAACATATTTCGTTCATATTCAAGGTTGCACACTATGTACAATATATTAGCGCCTGTGAATGGACTCAAATTAATCTGATTGGTAGAGGATTCAAACAATATATGGACATACAATTCATTTGAAAACTACTTGAATCACTTCATAGTTTGACAAACCTGCTTCTCTCTTTCTCCATTTTGTGTCATCCAACAACTGCACCCAAAAGCCTTACTATCAGCTAAGGCAACGCCTATCTCTCCTTTTATTATAATGATTGTATGAAAGTTATTATTGTTTTCTCCAGTAAATGTGGCGTACGGTAAACCTGCCAACCAATCCTCTGCATATCTCGGTAATGCAGGGTATAACGAACCGAATGGATTTCCCTATATTGCCTCTCTTGCTGTGGACGGCGTAAAAACCACCAATTTCCATGGTAACAGTTGTAGCCATACGGCTGTGGGTCAGTCATCTCCGTGGTGGGAAGTATATTTACAAGGACTTTACGACGTCTCGAGCATTAAGATTTACCAAAGAGATGACGGTACGTATAAAACAACTTCATGTATTATACTATATTTCAGTTAACTTCTGAGGGACTGTATTTACCAATTTACCAATTATATATGAATTAACCTTAATGACGACAGATATTTGTTGTAAACATACATACATGCATATATATATATCCATCCATCCATGCATACAAACATACATTGCATACATACGTACGTACGTACGTACATGCATACATACATACATACATACATACATACATACATACATAGATACATACATACATAGATACATACATACATACATACATACATACATACATACATACATACATACATACATACATACATACATACATACGTACATACGTACGTACGCACGTACATTCGTAAGTACGTAGGTACATACGTACATACATGCTTGCATGCAGGTAGTAGGTAGGCCGTTAGGTAGGTAGGTAGGTATGCTTGCATGAATGACATATACACGGGTTGGGCATACTCATATATTAAAGCCCACTTTAACGCCAGCATTTCAAGTTCACATACATCAATCTTCACCTGATTTGTCAATCAATTTAATTACATAGCATGTATTTATGTACAGGTGCAGATATAAATAGTTCAATGCAGCGCATTTAAGCCGATACAATAAGGTTCGTACATTTTTATATGACAAGATGAATATGAAGATAAAAAATCTCAGATAAGGCTGAAAAGGTAATAAAACAATCATTAGAACGCATGAGGACATGTTCGTATTTGTTATTCAGAAATGATATAAGCACTAATTGTCGAAATCAATTCATATGAATTGATTGGAATATATGGGACATTTAACAGTGGTTATATCAAGTTGTTCTTATAATTATGTTTACATGACTTTAACTTAAACATCCTAGAGAAAAGTGCAGACAGTTTAATCCTCGGGATGTTTATGATAAATCACATGGTCAATATTTGCTGTTGAACACATATTTCCTTTCTATTTACTGCATAATTATACGAGTAGGAGGTTACTCAATCAAGAATATGAGAACGGATAATACTTACATTCATATACCAAAACAGAGAAAACATCTGCATATTTTATGAACATTACTAGCAAGGTATCTGCTAATGATGAATGGTTGGTAAAATAATATTTGAAAGCAACCCAGATATGATAACAATACAAACAATAAATAATAGTGCTTACCTGTAGTGCTAATGTATCTAGTACGAGATGTTATAATTGCAATTCGGCTTTCATATTGCTTTTTACCCTGCGTCATTTAGTTATCATTAGCTTTAAAATAAACATAATTTGTAGAATGCTACATGTTTTGCTAACATTTCTCATAATTTATTTCGATACAGCACCAACAACCTATTTTTTAAAAAAAAAACGTTTCATGAAATATTTGGGCTGCTCTTTCCACTGCTTCTCAAACTGCGATGAGGAAATGCCCCTTGATACTGACCTTTAAAATACTTTAGATTACGTAACTTGCAGAAAACCTGGAGCACTAAGCTCCATATTTCTTTGAGAGTATTTATTTACTCACTTAAACCCAACAGGTGTATGAGCGTAGCTGTATTATACACTCCAACATTGCACTAAACGCGAGATAGAAACCCATGAAATGATATTTACAGAGCCTACTACATTTAAGCTTATATATTTTTAAGTAAAACACAAATTGCACTTAAGAAATATAATTCAGCCGTGTACTATAATTATTTGTATTAACGTTTTAAAATTTGATATTGTCTGCAAAACGATTTTTTTCTGAAGCAATATTATCAAGGTACAAATTTGTTCACTAAAAGGCGTCCATCCCCAAACGTTTCGAACAATATATGTTAAATTTTATAGAGATAAACAAGTTAAAGAGAAACATGTGAGTAATATTATTAACAATTGTTATGGCTCAATTTCTACCCTGCTGTTGTATGTATATACCTCCATTAATGAATATGTGTGTATATACCTCCATTAATTTAATCCCAATGATAATTAGATATATACTTTCTTTGCCACAGTCAATCAAAACTCTCTTGAAGGTTTTGTTGTCGACGGAATGCAGAGCGATGATAACTATTTCACTATCAATTATTCCGGTCTATATTCTACTGGGAACATTACCATATCCTTACAACCGAAGAGACAATTCAAATCAATCAGGATTCGGTTACCTAAAGACAACGCCTTCATTTGCCTTTGCGAAGTGGAAGTGTTCGCAGGTACTCGGATTTATGTATGATAGGTGTAATACGTAATAACACTTAAATGAATTTTGTATGCATGAGATTAGCCTGGCTGATTGTGGGGCATTATTAAAAGATATTGATATTATAGTTGAAGTAGACAGTAACTTCGCTGATGAAAAAGAAGTAGAGGAATAAACAGATGATGATGATGATGATGATGATGATGATGATGAAGATGATGATTACATTGATACATCAACATCAGACAGAAGCACTAACGCACCAATAAAATGCGCCATGAACAGGGTAATGCGCCTTTTTATGTGTTCTACAGTTTTGTCAATTCTTGTATTTACGATACGGTGTATATCGGTTCAAATATTGGGATAATACAAACCACAAAACAGATCATTGCCATTCTATCTTCAATTAACAAACGTTTAGTTACTTTCTTGAAAACCTAATTACATAATCTGATTTTGAACTAGAACCTGGGGTTTGTGTATATTTCTTGTCTGTGAAAGGTTATTCATCTTCTATTTGAAAATGCAGTTCATTGTTGCACATGAAAGCGGTGTTATAGTGTAATATAACCATGTTTGAACATTTGAACTTGCACAATGAATACATTTATATGGTGTCGTTTCAGAAACAAACATTCAGATAAAAATTAATTAAAAAACATATTAGAAACTTCTTACGTTACTATAGGATTTATGAGCATCTATACCGATCTCATTTTAGAGAATGTAAGCGTTCTACTTCTTATTCTGTTGCAAAGAACAAATATGTCCGATAAAAAAATATGTTAATAATATTTAGGGGAAAGGGCATGAATTAGCAGCAAGCATGTGACACTTTGGAGCCAAGTCAGAGCATACATGCAAAGTTGCAATAATTAAGTATTTGTTTTCGATGTAAGGCAATATTTATCTTAATTAGAACTTTTACTATGAAAACTATTTATATTTGTATCTTGAGCAACACTTTTAACGTATATTGAAGGAGCAACTTGTATAAGTGATAGCCGGGTAGTGAAATAGTTCGAAGCTAGTTTTTAACTAGCCTAGTCGCTTTAAAATTTCCTTGCCAAACGATCGGGACGACATATAACAAAGAGAATCAGCACTTATTCACTAAGTTAATTTATATTACAACTTTACTGAGCCCAGTCATATTTTCTTCATATAACATTCAGATACTGTTGTACTGATTGTGTCGGGCAATTTGTATGGTGTATTTGCATGTGTTTACTGCAATTTCAATTATAAGCAAACAGTACATCGCCATGAAGCAATTTTTTGTTATTTCATAATCTCATGTGTATTTGCTATGTTGGTCTATTCCTTTTCTCATACAAATAACCAAAGCATGAATAGCTGTACCTGCATTTTTGTTCGCTTATTCTTTGATATTTTAAGCTTTACCAGTCAAAGAGACGCAAATAGTTTAACCTAACTACTGAACTTTAACGTCATCCGTTGTTTAACACAAGTTTGTTATCCCTGTTTACCGTACACTGTTACAATGAAATAATACTGACTTATATACCCTATCTTGAGATGAAGCTAAGTAAAAATTACACCCGTCTGATATCAATAATGGCTGTCAGGATGTTCATCTGTGGAATTGATTCTGACGTGTAATCACCAACGGAGACAATATTGGTCATTCCTGTTGTTCACATATAGCCATGCCCTGCATAACATATATTGTTTAGGAAGTTACACTTGTGATTCCGTATGCATGAACTGATAACAATATTCATGCATATATATATATATATATATATATATATATATATATATATATATATATATATATATATATATATATATATATATATAAACGAAAATGACATATCATAACCTCCGTCTGTCCGTCCAACACTGTCCAGTCCAGTTTGTATATACATTTATATATACATGTATAGCGAGCGGAACGACGAGATGTGTCTTCTGTGACTGCTACAATAGCAGCTTGTAGTTATGTCATGGGTGTTATTGAATGCTGGAATTAGAATTGTGAATAACCAGGAAATTGCGTACTTATTTACAAGTGAGAGCTATCGTTAGTGCTATGATGACACTATTTGATAACATATATCATGCATTATCTACATTACAGAGGTAAACGTAGCACTAGGGAAATCAGCATCCCAGTCAAGTACATATGATGGAAGCAAACACAATGGCAATGATAAAGGTCTTTACAATGCATCTCTAGCTGTTGATGGTAACACTAACACCAATTTTAGCTATGCCAGCTGTAGTCAGACGACGCCATATACAAATACTTTGGCATGGTGGATAGTTACGTTGAATGGTCCTTATCCAGTAATTGGCTTGAGAATTTATCAGAGAACTGATGGTAGGTAACATCTGAATTAATCTTATACCAACTGTACGGTTGCGATATGGAATGATCTGCTGAGTAAATGCTATCCATACAAAGTCCACAAACACTGGACAAGAAATTATTATTATCATGATACTTTTAATGCGGTAATATTTATCACCAATATAAAGTACTGTATTCATTTACTTTTCATGACGTTTTCTAAACATTTAGGATATAATCGGTGTTTTGTCGACTATTACCTAATCTAGACGTATTATCTAACAACTGAATTTACTGTCGCAGGTAAGGAAAATAATTTTCTCAGCTGCGCAGAACGGTGATATTTTAACTAAATCAGATCGTATATTTTTGTTTTACTCCAATTGGGCTAAATAGTAGGAATATAATAAGCATTATTATATGCTTCCGTATTTTAACATGTATATTATATTTAGGCATCTTACATATAGGTCAATAATACTTTGCAAGGTATTTTATATTGTCGTTATATTAAAGGTCTTCTATCAAGGGTTTAGTGATCGAATGCAATACCAGATACGTTCCTTCAGTAACTATGCCTTACGAATAACTCAGTGTGTTATTTATGAAATATATGTCGTAGTATTCAAAATGAAATATATATTTCCATTAAAATATGTATTTTCTTCTTTTTGGTGTCTTATGTCTTTATGTGGGACGTTTATATATTGACTGTGTCAGTAATCCAAATATATCTATATATATTATTCCGATATTACATTAGCTTATTGACATATAACTTTAACTGATTCATTTGCTTTTTTATAATCAGCAATACTGTTGAAATTGCTAATGCAAAATATTAATATTTCATTATGTTGTTCAAACTTTGCTGACATTTAGTAAGAAAAAATATAAACTCATACTGAATCAACAGTTCTTACGTTTATAGTATAAACCGACAATGATATCGTGTCTTTTTATATTTGTTTAGCATTATTGAATACATTTAGTGTTCTTGTATTTATTTTTTGGCTTATTGAAATTAACTTGTTCAATATATATATATATATATATATATATATATATATATATATATATATATATATATATATATATATATATATATATGAACAAGGGCTATTTTAGGACTTGGTGATAGATAAACATGAACTCCCGAAATGGTACAAAATAATTTTCAATACTATAATCAATACTTGTGGTATATACAAGGCAATATTTAATTTGGTATCATATCTACGTTAGGAGAGTTAGAACGTTTAATGTGATGCTATGTAACGTTATATAGTTTATCGTTTTCTCAGCCTGAATATGGTTTTGATAATGACAGTTATATAAACCATTGTAATTTATTTTTTCATTTAAGTTATATAATTTTGAGCCGGACTTATGGTGTTTCAATTGGCCTAACTCACGTGATATGGTAGGCAGCAACAAAATCCTAAATACAAGCCAAACATGTTAAGGAACCGTGACGACCCTATCTTTATATGCAAGACATTTAGTAGGAAAAAATATAAACTCATACTGAATCAACAGTTCTTACATTTATTGTATAAACCGACAATGATCTCGGGTCAAAACGTCTTTTTATATTTGTTTAGCATTATTGAATACATTTAGTTTTCTTGTATTTTTTTCTGGCTTATTGAAGTTGACTTGTTCAATTGATGTACGGAACTGGCTCTTCATTCCGACAAAATTGTGACTTAACGTAAAAAGTGTGGTGTATACAATAGCATTTGGTCATGCAATCTTCTGTTTGCAATTTATTTAACTCCTCCAGGTCTAGAAATTTTGTATTGATTTCAATAGTAGCTGAGGGAACATCATAAGGCAAATGCTTAAATAATTTATCCGACGTATATTCAGAAGTGTTATTGTCTTTAATTTCATCCAGATTTAAAACTTCTTTACAGATTTTACCATAATTCACATTATAGGTGATAATTTCCTGTGTTGGTTGTATTAACATGTTCCATCGTTTGACTATAGACACTTTTAAGACCATGCAACAAATGCAAATTTCACACGTATTCTAGTTTGGAAACATCTTTACCGAAAATAAAAATAAGTTAAACCGTGTATTTAGCATACTCTTTCAGTTTATTGCCATATAGAATATACAACTGATGTACAAAGTATCACAATATTCCTTTTTATCTCGTCATTTGTTTAATGAATAATTGTCATTCAAATTTCGCGCGTCGCTTGTATTTTGTTTCTTTCTCCTGATACTTGTGTTGAGATATTTTGCATATTGAACAGAAGACAACAGAAATATTGAGCATGCGTATAAAGTATGTTAACTGACAACGACAACAACAATAGTAACACTAACAAGAACCAAAACAAAAAATAGCTTACGATATTATTTACTAACAACATCTAAAAAGATAATGAAATACTGAGATAAATATTAATATAATACAGTGTATATTTTAAATTAGATGAAGTACTTCGTTACATACACTTCGCAGTATCCAGTGCTGAACACTATGTATTCTGGTGTCTAGATCAAAATAACCATATTTGAATGGAGTTGTTAATGAATATGGATTTTTGAAGAAAGTGACGTATTACAGCGTTATGAATTTACTCTACTCGTAATGAAATACATATACACAATGTTTTTGATCGTTCTCTCTGTCTTTCTTTCTCGAATCTTCTATTAAACGAGTTTGTGGTTTTAATAAAAGTTCTTCCTTTCTTTTTGTCACGTTCTATATCTCCAAATTTTTTTAATAGCATACAAAATTCAACTTAACAAACTTTGCTTTTAAATATTAATATTTAAACTCCTTACATTTGTCCTTATAAAGCTCATTATCATGTATCATTTCATTCCTGATACCGATTAGTACAAATCGTTTGATTACGACCACTCGAAAAAGAGACTGATAATTTTAGACGTTTCTTGTGTTCATCTGAATTTGGTTGATTTTGAATATTGTATTTCTGTCGTCTTGTATCTTATAAGTTCTATTATATTTGAGTTTCGTTTACGATATTGTGAATCGTCAAACTCGGTCGAGACGGTCTATAATAATATTGTATTATTTGCAAATCAAATATTAATCAACAGTTCGATTGCGCTCCTCACCAATGACATAAAAGTATAATAATTCTTGAACAATCATCCTGTTTTTAAAAGTCTTGATGACCCTCGACTCTTTGTGAAAGCATAATTGGATCTAAGCATGCTCTCATTCTACCATAGGCAAGCACGAATGTATATACATTGTTTGCATGCATGAGTGCTATAATGATGCATATATAAAACATTTATGACATTTCGCCGTGTAAAGGTTTCAATTTATTTGGTTGGGGTGAGGTGCTACCAATAGTATTTAAATTATTACAGAAGACCCACCTTGGCTCGTTTTGTCAGAAATTAAAGCAATGATAGAGAGGTGCAAAGCTCAGATCCTCCAGTCAGCGGTGCCAACAGTTAAAACATTCAAGAATATACCAATTGTGAAATTGAAATAACAACAATTTAATATAATTTAATAACAGTCATCACTCAAACAATAACTCAACTAAAACCCGATCATTCGTCTTTAACTCGACCAAGTGACGGCCTATTTCATCGTCTGACTTAGTATGATTGATATAAATAATGTCCTGTATTCCTACTCATTTTTATGATCATTCCCTGGACTGGTAATCCATTTCCCTCCAGGTCGTCTAACTTTGCCTCCGTTCTTCCTTTTACTTTGTCTCCGAGAGAATTGGACCTACTGAACTACAGTATTTTCCTTGGTCTCTTACAGTTGTTCTGGTCCCTATAAGGTTTCTGTATTAACACACAAAGACATTAGATAGCATCTTCCCCTAGCTATCTAACTCACACCAAACAACAATATCATCAGATATGCCTTTACCTTCTTTGGTCACGTTTTCATGCACATAGTAAAATCTATTATCTCTGTGTACACGGTATATATATATATATCCATGCGCATATATGTCCTTACACATGATACTTCTACAAAATATACACAACTAAGCAAATCCCTAGTATCTAGTGTTTCACACTGCAACCATTATACAAAGTTTATATTTCAATTCAACATTTGCAAACTTATCATATCAAATGAATAAATGCTCGAGGTTACTACGAATTAACCCAATAGCGAATTACAACATTAACTGTTTACATAAACATTGCTCATGACTCAAAATATGCATGTAGATCAAACACTACTAATTAATCTACCTACAAATGGTGATTATACGTACTAAAGTATTCATAATGCAATAATTAAAGTACAATTACTTCGGCTTAATATTTCACAACAATCGAGCAAATAGTCACTTATCTGTACTTAAGCTCATTTTAATTCCCAGAATAACAAGTTTCTCAACAATTTTTAATGACATCGGAATAGCTTATCTTCCTTCATAATATCCGCAAACTGGGTTAGCGACTACGGACGTTTAGTTCTGAAGATAATATATTTAAACTTGCGATTATAATGTTTGCCGCGCCTTCTTCAACTCCGAGTGGATGTCCATTCACATACTTATCAGACACATCCCCCTCCCACCAGTCTTTCAAAGGTGGATGAACGACCACCATTTAATGTTACTTTGATTCGAACACAGAATTTACATCCCTTTCGTGTGAACCATATTATGGTACTATTACGTAACTGTCTTGCCCGAAATAAGGATTGACACGAATTGTATGTCCATATCAAATTATTGGCTATACACCTCATTGTTCGCCGATTTGACCTTCATATATATTTACGGCGCGAAATTATGATCATCAGGGTCTAACATATACATGTTGAAATCTGGTTAATCCTTACAAAGTGAAATGCCGCTATTCCATTTTCAGTTATTCATTATATCATTAATATAAAAGTGGCGTACGTCCTTCCATATTCTACAAAAATCATGTTTACATGGTTAAATGAACATATGTTAACATGTCAATTTGAAATTTAATGACATTTGACCTAGTGTATTTGGAGTTAATGGGATTGGAAATTACAATTTATAAAGTAAAATGATATGTTCTGTAAGTTTATATTTTTAATGTATCACCATTAATTTCCAAGTCATTGAATAATAAACAAATACATTTCGCGGTAAATAAATACACTAATTCGGTACGATGTTCTACAGAAACAAAAGTTAGGTATGTTTCTCGCCTTTTGTAACCACTGCAATCATATCAGCTTACATGATACGTATCAAAAATTGACGTGATAATACAGAGTCTAATTAGGTATGCCACATTAAAAAATCATGGTTACAGAAGCTGTGTGCACTGAAATAAATACACTTGAGTTACTCTGTATTATTGTAATCATTGCTCTTTCATCCCATCCACTTTGGAGACTCATTTGATACATAATAAAAAACCAATTTCAGTTCCACAGTCGTATACACAATATATGTATACAAAGCAAGCTAGAGACGATCATTGAGCCATTAAAACACTGCTATATATTCTGAAATGGTGCCTTACATATTGAATAATTTACAGCTGCTATATTTATATCATCTTCTTTTTTATACAAATACTTAAACTAGTCTTCTTCGTTTGCTATTCTGGAAATATATACATCAACTACGCATTATTTCAAAATATATATCAAGTTGTATAAGTCTTATGATTGACTGTTATTCACATGGTGTTACCATGTATAATTTAGGATCGTTAAGAGTATTCACTATACGTAATATGACCTTTTTAATCTAAATTTCTATAACGCACGAATATAGGTTACAAAACGGAGAAGAAAACTATAGGCATTTGTATTTTTAATTTCATTTTTACATTATCTTGTATTAAAATCAATGAAATATTTCATATGAATATTGACTTTGCTGATAGATGTAGGTAATTGCATATAGGCATATATAAAGGAGAACACTATTATTGCATATCCATGTGTGTTCTTGTTGACGCTAACATAACGGTTCAGCTGTGTATTTTATCTTTTCTGAAGACGAAAAGAATGCAACGAATTGGCTCACGTCTTAAGTATAAACTTTTAAAGAGCATTTTTCTAGATTTGTGTCTCTTAATTACCACATGAGTTCTGCTATAATTCCATCACTTAAGTAGCTCTCAGACTTTTTATGGTTTAGATAGAAAGATATGAGTTTCGTATTATCTTTCTCTAAAATTCCATCTCGAACATAAATTCATTGCCAAAGATAATAACAATTTTAGTAATTAAAACGAACGATTTCAAAAGATATACACACTACTATATTTATGTAATTAAATATATTATATTAATTTAGTAATATGAACATATAGCTAGCCTATTCAATTATATTGAACATTATCCTTCCACGGGTTGATTAAGTGTTGAAAGTCGCTTCATTTTTGCATCACGTGTCTGAACAGCTTGGTTATTATGCTTTTATGTATCTACAGTAAATTACTTTCATCGAACATAGTTTGTGTAATCCCGACAGCCGAGTGGAGTTATCTTGCATGCTTTCTAACAATAATGTATACATCTTAACTTATATTGTAGGTGAAAATGCGAACTGGTTAAATGGATATAAACTCTACGGACAGTTGGGAAATCAAGGATATGAAGAAATTGCCATACCATCTTATCAACTGGGGATTATAAACATAACTCTGCCACAAGTCAAAATATTCTCTGAAATCAAAGTCGAACTCAATGTGAGGGACTCCAGAGGGATATGTTTGTGTGAAGTACAGATTTTTGCTGGTAAGGCAAATACAAACTTCTTTTCGCAGATAATTGTTTTGCACATATAAATCTAATCAAGGTTTTTTTTCTTATTTTATCCTTCTTGTGTTGCCTTGTGTAGAAGACAAATATTTATGTTGCAAATGTTGGCCAGTGTATTGGAATATCTCGAATGGAATAGCCTGATTAACGTAATAACATGTTTCTGCTGACCCTACTCTACGTACCCAAGAGCTTAATCGTCTACACTTAGACAACCATACACACTCGTGATTATTACATATTCTATAATATGTGTTTATTTTGAAATATTGACTGCTTTCGAAGATAATAATTGTTATAATTATCTGTATTGAAATATGCTGAAATTGGGGTTTCAGAATTTTATTGCCGATACAAGTTGGTAGCCATCTCATCTTACATTGTCAGGTTCCTTCTAGAAGAAGATACACATTTGTAAATGGTTCATTACGGGTACATTGTTTCGGACAGAACAATGCCATAATTCAGAAGGACAACCATTGACAAAGTGGCATTTTCTGTGCCTTAGCCATATTATTCCAACAAGCTGTAAAATAAAGCTTATATTAAACCCGTGTATCTCATTTCTTTGGCTTTTATTTATCCTTGTTAAAATAATTAGCATTCTTATTTAACTGGATAATGCTAAAATGAATAGGCTATCAGTCCATTAATTATTATGGTTGTCCTTGTAATCCTGATATATCTAGATGAAAGCTGTTTATACATATGTACTCTTTGCATCCTTTGTAATATCTTTAGTTTGTCATACTGTTCTGTATGCTTAAACACTTTTCGATACCCAGAGAAACATGTGATGTACGAACTTGTTGCAATAGCACGACGTTTAAGTTTGACATTCATTTCCAATAATCATTGCTAACAATAAACTAATATTGAATGAGCTAAAACCTCTTCTCAAACTATTTTGGTAATTCTTCAAAGTCAAACCAGTAATCTCCGTGATGATCCCGATATGCATGTGTACAATTAGCTGAAACATGTTTTTACTAAGTGTACATTGATAAGTTCTATATATCCAGGAGAGAGATAAAGAGACATAAAAAGAGAGAATACACTGTTTTTGAGGTACAATATCCCAAAGTAGTCGATATTGGGTCGACTAAATGTGCACTAAAACCGATATTAGGTTTTTTCTCAAGGAATGATGTGTCCGAACCCTTGCGGACAATCAGACGCATTTAACGATGGATTAATCCATCAATGCAGTCTTTAAATATTGTTGAGAGATATGTAATTCGTAGATAATATTAAATAGCGAAGAAACAAACTGTGAAGTAAAATTGTAAGAGGCAACATAGGAAAATATGCAATTTTTTGAGCGAGTTATATTTTTCTAGACTGCAACTTTAATGGCATTTCCGTGCATAAGTATCAGCAAAGTTAACTATTCATGGAAACGTGCATTTTCATCATGTTTTTGCTAAAATACAAATGCCTGGAAATATCAATATAATAAACAAGAGTAAAAAAATCTATGGTTCAGTTGGCAATGTAAAACACACATATTTGTTATATATCCTGTTCTAAAAATGGAATAGAGTATCGCTCTAAAATGAATATGATACTATATTTTATACTACATACTTACCAATGCAATTTCCAAGTTGTCCATTCCATATATTTTGTTTCATACATTTAACTAAATTCGATCCATTGAGCATGTATCCTTTAACACAATTTGATTATTACTGAAGATCCTAAAGACACATACCCTGCGATGCCAGGGATGAATTGTCGGCTACTGTTATTTCGGAGACTATAAGTGTTTCCATTTCTCATATTCAATTTTGTATCCTTCACTATTGTTTAGTTTAAAATGTTTGATACGTATCATCTATTTGGCATTCACCTAACATTTCCTCATTCGTTTACCAACGAACAATGCACGCCTTAATAGATGTGTATCATCAATTTGTCATTCACTCAATATTTCTCCATTCGTTTATCAACGAACAATGTAAATGGTAATATATGCATTCAACTTTATGCATTAAATATAAACGTCATCTATTAACGTTTTTGTGTTTCAATACTTTTAGTGCATTAAATTGCACATCAGGCAGACTTTGCAATTTCGCAACATCATTTTCAGTTGCATATAGCACACGCAGTTCTAAGAATTCGTTCTTTTTTAACTAGCAGAAGGTGTATAAAATAAGTGCATCCCTGCTGAATAATGTAGGAGACACTTATAATATCATTTGAGTCAATTGTTGGATATATCGGTAAATGCCACATTTCCTATGTAGTGACACTCCCAAGTCCTCTTACATCTGGCTGGTTGATTTATATTTGACCCTTAAAACATTACGCTTTTGCATATAGGAGGGTCGGTTAACACCGTTATGAAGCAGATATTCATATAAAAGTGGGACCAAATACATATTGATCCTTTCTTAGGTCCTCCAACATCTCGTCAGTATATCCTGAAACCATATCACCACAGTTATATTGCATGCCTTATAAAACAGTGATGAAATCAAATCTTAGTGAAAAACGCAAAAGACGGTTGCGTATCCACTTGGATAAAAACTGAAACTGTATCACATGTCCTGCAACTAATGCCGTTGATAATTTAACTGTACGACAAAAACATTCGTATTTTGTAGATAGTAAAGTATTACTCATGGTCAATAAATCGAAATAGGGATGCCAATTATTTTCTATCAGTATTTATATTACAGTACTTTGTATTCCAGTTTATTAAGTGTCTTAATGTTTTGCTGCATTGGGCTGTTGGAGCCATGTTTGGGTTATCGATACGGGAACATTTACAACTGGTTCAATATGATATCACAATTGTATTTGATTCTTTGATTTGTCCCAGTAGGCATTATGTGAGACCAACTGTCAAGTTGTAATAGGATTGTATTATTCCAAATACGTTAAACGTTCAATTATGAATTTGATAGCATTATATGATTGGTTCACAGGTCACTCTCATTCAGCCATCAGCACAATGTAGCAACTGCGTATTGCCAGAAACAATAACATCATATAATTTGTAAATATTATTACCGGCGTTACTGACACGTGTATGAAAATACATATCGACGATGGATTTCCTGAGTATCTCCAGCTATTCTGTAAAACGTAATAAATCGATACAGTGTCATGAAGTCATTTTATGACACTGCGGATCCACGTAAATGTTTTGATGCCTGTCCATGTATGACCATGAATTTTTATATTTTATATGCAGGGGCAGTATGATTATCATCTGCGTAGTAAAACTGGATTCCTTCCAAAGTTCCCAATGACGTTTAACCCTAGATAGACCTTATTCACTTCTAAGTTGTTCCATCATATTATTCATCTGATCGTTATCTCCACTAAAAGTTACAACGCATGATCAAATGTTTTATGCCATACAATTGTGTTGCGTACTTATTTGCAACGCAACCTGCCCAGTAAATCAGAGTTGATGATTGTGCATCAGTCGTGCTTGAGAGAAAGGTCAGCTTTGATGTGGTTCCTGACTATAAAATTAAAACAACACGATAACATGCGCGATTGGGAGCTCTGTAAAGCGAAACACAGAGATCCACACTGTCGGTACATCTAATACAACCGTACCATCAGAACACCTGCATCGCTCCGAATGGCATCGTTTAAGTTTTTTTTTACGAAACAAGGTGACCACAGATTGGTTCTAAATTTCACCCTGCGACCATATCCGCCAGACCCGAATATGAGAGTGACAGTAATCATGTACGTAACTCGAAAAGACAACCTAAATAAACCTTGGTAAGGTGAATGCAGCTAAGGAAAGAAAACCTGATTGAATTCAAAGATTTTTCACATAACACGTTAAATAATTGCGAGAGACAAGGAAAATAGTTACATTCCTCATGGATAATCTAGCGTTAAAATAGGGTTTCGTTAACGAATTAATAGGAAAACGTACTCGATGAACCGGAACAAATTGGCAAATTATCCTCAGGCAGATGTTCTCGACTATCTGGTGTGACATACATAGCAAATTATCCTCAGGCAGATGTTCTCGACTATCTGGTGTGACATAGATACATACATACATACATACATACATACATACATACATACATACATACATACATACATACATACATACATACATACATACATACATACATACATACATACATACATACATACATACATACATACATACATACATACATACATACATACATACATACATACATACATACATACATACATACATACATACATACATACATACATACATACATACATACATACATACATACATACATACATACATACATACATACATACATACATACATACATACATACATACATACATACATACATACATACATACATACATACATACATACATACATACATACATACATACATACATACATACATACATACATACATACATACATACATACATACATACATACATACATACATACATACATACATACATACAAACATACATACATACATACATACATACATACATACATACATACATACATACATACATATATATATACATACATACTAACATATATACTTACATACATGGGTCGGTGGTTCTTTCCGGGGGTTTCCCATGTTTTTCCTCCACCAATAATACTAGCCGCCATGTATATCCAATCGTGTGCTAAGAAATGGCGTTATACCCTAATACAACAATACACCTACTTATCTATGTAATTATGACTTTGTATAGTACCTAATCTTTACAAGCTTTAAGCCCTTTACAACATCTATTATAATATGACTAAAAAAATTGTTTAAAAAAATGCAATTAGAAACATGTTGATACTATGTAAGGTAGAACACATTATAAGGGCTCAAAAAAGGTGCGTTTAAGAGAACTCTTGAAAAGGATCCCCGTGCCACTGTGTCTAATTTCAATAGGCAATTCGTTCTCAGTGCTCGGCCTAGTATGAAACAGAACGTTTGCCCATATGACTTCGTTTTCACAGTGGGAATAATGAGTATACGATTGTCATAATAGGAGCGTAAACATCTTGCTGGTTTGTACACATGGGTGAGGCCAGTAATGTTTGTAGGAATGGAGTTTGTCAGTGAAACATATCACAGACAATACATTTTGTGTTTGATTCTGTCTCCATTGGATAGCCTGTGTCGGGTACAGGACAGCGGGGAGGTGTGCTCTGATTGTGTTACAGAATGGATGATTCGAGCAGATGTGTTTTGAACGTTGTGAAGTTCTTTGTGACGAACTAGACAGAATCAAGTTCAAATAGTCCAGTCATATACGTACCAATGAACACAGAAATGTTTTAGTGGTATCAACGGAAAGATATTTGCAAATGAAGTTGTTGCGTCTCAGCTCAAGATATGCACCCTTGCGTATGTTCATGAAATATTGGTGCAATGTGAGAGTACTGTCCAGAGTAACACCTAGGTTTCGCAATCACTGTGTGAATTTGATGTTGGTGTTGCTGATACATATTGCTTGAGATAAAGTATGTGACTGATAAAGTATTTGTGTTGTGATCAAAATAGCCTCAGATTTATCATTATTCATCTGCAGCTTGTTAAATTTGAACCATGATTTCACATCTTAAATGTACCGCTCTACTCTTTGGATTGTAGCTTCAACTTCAGTTGCGTGGGTAGACTTGAATATGTGGGTGTCATCAACATACATTTGGTGAGACACTGGGTGATTTGCAAACAGGTTCACTGGTTCGTAAGGCCTACTGGACAGAAAGTAGTTGGAAGTTGTGTACATGTGTTGCTTGACATTAGTTTGTTAGTTATCTCGAACAACACTTTGCAAAACCGCTCCGTGGTACGTCGGTCTCATTTATCATATATATATATATATATATATATATATATATATATATATATATATATATATATATATATATATATATATATATATATATATATAATGATACATACATTGATGGAAGAATGAATGTTTCCATAGATGCATTTATAAGTCCCGCTCTTCATCGATCCAGATATGCATCCATCCATCGATCCATCCATATATATGAATGCATAGAAGTATACGTGAGTAGTTTATTTTCTGTATTCCTTTGTTGCAAAGAGACGTACCGTTATTGTATAGAAAAAATGCAATTAGTTCTCTTCTACTTCATCCCAATATTACATTTTAAAATTTGTAAGTCAACATTACGATCCCTATCCACTAACTTATAAATAGTTCTAGTTATAATATGGATTATTGCAGCCAGAATATTGCATAGTTTTACCCAATGCAAATACTAATGGCACCTCGACGTATATTAGGGTGGTTACAATCAAATGTAAGCCAGGCTTCAGTTTAAATTGATAGTGATATTGTTTGGCTGAATGAAAGAAAAAGATAAAAAATATACAGCTAAAGAAATTAATAATAAGAATGCTAATAGTAAAATACTACTACTACTACTACTAATAATAATAATAATAGTAATAATAATAACAATAATACCAGGAATTATAATTTGTATTATTATTTTTCTTATTTATATTCATACTCATATTCATATTCATATTATTATTATTATTATTATTATTATTATTATTATTATTATTATTATTATTATTATTTGTCTAGGTCGCAAAATAGGTAAAAAACGTTCGACTTGTTTGCCAGACGCACATGTATACTCTTAGTGCTCCGGAACCGCAATCAAGAGGTATACGTTATAGCAAAGTCAAGGGAAACGTCCATTTCAGTGCTACCTTCTCGTGTGACATGAATGCTATCTACAAGGTGTTGCCTTCTAAGATGTATAGACTGTCAACGCAGCGTATATTATATATACTACAATGTTAAAATGATTTTCACTTCACGTTCTTCAATGTGCATCAGTGTCTTGCAGAAGAATCCAAATTAATCTAATTAACCTCAAGTTGGATTTATTGTTGCACTTGCTGTGATTCATCTAGCGTTTGTTCTATGGTTGTGATAACATTCTCTGTCTAATTAGATGTCTTTAATTTTGGTGGCATTACTTCCAAACGCATCATGGCAAATTTTCATTACCATGTTGATAACCAGTCCCGCAATATCAGACAATGCGGTTCCTACACCGCCTCATTTTGAATGCAATGTTTCCACGCCAAACACGTTGCCATTGATATAAATCCACGTGACTGCAGGCCAACCTGTTTGTTCATTTTGCCGTTTGTGCCTAGTCTCGAGGCTATCTGCTGCGAGCGATCTGTCTCCAGGCATTTTATTTGGATGGATATGTATCCTTTCCTGCACAGCAATAATATATAGTCTGTCCATTAAATCTCTGATTATATACAGATCATTACTATCCAGTACCCATAGTGATGCCATTGTCATAATTCGTTATGATTTAATAATTTATTTAACTTCGCGTCAATTCGTGTATCTCATTCTACGATATTATTTCTTCGTCCACATGGCGGATTTGTAGACGGAATTCCATCTCTTGTTTGTCTTGCTCAGCATCGGGAATTTAGGTAAACATATATTCTTTCTGTTTATACAACCAATAAAAGTCAGTCACAGCTCATTGGCATCCTTCTGACCAGTCACTTCAAGGTCACACTTCTTCAACCCTGTTTTGCTAAAGCTTTAGTATGCGTTTATTCAGGAAATGGCAAGTCATCTCCAATATTCTATTCGCTAGAACATATCTACAAGCTTGTCTATTTTATCAATTATCGTTGTACAATATGCGATGTCAGCATTTGAAAACCTAATAATGTATGTGACTATATTGGAAATATGGAGATTATTTGTTAAATATGTTAAATATATTGGAAATATGGAGATTATTCGTTTTATATCCTATTATCACTATTGATGCAAGGATATGATATATAATGGCCTCAACATTGCATTTAGAATTCTAGCGAAAATATGTTATATTATATTTTATATGTGTTGCTATATCTGTGCAACGAGGATTAGTGGTGAACCTTTCAGTGACTGATGAGTACGGGTGTTTGAACATGTATGCCTATATCCAGGTCTGGAACGTTATTACTTAAACAATGGAGCCATTATTAAATTACGCAGCTTAGTAAATCACCCACTAGTTCTAACGAGTTATACCACTATTTCAATCCAACCTTACAATTGATATATAATGTTTTCTGTACGTTGTATTTAATATAACTTTGGCAATTTAGCTGGCAGAGTTATTAAACTGGAAAAACAACGACAACAAAAATGGGAATGTTGATAACACATTTATGTGTCATTGATATCGTTGCAATAATTATATCAAATCTGTACTGTTTGGTAAGTAACATATAGGAAAACGTTACAAGACGAACAACATATACGAGTTACGAAAATTAGGTCAGAACTGATCAAAAACAAAAGCGCCAACAACGTAATGCTTGAAACGAAATGAAATTACATGATCAACGTACTCACCTAATAATCACTAGGAACGTTATTTAATAATTATATATAGGTTATTAATCTAAAACGTAACAAGTTTCACAATTCATAGTGCAATATATAGCATTCGTATTATGTATGACAATAATATCAGCTTATCATGTTAATGAAACCTTAATTGAAGCTGCTTGAATTAAATTCCATCGCTGTGCTTTTTTCCTATCGGATTTAAACCACACATGTGTAATTAGATCTACATATATCTAACTGAGTTAAGTGGTGAAATGTTTAGAGACTACTGAGTACTGTTATTTTACAGAATGTAGGTGTATGTATAGTTCTGTAAAGTGATTACTTAATAGAGCCATTGTTACATTCAGAAACTGGTTTAATCTCTCATTAATTAAGCAAGGTATTGCACATCCGTTATCAATATTACCGGTACTTCTAAACGTAAAATTGATGTATAAGCTTTTATGTACCTTCTCTAATATATAACTGGTAAATTACCCGACATATTGATTCAACTACAAGAACAAAATAATAAAATGAATGTTTCTCACACTTTCATTTAACATTTTACAGATATTGATGAATGCAGAAGGCCTAACTCTGCGTGTCACAATCTCGGACAGTGCACAAATACTGATGGAAGCTTTACATGTCAATGTAGAAATGGATATACAGGACTTACATGTGAAACAGGTAAGACTGTCACATATTAAAATTAGATTATAAAGCTGTATTTGAAATTTAAAAACTGCATTTCAAATCAAAAGCATGACATAGATCAATATAATCCTCATATAATAGTTTGAATCGAACAATTGACGAAATCCATGTATTCAACAATGTTTCAAAGAAGTATGGGTGAGATAAAAAAATTGACCCTATTTTGTTGATGGTACTGTACTGTCATTATACATATATATATATATATATATATATATATATATATATATATATATATATATATATATATATATATATATATATATATATGATGGTTATCCTGATTAGATTCATCGCAATGCATGCATTGAAAAGTTCAACGTAGCTTTTGTTCGATTATGTTTAAGAGAGTTTGCGATATTTATATCAAAGGTTTTATGTTTCGTAAGTAACATGTCAGGGGACGTTAGAAGTCCAACCACATAAACGAAAAAATTGTGTTGTGATATAAAGAACGAAATATTCTCTTATCATCAATTTTATGTTTAGAGTTACAGAGGCTACACTCAACGAAGGTTACATTGATCGGAATTTTAGAGGGAAACTATAAATTTCTTTGTAGTGCTAATAAATGTGTCCTTTATGTGTCTTTAGAAAACGTCTCCTCGAATCGTGCATATGAGCTATGTAAATTAGGTCAGAGGTAATTTAAAACAAAAGTGCCAACAGCGTTATGTTTGAATCGATAATGAAATTACAGGAACAACGTCATCAAATGATAATCACTAGGAACGTTCATTAATAATTATATATAGGGTATTAATCTCAAAGAACACAAGTTTTCCAATTCCTGGTGCAATATATGACATTCGTAGAAAGTATGACAACAATATTAGCTTATCATGTTCATGCAACTTTACTTGAAGCTGCTTGATTTTAATTCCGTCGATGTGAATTTTTCCTATGGGATATTAACTGGACATATGTTATTAGATCAACATATATCTAACGGTGTTAAGTGGTGAAATTTTCAGAGACTACCGAGTACGGTGTTTTTTTACTAAAGTGATTACTTAATGAAGCCATTGTTAGATTCAGAAACTGATTACATCTCTCATTAATTAAGCAAGGTAGTGCATATGAGTTATCAAAATTACAAGTATTTCTACACGTATACTTGATGTATACTGATTTATCTACCTTTTATCCCATATAACACTGGTAAATTACCATACATATTGATTCAACTACAAGAATTAAAACAATACTATGAATGTTTTTCACACTTTCATTTAACATTTTACAGATATTGATGAATGCAGAAGGAGTGACTCAGCGTGTCACAATCACGGACAGTGCACAAATACTGATGGAAGCTTTACATGTCAATGTAGAAATGGATATACAGGACGTACATGTGAAACAGGTACGACTGTCACATATTAAAATTAGATTATAAAGCTGTATTTGAAACTTCATAACTGCATCTCAAATCAAAAGCATGACATAGATCAATATAATCCTCCTATAATAGTTTGAATCGAACAATTGACGAAATCCATGTATTCAACAATGTTTCAAAGAAGTATGGGTGAGATAAAAACAATTGACCCTATCTTGTTGCTGGTACTGTTATGTAATTATCAGCAGACGTTAGAAGTCCAACCATATAAACGAAAAAATTGTGTTGTGATATAAAGAACGAAATATTTTCTGATCATGACTTTAATGTTTAGAGTACCAGAGGCTACACTCAACGAGGGTTACTTTGATCTGAATTTAAAAAGGAAACTAGAAATTTTCTTTGTAGTGCTGATAAATGTGTCCTTTCCGTAGGTTTAGAGAACGTCTCCTCGAATCGTGCATATGAGTTATGAAAATTAGGTCAGAGGTAATCTAAAACAAAAGTGGCAACAATGTTATATTTGAAACGAAAATGAAGTTACAAGAGCAACGTAATCAAGTGATAATCAGTAGGAACGTTAATTAATATTTAGATACAGGGTATTAATCTTAAACATAACAAGTTTATCAATTCCTAGTGCAATATATGGCATTCGTAGAATGTATGACAATAATATTAGCTTATCATGTTTCTGAAACCTTACTCGAAGCTGCTTGACTTTAATTCCTTCGCTGTGTTTTTTTCCTATTGCATATTAACCGGATACGTTTTATTAGATCTACATATATCTGACGGAGTTAAGTGGTAACGTTATTCAGAGGCTACTGATTACGGTCATTTTACAGAATGTAGGGGTATGTCTCGTTCGGTAAAGTGATTAATTAATGAAGTCATTGTTAGATTCAGAAACTGGTTTAATCTCTCATTGATTAAGCAAGGTACTGCATATGAGTTATCAAACTTACAAGTATTTCTACACGTAAACTTGATGGATACGGTTTTATGTACCTTCTCTCTCATATAACATTGGTAATTTACCAGACGTATTGATTCAACTACAGGAATAAAAATAATAATATGAATGTTTTTCACACTTTCATTTAACTTTTTCCAGACATTGATGAATGCCGAAGTAGTGACTCTGCGTGTCACAATCAGGGACAGTGCACCAATAATGATGGAAGTTTTACATGTCAATGTAGAAATGGATATACAGGACTTACATGTGAAACAGGTAAGACTGTCACATATTAAAATTAAATTATAAAGCTGTATTTGAAACTTCATAACTGCTTTTCTAACTAAACCCATTCAAAATTAATATATTCCTAGTATTATAGTTTGAATCGAACAAGGGACCAAATGCACTTATTCATCACAGTATTGTTGATTCTTTAAATACATCCTGTTTTCCTGGTATTGAGCTGAGAATATATATATATATATATACATATATATATATAATTATGTGTATCCTGAGTAGTCATATTAGAATGCATTCATAGAAAAGTTCAACCTTGATTTTTTCGGATAACATTTGAGAGAGTTTTCTTACTACATCCCAAACTCATGGAATTTTTTGATATGTCAGAATTGACATCGTTGCAATATTTATATCAAAGGTTTTATGTTTCGTTAGCAACATGTCAGGAGACGTTACAGGACCAACCATATATACGAAAAAACTCTGTTGTGACATCCATAACGAAATATTCTCTTATCATGACTTTAATGTTTAGAGTACCAGAGGCTACACTCAACGAGGGTTACTTTGATCTGAATTTTAAAAGGAAACTAGAAATTTTCTTTGTAGTGCTGATAAATGTGTCCTTTACGTAGGTTTAGAGAACGTCTCCTCGAATCCTGCATATGAGTTATGAAAATTAGGTCAGAGGTAATCTAAAACAAAAGTGGCAACAATGTTATATTTGAAACGAAAATGAAGTTACAAGAGCAACGTAATCAAATGATAATCAGTAGGAACGTTAATTAATAATTAGATACAGGGTATTAATCTTAACATCACAAGTTTTTCAATTCCTAGTGCAATATATGGCATTCGTAGAATGTATGACAATAATATTAGCTTATCATGTTCCTGAAACATTACTTGAAGCTGCTTGACTTTAATTCCTTCGTTGTGCTTTTTTCCTATTGCATATTAACCGGATACGTTTTATTAGATCTACATATATCTGACGGAGTTAAGTGGTAACGTTTTCAGAGGCTACTGATTACGGTCATTTTACAGAATGTAGGGGTATGTCTCGTTCGGTAAAGTGATTAATTAATGAAGTCATTGTTAGATTCAGAAACTGGTTTAATCTCTCATTAATTAAGCAAGGTATTGCATATGAGTTATCAAAATTACAAGTATTTCTACACGTAAATGTGATGGATACGGTTTTATGTACCTTCTCTCTCATATAACATTGGTAATTTACCAGACGTATTGATTCAACTACAGGAATAAAAATAATAATATGAATGTTTTTCACACTTTCATTTAACATTTTACAGATATTGATGAATGCAGAAGGAGTGACTCAGCGTGTCACAATCACGGACAGTGCACAAATACTGATGGAAGCTTTACATGTCAATGTAGAAATGGATATACAGGACGTACATGTGAAACAGGTACGACTGTCACATATTAAAATTAGATTATAAAGCTGTATTTGAAACTTCATAACTGCATCTCAAATCAAAAGCATGACATAGATCAATATAATCCTCCTATAATAGTTTGAATCGAACAATTGACGAAATCCATGTATTCAACAATGTTTCAAAGAAGTATGGGTGAGATAAAAACAATTGACCCTATCTTGTTGCTGGTACTGTTATGTAATTATCAGCAGACGTTAGAAGTCCAACCATATAAACGAAAAAATTGTGTTGTGATATAAAGAACGAAATATTTTCTGATCATGACTTTAATGTTTAGAGTACCAGAGGCTACACTCAACGAGGGTTACTTTGATCTGAATTTAAAAAGGAAACTAGAAATTTTCTTTGTAGTGCTGATAAATGTGTCCTTTCCGTAGGTTTAGAGAACGTCTCCTCGAATCGTGCATATGAGTTATGAAAATTAGGTCAGAGGTAATCTAAAACAAAAGTGGCAACAATGTTATATTTGAAACGAAAATGAAGTTACAAGAGCAACGTAATCAAGTGATAATCAGTAGGAACGTTAATTAATATTTAGATACAGGGTATTAATCTTAAACATAACAAGTTTATCAATTCCTAGTGCAATATATGGCATTCGTAGAATGTATGACAATAATATTAGCTTATCATGTTTCTGAAACCTTACTCGAAGCTGCTTGACTTTAATTCCTTCGCTGTGTTTTTTTCCTATTGCATATTAACCGGATACGTTTTATTAGATCTACATATATCTGACGGAGTTAAGTGGTAACGTTATTCAGAGGCTACTGATTACGGTCATTTTACAGAATGTAGGGGTATGTCTCGTTCGGTAAAGTGATTAATTAATGAAGTCATTGTTAGATTCAGAAACTGGTTTAATCTCTCATTGATTAAGCAAGGTACTGCATATGAGTTATCAAACTTACAAGTATTTCTACACGTAAACTTGATGGATACGGTTTTATGTACCTTCTCTCTCATATAACATTGGTAATTTACCAGACGTATTGATTCAACTACAGGAATAAAAATAATAATATGAATGTTTTTCACACTTTCATTTAACTTTTTCCAGACATTGATGAATGCCGAAGTAGTGACTCTGCGTGTCACAATCAGGGACAGTGCACCAATAATGATGGAAGTTTTACATGTCAATGTAGAAATGGATATACAGGACTTACATGTGAAACAGGTAAGACTGTCACATATTAAAATTAAATTATAAAGCTGTATTTGAAACTTCATAACTGCTTTTCTAACTAAACTCATTCAAAATTAATATATTCCTAGTATTATAGTTTGAATCGAACAAAGGACCAAATGCACTTATTCATCACAGTATTGTTGATTCTTTAAATACATCCTGTTTTCCTGGTATTGAGCTGAGAATATATATATATATATATACATATATATATATAATTATGTGTATCCTGAGTAGTCATATTAGAATGCATTCATAGAAAAGTTCAACCTTGATTTTTTCGGATAACATTTGAGAGAGTTTTCTTACTACATCCCAAACTCATGGAATTTTTTGATATGTCAGAATTGACATCGTTGCAATATTTATATCAAAGGTTTTATGTTTCGTTAGCAACATGTCAGGAGACGTTACAGGACCAACCATATATACGAAAAAACTCTGTTGTGACATCCATAACGAAATATTCTCTTATCATGACTTTAATGTTTAGAGTACCAGAGGCTACACTCAACGAGGGTTACTTTGATCTGAATTTTAAAAGGAAACTAGAAATTTTCTTTGTAGTGCTGATAAATGTGTCCTTTACGTAGGTTTAGAGAACGTCTCCTCGAATCCTGCATATGAGTTATGAAAATTAGGTCAGAGGTAATCTAAAACAAAAGTGGCAACAATGTTATATTTGAAACGAAAATGAAGTTACAAGAGCAACGTAATCAAATGATAATCAGTAGGAACGTTAATTAATAATTAGATACAGGGTATTAATCTTAACATCACAAGTTTTTCAATTCCTAGTGCAATATATGGCATTCGTAGAATGTATGACAATAATATTAGCTTATCATGTTCCTGAAACATTACTTGAAGCTGCTTGACTTTAATTCCTTCGTTGTGCTTTTTTCCTATTGCATATTAACCGGATACGTTTTATTAGATCTACATATATCTGACGGAGTTAAGTGGTAACGTTTTCAGAGGCTACTGATTACGGTCATTTTACAGAATGTAGGGGTATGTCTCGTTCGGTAAAGTGATTAATTAATGAAGTCATTGTTAGATTCAGAAACTGGTTTAATCTCTCATTAATTAAGCAAGGTATTGCATATGAGTTATCAAAATTACAAGTATTTCTACACGTAAATGTGATGGATACGGTTTTATGTACCTTCTCTCTCATATAACATTGGTAATTTACCAGACGTATTGATTCAACTACAGGAATAAAAATAATAATATGAATGTTTTTCACACTTTCATTTAACTTTTTCCAGACATTGATGAATGCCGAAGTAGTGACTCTGCGTGTCACAATCAGGGACAGTGCAACAATACTGATGGAGGTTTTACATGTCAATGTAGAAATGGATATACAGGACTTACATGTGAAACAGGTAAGACTGTCGCATATTAAAATTAAATTATTAAGCTGTATTTGAAACTTCATAACTGCTTTTCTAACTAAACCCATTCAAAATTAATATATTCCTAGTATTATAGTTTGAATCGAACAAGGAACCAAATCCACTTATTCATCACAGTATTGTTGATTCTTTAAATACATCCTGTTTTCCTGGTATTGAGCTGAGAATATATATATATATATATATATATATATATATATATATATATATATATATATATATATATATATATATATATATATATATATAATTATGTGTATCCTGAGTAGTCATATTAGAATGCATGCATAGAAAAGTTCAACCTTGATTTTTTCGGAAGCAGCAGAGAGGGTGAACAGACCACGTTTTCAAGCAAAAATAAGGCTTACAGATCATGTTTTCGAGCAAAATATGGCCTATAGACTACGTTTTCAGACAAAAAATAAGGCTTCCAACAAAATCTCATTTAACCAAAAAAAAAGTATCCATTTTTGCAAAAACGGAGATTTTACGATTTTTTAATCAATTTTGCTCGCAACGATGTGGTCATCCACCCTCTCTGCTGCTATGGGTTAACAAAAAATAATAAATGATTTTAACCGAATATTTGATCAAGTCCGATACGATATCGTGTCCGAGGATCATGTAGATTTATTGTTGCGAATCCGTGCGGAGTCGACTGAGCATGACTAAAGAAATCTCGAAATTGATTGAAGTCGATATCAGAGCACCATGTCTGCCAAATATTTCTAAGAGTATGAGTATCAACTCCGTTGAATACAGCAAGAATATTGCAGTTATCTCTGATGACTTTTGGAACCTGAGTGTAGCGTTGAGTGACATATATCACGTCAGTGTTTTTATGCCTGCCTCTGGAAAAGATCCTAGCAGGATTTTTTTGTTTATCCAACATTATATCGTCGTATACGACTAAATTGTTAATATCTCCATCAATATCATCAATACTCGGTGCTTCATCGATATCGGTTATAAATTCAATGGCGTTCTCACCCTTAATTTCTGATGCATTCTCGTTAAAATCCTTTAACACTTCATAACATCGTTGATCATCTACGCTAGGGGCAACTAAATACAACTTATCCCACGTCATCCATCTCATTATTAAATTGAGCAACAATTGCGTTTTACCGGATCCAGATGGCCCGATTATAATCATCCGGATAGAGTTTGGTAGCGCTGCATGATGCTTAACTGGTTCTCTTGTTTTAGTCGCTGAAAAATCAATTATATCCATATCTCTATACATAAATTATGGATCTATATTGTATGAAGTGTAAAACGCGTACTAGCACAAATGATGTGACGACGGTTACAACTAAAAATAACAGATCAGCACTTACTGGTAGATGTGCAACATGTGGTATTAAGAAGTTCAGATTTGTTTCTACAAAATCAAAGATTTTACAATCCGGAGATGTTTTTAAAAAAAACGAGGAGGTGATATCGCAGCCAAATTGGCAAAGCTCCCTGGAACCCCATGGGCAAAGTACCCCGGAGAAAAGCACCTTCCAGGATATAGCTACTGTGGACCGGGAACCAGACTTGATATCAGACTCAATGATCAAAATCAGTCCCGACCCGGTGAAGAACCAATAAACGCCATTGATAAGGCCTGTCACCTTCATGATGTTGCTTATAAAAGCAGCAATCTGCAAAACAGGCATCTCGCGGATGTGAAATTAATTCATGCGTTAAATGCTATTCCTGATAAATCCTTCAAAGAAAAATTGGCTTCATTTTTGATAAAATCGGCTATGAAAAGCAAATTGATGTTAGGTGCCGGTAATTAATAATATGGAATCAATTTATTATTCCCCAAGAGGATACTGGAGGGGTAAATCAGCAGTCCATAAACTCGCTAGCGCTGCAAAAGTGAAAAAAACCACTGCGGCTAATTGGTTATCCAAACAGGCACTATGGCAAATTTATCTACCACCGCTTAAACAAATTCAATTCTCGCATTTTGATGTGACAGTTCCTAATGAAGTTCATCAGGCTGATATATTATTTCTGCCACATGATCGTGGTTACAAATACGCTTTAACCGTAGTTGATATTGCAAGTCGATACAAAGAAGCAGAACCGTTAAAAACAAAATCAGCCACTGAAGTCGCTTCTGCATTTGAAAGGATTTATCGACGAGGTCCTCTGCACTGGCCAAATCTATTGCAGGTTGATCCTGGCAAGGAATTTCAGGGTGCAGTGTTATCTACAATGAAACATCATAATGTCACCATACGACGAGGGCATACTGCGCTACATCGCGATCAGGCCATTGTAGAACGATTTAATCGGACGATTGCTGAGCGGTTATTTGGATATCAATACGCAAAAGAATTCATCCAAGAAAAAAGATCCCGTGAATGGGTCAAAAGATTACCAGCTGTGATTACTGCACTGAATAACGAGATTACTAGAACAATCAACATGAAACCTATCAACGCGATTAAAAAGAAGTCAATACCTGAAAAACCACAAAAAGATTTCAAAGAACCAATTCTTGGTAGTAATGTCACTGTTAGGTATTTATATGAACCAGGAGAGCTTGAAGGGGGTAGAAAAAGGGCTACTGATCCTATTTGGAGTGTTACTGCACACAAGATATCTAGTATAACACGATCTACGGGTAGACCTCCAGTCTATAAACTGGATTCAACTGCCCCTCAACGAGGATTTACTCGACAACAACTACAGGTAATTCCCGAGGATACTCAATTGCCACCGCATGGTCTTAACTAGCACCGTTGCGTCTATTGCTTTCAAGACAAGTCAACATCACATTGTTTCTGACATGACCGAGACTGTTATTTTTTCTGTCTACGGTGAATTGGCGAGGATCCTTATCCGAATACTGCCAACGCATTATACAATTGCAACTCGCGCAGTGATTATTCTGTTGTTGTTTCAGCGTAATTATTAATTTAGCATCAATATCAAATTCTCGTTGCTTTTTTTGTCCTGTTGTTTGTAACCGGAGAGTTTTTTATCAATAATTTTAACATCAATATCATCCATTGTTGTGTCATTATCATCGAAAACAATTCTTCGAAGCTGATTTATTCTTCGTACTCTGGATACTGCGAGATAGACTAAATTCGACCATTCGATGTGATTATCCACCATCCAAACAATTGTATCCGATATAGTCAATCCCTGTGAAGAATGTATAGTTGCTGCGTATCCTAGCGTCCACGGGGATTTATTAGCACGCAATGCATCTTCAACGACATTAATATCAACCAGCACAATATCATTTAATACGAGAATTTGTTTTTCACTCTGTCCTGGAATATCAACTTCAATATTCTGTTTTCGTGTATCCGATGGCCTATAACAAAGGGGTACTGGAAGCGTTGCAAATTTTTCTTTATGCAATTCAAATAACTTCATCTGAAGTGTGTCCCTGACTATTTTTCTACTTGCAATTATCAAATCATTTGGTCTCCATGTTTCCCAGAAATCATTCATTGGAGTTTCTGAAATCACTTCACGCGCTATTTCGCATTGGATTCTATCCGGTTGTAATCTAATTAGCGCTTTGAATTCTCGTAATCGTTCATCAATTGATCTATAATCAGTGGTAATTTCTTCATAATAGTCTACAAAACCCCTTAGTCATTCATGTGGAGATGCACCGACAAATGGTGGTGGTTGGCCGTGATCACCGCACATGACGACTTTTGTGTTTTTGTTTAACAACCACTCGAGAAATGTTTGTAATACATCTAATGACACTGTGAATATTTCATCCCAAATTATGATTTCAGGAATGAATTTATCACCCATACGCTCAGGAGTCCATTTGTCACCCTTCCATCGAAAGAAACTATGGTAAGTACAGGCATTTACCCCTCGCTGTATCATCTCTCTGGCGAGTCTGTGAGTCGGTGTTAGCACAATCATGGTTGACCGACGAAATAATTCAATTGCACGAGTTGTCTTTCCTGACCCAACCACAACCGTTTAAATAAACTGTCTTGTATCTACATACTGGATCAGATACCGGTGGTGCATTAGAAAATTCTGATTGAATTTCAATACGGTTACAACAAAGATATTTATCATCCATGGCAACGTCTGCGGATTCACAATACTCATGTAGCATCTCCTTTTTAAATCGCCAACGCCCCCAAATTTCTTCGGGATCTGTGAATTTAGCTACAGCTGATTTGTACTTATTGTGTATATACATCGAATCAGTGGCCACTCTAACCGCGGTATTAGGAAATCTATTTATCATCGAAAATAGATTAATAGAAGCATAGGCTAGCATTGAACTTCTCAAATGTGTATACTGGGAATTATGTCCATCACAGTAGGTAACAACCGTACCTAATTTCTCACCATTGGATAGAAAAGCATCCTTACGGGATACAAGTTTTCCCTGTTTCATTAAATCCGCTACAATAAAATCGTATTCAGCGATATCTATGATCAACCGCGAAGAATATTTTGCATTGTCGTATCGTCCACCCTGGGTAAATTTACCGATTATTCTTCGTCCGAGATCCTTTGCTTGTTCTTTTTTACTTTCAAATAAGTTCTTAGACCAATTTATGATTTCTTCTTCACTGAAATCTGGACACTGTTTTCGTAGTTCGCTGATTATACGATCTAGATCGGGTTGTGGTAGCCAAACTTCTTTCTGAGCTCGATAGCATATAATAGCCTCGGAAACAATCAACGATATTAGCATACCACAATCAATCATATATCTCAATAGCACTATTGGCATCCAGGCCTTTTCAGATAGGTGTCTACCGATCCAAACATAACTACACGGATGTAATCCTGACGCTAATTCAAATGATATCACACGAGCGAATCCAGTTAAATCAAAATCAGGCAATGGTCCATTAATCGCAACACGAGTCATTTCATGCGTGGGGTGTCCAAATCGTTTGAAGTACTCAGCACATTCCCCATATCCGAGAAAACTTCCGGGATAACACGCGGATATATCAATTGAAATCATACCATCACGTGAGTATTTCGTATTCCACAGTCCTCCATGACCAAATTTGACGCAACTCAATTTAACATCCTCGAGAAAATCACTTCGTGTTGGACGCCATGAGTTTTTTTCTCTTGCGAAGTGAGCTACCACTGATGGAATAGTAAAACTATCCGTGAGTAGTTTTTCATGGGAATTCTCCGGTGAAAAATCACTAGCGATTTTTCTCATTCTGTTATCTAATTCTTCAACGCGATATAATTCACCATTTGGTTTTACAAATTGATCGAATCCTATTTCGGGATCTTCATCACTTCTAAGTAACCACACTGACACAGGATCATCTTTACACAACGCATGAATAGCATCAAATAATCTCTCTTCATAGAAAACATCCCCGGAAAATTCCTCGGGGATATATTTCACGGTTCGTTCTCGTGGAAATACTGTTACCGCAGGTGTCCACGCGTGTTTGTTATGATCAATAATCTGTATTGTGGCTCCTCGCGATTGATATTTCGGTTCGTATAATACTTCTCCGGTTATTGTTGTTACTGATATTGGGAATTTTAATGATGCTTCTAATTTAGCTATATCAGAAATCTTTGCACCATGCTGTTTCACTGTCAGTTAGTTTATTTCCTCGGGATGCATTTGTGAAGTGTTCTATTATTCGTTCTGCTACACAATTCAGTGAACTAGAATATTTCATAGGAGCTAGTTTTGCGATATCGGGTTTATCATTTAACGGATATATCCCATAAACCATTGCTGTTACGGGATAAGATCTTTCGTAGTATGGTTTGTCAATGCCGGTTAGAATTCCTGGTTTGGAATCTCTACTCACAATGACAGCTTTTTTATTCTTGAGGATTGGTTCAAATTTATCCCTAATAATCCATTTGCCATCGACTTCAATAATGAATTTGATTCGGAAAAAATACCGTTTTTCCCCAACACGTGAAATTATCACTGCTGCTTTTTCATCAGTCATGGTAGCATCAACAACACCATCAATTCGAAATGTTGACCAACAATAAGATGCTCCATCACGCTTAAATTCATTAAAACAGTCTCTGATTTTACTAATCATGGCTTTATCAAGAATTGTATTCTTTGGTGTATTAGAAACTATATCGAGATTGAATTGAGCATCCTTCCAGGGTAATCTCTTGGACGTTTTTTTTGGTTTATCGAGATTAAATTTAGGACTAATTTTTAATAATCTCTTAAACTCTTTCATGTTTCCGTCTCTTGGACGTTTTTTTGGTTTATCGAGATTAAATTTGAGATTAATTTTGTTACGTTTTTTTGGTTTATCGAGATTAAATTTAGGACTAATTTTTAATAATCTCTTAAACTCTTTCATGTTTCCGTCTCTTGGACGTTTGAGATTAATTTTGTTACGTTTTTTTGGTTTATCGAGATTAAATTTAGGACTAATTTTTAATAATCTCTTAAACTCTTTCATGTTTCCGTCTCTTGGACGTTTGAGATTAATTTTGTTACGTTTTTTTGGTTTATCGAGATTAAATTTAGGACTAATTTTTAATAATCTCTTAAACTCTTTCATGTTTCCGTCTCTTGGACGTTTTTTGGGTCTATCGATATTAAATTTAGGACTAATTTTTAATAATCTTTTAAACTCCTTATCAGCATTGAATTCAGCATTTTTCGAAGGCGTTCTCCTTAATTCCCTCATGCTATAATTAAAACAAGCATTTAAATGAAAGATTTATGTATAATGAATCACTGTAAGTGGTTTATGATTGGATCAATAACCCCGTGTAACAAATCATGCAGAAATGATTTCTGTGGGTATCATATGCAAAGCTTTCGACGTGGAAGCCTTGGTCCGTTACCCTGTATTCTATGTGGGGTTGGGGTCAGGGGAAAATCTCAGTTGTGTCTAAATTGCGGTGGTAAGCGATACAGGGAATTGAAGCGTTATTATGATAAAAGAATAAAAAATGGACAATCAATCAGAAATTTTGACCCTGAAAAGGTCCTTGACCCTGACAACATCAAGGATAAAATCATAAGAACTCCTCAAGACTACATCGAAAGATTATCCAGTGATGTAATCATTAAACCAAACAATGAATTAGACAAATAGTATTTAGTATACGAATGAACCAAGAATTCAGACAACACCCTGTGATCACAAATTATGAAGCATCTAGTGATGGTGTTGTAAGGCACTGTAGACTGAAGAAACCAGTTGGTGCTGTGAATAATCAAGGGTACTTGATGTTTACTGTTGGCGGGAAGAAAACTTATCTCAATCATCGTTTCGCATTTGAATGCTTTTTTGGATTGATCGAGGATGATTCTGTCATTGATCACAAGGATTCTAATCCAAAGAATAATTCTTTATCAAATCTGCAGGCTATCACACAAAGTGAGAATACCAAACGAGGGAAGACTGGAAAATGCAAAACGGTTGGGAAGAGACCTGTGAAATCTTAGAATACGATAACTAACGAAGAAAAAATATTTCAATCAATAACCAGCGCCGGTAGGCACTTCGATATTTGTCCGCCTTCTGTACGATATGTTGCAGAGGGGATTTGTCGATCGGCTATTTCAAAAAAGACAGGACAGAAAATTCGATTTAGTTACGTCTAATGCGTCATATTTTTCATTTAGAAATATATCATTATTATAGAATAATGAATTCTGAAAACATGAATAGCATTTTATCCGAGATTTCAAAATTTAAAAGTTGGGATATTGAACTATCAGATGGGTTAAATCCTGATCAAATCATGTCTGATTTTCAGGATATTGAATACGGAGTTAGCACTAACAAGTATATGCTACCAAAGAAGTATGCGCTCATCAAGAGAATTCAGAATTCTATTCGGGACTCTCTCGCATTTTCCAGTGACGTAAGTGTGTTCGCTCCGTTGTATACCATCGTAGAACGAATACGAAAAGAATTGGGGTACGAATACGAATTGAAAAAGGAGGTTAATTCTAAAGTTAGAAACCTACGGGCGTTAATTCAAGAAAATGAACAATTTTGATTGCCCGACCATTTATCATTATTTGATTGACCGACTATTTATCATTATTTGATTGCCCGACCATTAATCATTTTTTTTAGCCGACCCTCAAGGGATGTCAAAAATCGATGGATGATCAATGGAAAAGTGGGGAAAGTCACATTATTATTATTTTATATACAATTATGTGACTTTCCCCATCATTGATAGGATGAAATAACACTTCCATGACCATCCGATGGTGTTAGGTCGGGATTGAAAAATTGTTTTGCAATTGAAACATTGTTTCTGATTTCAAATAATGGTCAATGAAGCATTAACAACCCGATTGGCTCGTGAACGATTAGATGCAATTAAGAGATTTGTACCAATTCGTGACTCTGTACGGAATAAACTACAACAACGACAGAGTCTTCAGACTGATTTTGCTGCGGGATCTGAAGAATTGTTTAAACCAGTAACAACAGCAACGAAGGGAGTAGAGCGCGCTATACTGGGAGATGATCCCGAGACGGGAAAATCTGTTATCGGTGAACTCGAAAAAATAGCAGCGAAAACTGAACAAACAAAAAAGGCTGTACAAAAAATAGAATCAAAAAGAACAGTAGATGATTTACGCGTGAGATTTAACGAAGAAGGGTTAGCAGAAATTGATAAGACTGATCCAGCAGAAATTCCTGCGCTTGTTGTTACGTCCTATGAAAACAGAAAAAAATGGTTGAAACCAGAACATCATGAATATGTTAGAAATATAACTCACTGGGCTGATATATTCTATAAAATCAAAACTGAAAAAGGTCTGATTAAGAAAGATAGTGCATCATATATTGAATATATCAATACGGTGGGTACAGTGTATAATCAATACGAAGAGTTTAAACAACAACAAAAACCGCAAAAAACGCAAAGGCGGCGACAGCAACCTGCAAAGAAAATATCTTTTTCACCTAAAAAACAACAAATACCACGTGATGATTATGATCCTCTTGATTATTTACAAAAAACCGATTTAGACGAAATGGAAAAAATGGATGTAGCAATGGGTTATAGCGGAAGTGGATTAAGAGATTCCAGTGGACCCCAAAGTGGGGTATGTCCTGGTAGTGTTCTCAGTGATATATCACGATTAGAAGTTCTCATCGGAGGAAAACGAGCCGGAAATAACTCACCGGAAATAATTAATGAAGCAGCTGATATCTGTAGACGATTATTTCAGGGTGGTATCATGGATATCAGCACATATCGAGATTTCATTGGCGAGTTAGTGGAAAGTGGGTATCATAGTGACTGAATTGAAAAGTCAATTGAAAAATTGTTTCTGATTTCAAATAATGATCATACACTACAATCATGATAAACCAACCCCGTCTACGTAGTTACTTCACGGTTTCCGGTTTATAGAGCATACTACGGAGATGGTTTAGGTAATACCATTTTAGGGTTATTTGCGAGAATGGCTCCAAAAGTGATGCCGTTGGCTAAACAATTATCAATGAAAGCAATTGATGTTATTCGTGATAAGGGTATTGGTGCTGTTGGAGATCTTGCTGGAAAAGCGTTTTCAACTGCGAAGAATAAATTAACATCATTAGTGAAATCACGGATGAAATCCAAAGGATTTTCAAAACCGTTACCGTCTACAGCGGAAATGCCTGCAAGTGTTAGTAGAATTATAAATAACGCAGTAGATGAAAAATTAGCGTCGATGGTGACTCCCTTGATAAATCAAGGGGACCAAAATAACATGATAGCAAACATGATAGCGGGAAGTGGCTTTAAAAAAACACGACGATGAAATGGGAAATCGCGATTTAGACTCTGATAAATAGAATAAAATGTTCAAAAGGTCACCTGATCCAGCATTTGATATGGATGCCCCAGTGCGTAAAGATGATTCTGTACGCGATTTTCAATTTTATTCTTATCACGCAGTACAACCAGATCTCCGATCGTGAATTGAACTTCAAGTTCATGATACCAGTAAATATTTTCTACCGTGTGAGGCATTTATCGAAATCGAAGGAGAACTTGTAACAAATGTTGCAGCTGATACCCCATATGACAATAACGCAAATGTCCGAGTTGGTTTTGTTAATAACGGTATTATGGCGTTATTTGAAAGCGCTAGATATCTCATTGATGGAAAAGAAATTGAATCCATTGACCGTGAAGTTGATGTGGCTACAACAATCATAGGGTTAGCGAGATATTCTGATGATTATACAAGATCGGCTGGTCCGTCTATGATGTTTGCAAAGGATACCTCTGATAACGCTGACCACCTTCAATTCATTAAAGTGTTAACAGCAAGAGATAATGCAGAAGCCGATCAACAGGAAGCAGCTAATCCAGAACGTCGAACTAGACCCGGAGCTGCGTTTGATATTCTCGGAGGCGTTATTGGTAATCTCAATTTAGGATTTGCAACACGCGTAGCAACGTTGCATGGGCAGCGTCGACGATTTTCATGTGCGATTCCACTGCATCATATTTTCGGATTCTGTAGAAACGTCCGAAGAGTTATTTATGGAGCTAAACACACAGTAGCGCTTGTACGAAAGGGTACTGATGATGATGCAATCTGGCGTTGCTCCCGGTAAAGTCATTTTAACAAAACTATCATTGTGGATGCCAGTGTTAACTCCATCAATCACCGAAGAACAACGACTACTATCATTTATGGACCAAGGAGGAAAGTCGTTGTTAAGTTGGTTATCAGTGACCACGGATATTAAACAAGACAGTGTTGATGGTACATTCACATGGCACCTGGCATCAAAACAAGGTGTTTCAGCTCCACGTCATATATTCGTAGCGTTACAGAATAATGCGCGAGTTGGTAATCAAGAACGAAGCCATATGATATTTGATCAGTTAGGTGTTAATGAAGTCTCGCTGAGAATAAACGGACAGCAGGAACCATCCGAGGATATACAACTTGATTACGGTCAGAATCATATTGCACGCGTGTATCATAACCTGTTGTCATATATGTCACGTGATCAAAATGTGGATACTGGTTTGCAAATATCACAATTGGATTTTAAAAGCCTCTATCCGATTTATTACTTTTCGCTGGAACATCTTGATTTAACAAGACAATCTGTCGTTGATATACACTTTAGAGCCCGTGTAACCCGTCCGACTGGTCCACCTGTTGGTGGGGACCTCCTATCCTTATCCCGAATTATAGAGCGGTTGCTGTCATTCTCAGCGACAAATCAATGCTACTTGAAGGTGTTGGTGGAAGAATGAGAGTGGTAGATGCACCAGTGGAAAACATGTAATTGAAATTGTAAACGATTTAGAATCAATCTATTATGTATAATGTCATATAGTGTTAATAGTGTTGCGTTAACTCCCGGTCAATTAAAAAAATTGCAATCGGAATCAGCTAAAAAATGTGGAACCACAATCACGTTGAAACCCAACCAAATGACTGGTGATGCAAATAAACTATCGCTGACAACTCGTCAGGTGAAACATTTCAATGATGCACTAGTAGCAAAAAAGGGTGTTCAGATTACTCTTTCTGCGGCTGCTATCAAAAATATGATTAAAACAGGCGGTATATTCCCGTTGTTAGCTGCGATACCAGCATTGATTGCAGCAGCAGCCCCAGCAGTGGCTAAAGCGGCAGCGTTAGGAGCCGTTGGTACTGCAGCAGGAATGGCACTAAAGAAGGCAACTGGGAAAGGATATAAAAAAAAGGGAAAGGGTCTAAGACTACCAGGAACCCCGTATTCGTGGTACAGCGGAAAGGGTCTAAGACTAGGACCGGTTTATTAATTGGAGAGTCTTTGACTCAGGAACCTATGGTTCCCATGTCCAATTTTGATTTACTCGATGCTGCTAAAAAACTCGCGATTAAAAACTTCAGAGGTGTCTTTATGAAAGATCAATTACCACATCAACCAAACAGCGTTGAAACCGGAATCATTAATTTAGATAACAGCACCGGACCCGGAACTCACTGGGTTGCATACGCTATTGATCCACGTGGGATTGTCTATTTCGATTCATATGGATTAACCCCACCAAAAGAGTTTATGCGTTATATAAAAACCCTTCCAATGAAGACTTGGTATTCTACGCTACCAACACAAACGATGAATGACCCACCAATATGTGGCAGCGAAGTATTAAATGTCCTTAACGCTATTTCTAACTCCTTGAGTAACCCAAGCGGAAAACCACCACATGTTGTCGTGAATGAATACACTAGTAATCGCTGGAGAAAAAATCGAAGATTTTTCAACGAAGTCGTCAAAAACGATTTTAGAGAGAGAAAGAGTTTTACAATAACATGATTGATATTTGGGGGAGATCTTTGAAACCCAAACCCGATGACACTGCAACCCTTGATTCTATCAAGGATATAAAAAAAATAATTGAAGATGAAATCGCTGAGACGTTAAATTTAGTAAATGTTGACCCGAACGAAATAGTTGTATTTCAGGACAAACAGGGTAAATTGAAATCCAGTGATGTATCATTGAATGACATTTTGATACGGCAGCGCGACGCCGCTGAAAACTCTATTGCGTTGTATTCCAGCGACGGACGACTTAAACCAGGTGCACTTGTGTCTACGATCACTGATAAGATTGATACCCATGACAATGAGTTGAAAAATTCTGTGTTGGAACTAACAACACTTCAATCTAGAATTGAGGATAACGGAAAACAGTTTTCAATTTTTCGTAGAAATATCGTGGATAAATTTCTTGGAACTACATTCGATAAACTCGATATAAAACTCCCTGATATCAAAAAATCCATCGATGAGACGAAAACATTCATCGAAGCCATCAAAGGTGATTTTTCGAGGATGATAACAATCATTGAAAAAACAAAAATTCCTCATGAGAAAACCAACAACGTAGTATATACAATCCAACACGGATCATTTGTGTGGACACCTACAAACAACAAATTAGATATCACTGCAACCGTTAAAGGTATTTATCGATTAACACTAGTAACACCATTGACTCAATTTAATATATCATCGTCGAGTTCATCCGGGGTGAATAATACGATTTCAACGATCATCGACAAGGATACAACTGAAAAGTTCACTATAACAGCTACTGATAAAAATTTGATTAGGGTTACAGCAACCTGGTATGTGGAATTCGTAGCGGATTTAAGTAAATAACTAAATTGAAAGGAAAATCGTTCGGATTTCACAATTGAAAACACTAGTATTCTTAAAATAAAAATGATTTCATCAACGCAATGTCGCTATGATCAGGTCAGAGAATTTCAAAATAGACTCAAAACCCTCACTGAGGAGTATCAAATAAAAATAAAAAAATACCGACGAAGAATCACCGCAATTGATGTTATTGTGTACTCGGTGTCAAGCGTTCTCGCTGGCGCCGGAATAATACTTGCATCGGTTACAATGATTGCCCCGGTCGTAGTTCCAATTTGCATTTCTGCGGTGGCTACAATCGGGGGTATATCAACCGGGATAGCAAAAAAGATATCATCATGCAGCCAGAGTAAACTGCAGAATTACTTAATTCAATTTCATATTGCATCAACCGCATATTCGCAGATATCCCTGATGATATCGTCGTCACTCGATAAAACGATTATATCAGATAGTGAATTCTCAGCGATGGTCAGTATTTTTGATTCCGCGATATCGAAATTAGAGCAACAACATGAATATAATAACAATGACAACACCGATGGAATTGGAAAACACGAACCCGAAAACCAAAATGATCTCAATAATCTCAACCATACCAAATTGTGAGTTCTCAGTGATGGTCAGTATTTATGATTCCGCGGTGTCAAAATTAGAGCGACAACATGAGTATAATAACAATGACGACACCGATGGAATTACTTCAACAAATAGTGGAGAACACGAACCCAGTACAAACAAGCATGATATCAATAACATCAACGGAACCCGAGTTTAGTGTGAATTTCCCTAGCCCAGTCCCCGTGAAGGAGATAGCGCTAGCAAAACTACGAGTGTATCACAGTTGGCCTAATATCAGATCAAAATCATTTGGTGGTCAACAACCCAATAATTCTTTAGTGTTTGCAAATAAGAATAAGGACGACGGTACCCCAGACTGGAACGTCGTTTCGATACCAACAGGGTCATACCAAATCGAACAAATCAATAATGAATTCGCGCGTAGAATAAAATCGATTACTGGAGTAGAGTCAAAAATCGCTATAACAGTTCATGAACCGACGCTATCATCCGCAATTGAGATAAGCACAGAAGGATACGTCGTAGATATCTATCAAAGTTCTATTAGAACCGTACTGGGATGGCCTGAATTACCACCAGGGGGAAAAACCGTTGATTTACCAGAACCACAAAAAACTGATTATATCACCGACAGAATAAAACCTGATAATCCAATAAAGAGTTATAAAGATCACACAATCACTATAGAGTTTTTTGGTCTCGGATACCAACGAACTGGAAACGAGAAGCCAGGGGAGAGAATAGAGGTACATCATTTTGTTAACGAACCTAAAATCGTTAAAAATTTCACAGCAATGAATAATGATTTATCGCTATTGTTAATATCTCTCAAATCCGGCTCTCTCACCCGAGATGAATTTATCAGCGTCGTAGAAACATGCAATAAAATTATCGACGATATGGAAACATTTAACCTAAAAATTATTCAGGATATATTAGATGACGATAATCCCCTATCGAGAACAAGATTTGCATCAGAATATAAAATCCCCGTCAAAGATATTCCGACATTCAAACTACCGGGATATAACGTACCGGAACTAAAAAAACTACTCAGTGACACCATCGATGTTGGTTTTAAAATAATTCATGATGCATGGAAAAAAAACAGCATCACAGGAAATAAAAATCCTCAAACATAATAATGATCCAAATGGCGGCGGTAGGCATATCGCTCCGTTCAACGTGAATATATCCTCAGTGATTGCGCTTAATTTAGTATGTGATGTAATTGAAGGAAGCTATCAGATTAATCTAGAGCAATCAAATCAAGCTCAGCAGGGGTATATTCTTTATTCGTTTGCACCAACAGCTCCTCCAGGATTCCTAATTATTGAAAACCCAATTAATCCTGTCTACATGCGATGCCATAATAATTCATTAACCAGAATTAATTTCAAACTCACCGACCAGTCAAATAATCTGATTGATTTACAAGAAGAGGTGTTAGCGATTAGTTTGTTTGTAAAGTCCTAAGGACTTGATCAAATATTCGGTTAAAATCATTTATTATTTTTTGTTAACCCATAGCAGCAGAGAGGGTGGATGACCACATCGTTGCGAGCAAAATTGATTAAAAAATCGTAAAATCTCCGTTTTTGCAAAAATGGAGACTTTTTTTTTGGTTAAATGAGATTTTGTTGGAAACCTTATTTTTTGTCTGAAAACGTAGTCTATAGGCCATATTTTGCTCGAAAACATGATCTGTAAGCCTTATTTTTGCTTGAAAACGTGGTCTGTTCACCCTCTCTGCTGCTTCGGATAACATTTGAGAGAGTTTTCTTACTACATCCCAAACTCATGCAATTTTTTGATATGTCAGAATTGACATCGTTGCAATATTTATATCAAAGGTTTTATGTTTCGTTAGCAACATGTCAGGAGACGTTACATGACCAACCATATATACGAAAAAACTCTGTTGTGACATCCATAACGAAATATTCTCTTATCATGACTTTAATGTTTAGAGTACCAGAGGCTACACTCAACGAGGGTTACTTTGATCTGAATTTTAAAAGGAAACTAGAAATTTTCTTTGTAGTGCTGATAAATGTGTCGTTTACGTAGGTTTAGAGAACGTCTCCTCGAATCGTGCATATGTGTTATGAAAATTAGGTCAGAGGTAATCTAAAACAAAAGTGGCAACAATGTTATATTTGAAACGAAAATGAAGTTACAAGAGCAACGTAATCAAGTGATAATCAGTAGGAACGTTAATTAATATTTAGATACAGGGTATTAATCTTAAACATCACATGTTTATCAATTCCTAGTGCAATATATGGCATTCGTAGAATGTATGACAATAATATTAGCTTATCATGTTCCTGAAACCTTACTCGAAGCTAAATGTAGGGACATGTCTAGTTCGGTAAATTGATTACTTAATGAAGTCATTGTTAGATTCAGAAACTGGTTTAATCTCTCATTAATTAAGCAAGGTACTGCATATGAGTTATCAAAATTACAAGTATTTCTACACGTAAACTTGATGGATACGGTTTTATGTACCTTCTCTCCCATATAACATTGGTAAATTACCAGACGTATTGATTCAACTACAAGAATACAAATAATAATATGAATGTTTTGCACACTTTCATTTAACTTTATCCAGATATTGATGAATGCCAAAGGAGTGACTCTGCGTGTCACAATCACGGACAGTGCACAAATACTGATGGAAACTTTACATGTGAATGTAGAAATGGATATACAGGACTTACATGTGAAACTGGTCAGACTGTCACATATTAAAATTAAATTATCAAGCTGTATTTGAAATTTCAAAACTGCATTTCAAATCAAAAGCATAAAATAGACCAATATATTCCTCCTTTAATAGTTTGAATCGAACAAGTTACTAAATCCATGTATTCAACAATGTTTCAAAGAAGTATGGGTGAGATATCATTATATCTTCTTGGTTGTACTGCGATGTCATGAAAGCTGTATTTTAAATTTCAAAACTGCTTTTCAAACTAAACGCATACAAAATCAATATATTCCTAGTGTTATAGATTTAATCGAAGAAGCTACCAAATCCATGTATTCATCACTGTTACAATTAAGTATACGTGAGATTGTGATTGTAAATGCATATTATTTTCCTGGTATTGAGATGACATTGTATATATATATATATATATATATATATATATATATATATATATATATATATATATGTATATATATATAATTATGTGTATCCTGATTACACATATTAGAATGCATGCATAACATAGTTCAACCTTGATTTTGTCGGATTACATTTGAGAGAGTTTTCTTACTACATCCCAAACTCAAGCAATTTTTTGATATGTTGCAATATTTATGTCAAAGGTGTTATGTTTCGTAAGTAACATGTCAGGAGACGTTACAAGACAAACCATATATACGAAAACGTCCGTTGTGATATCCATAACGAAATATTCTCTTATCAACAATATTATGTTTAGAGTACCAGAGGCTACACTGAACGAGGGTTACTTTGATCGGAATTTTAAAGGGAAACTACAAGTTTCTTTGTAGTACTGATAAATGTGTCCTTTATGTGGTTTTAGAGATCGTCTCCTCGAATCGTGCATATGAGTTATGAAAATTAGGTCAGACGTAATCTAAAACAAAGGTGTCAACAACGTTATGTTTTATGTTTGAAACGAAAATGAAAATACAAATGCAAAATAATCAAATGATAATTACTAGGAACGTTAATTAATAATTATATACAAGGTATTAATCTAAAACATCACAAGTTTTCCAATTCCTACTTCAATATGTGGCATTCGTAGAAAGTATGACAATAATATTAGCTCATCATGTTCCTGCAACCTTACTCGAAGCTGCTTGAATTTAATTCCCTCGCTGTGCCTTTTTTATATGGGATTTTAATCGACATGTGTTATTATATCTACACATATCTAACGCTTTTAAGTGGTGATATTATCAAAGACTACTGATTACGGTTGTTTTACAGAATGTATGGGTATGTCTCGTTCGGTAAAGTGTTTACTTAATGTAGCCATTATTTGATTCAGAAACCGATTACATCTCTCATTAATTAAGCAAGGTACTGCATATGAGTTATCAAAATTACAAGTATTTCTACACGTACAATTGATGTATACTGATTTATCTACCTTTTATCCCATATAACACTGGTAAATTACCAGACATATTGATTCAACTAGAAGAATAAAATTAATAATATGAATGTTTCTCACACTTTCATTTAACATTTTACAGATATTGATGAATGCAGAAGGAGTGACTCTGCGTGTAGCAATCACGGACAGTGCATAAATACTGATGGAAGCTTTACATGTCAATGTAGAAATGGATATACAGGACGTACATGTGAAACAGGTAAGACTGTCACATATTGAAATTAAATTATAAAGCTGTATTTGCAATTTCAAAACTGCATTTTAAATCAAAACCATCAAATAGATAAATATATTCCTCCTATAATAGTTTGAATCGAACAAGTTAAAAAAAACGTGTTCAATAATGTTGCAATGAAGTATGGGTTAGATATGAAATTGATTCTATCTAGTTGCTAGTACTGCGCTGATTATATATATATATATATATATATATATATATATATATATATATATATATATGCTTAGAGTGCCAAAAGCTACGCTCAACGAGGGTTACGAAGATCGGAATATTGTAGGAAAAATATAATAAGTTTCCTCGTGGTTCTGATAAATGTGTCCTTTATGTGGTTTTAGAGAACGTCTCCTCGAATCGTGCATATGAGTCATGAAAATTAGGTCCTAGGCAATCTTAAACAAAACCTCTAATAACGGATTATTTTAAACGGAAATGAAAGTCAAAAGATCAATTTAATCAAATGATAATCGCTAGGAACGTTAATTAATACTTATACATTGGCTATTCATTTAAAAACAAATCACAAGTTTCATCATTCCTAGTTCAAAATATAGCATTCGTAGAAAGTATGACCATAATATCAGCCAATGAAGAACCTGAAAATATGGTTAAAGCTGCTTGAATTTAATTCCTTCCCCGTGTATTTCCCCTTGCGATTTAAGCCGGATATGTTTATTAGATCTACACACACACACACATTATAAATATATATATATATATATATATATATATATATATATATATATATATATATATATATATATATATATATATATATATATATATATATATATATTTATATGTGTGTGAGTCTTTGTGAAATTTTCAGAGACACTTGAATACGGTTCATTTGCAGAATGGAGGGGTATGTCAAGTTCTGTAAAGTGAATACTTAATGAAGCAATTGTGAGATTAAGAGTTTTTCTAAATTTAAAATTGATGTATACTGTTTTATGTACTTTATATCGTTATATCTGTTACGTGCTTAGGCTCGAATAAACAATAACAGAAAGAGTGAAAAAAACAAGCTTGTAAAACGTAATAAACAATTTATTGAGTACAAATATTTTTCAGAAAAAATAATAAACTTACGGTTTTAAGTATCAATTCCAAAATTAATCCAAAACTAATTCAAAATATTATCCACTAGAGAAATTGTAAAAGTCCTGATAATAAAATGTCCAAATAATTCTAAGTTCGAATCCGAGCAAAGTATCCAATATTGAAGACGATGTCACTTGATGAAGTCAGTTCTTGTTAATAAAATTTATATGAGCACAATCATTTCCAGATAAATAACAAAATGAGTCCTCTTGATCCAAACGAATTGACACAATTTCCTGCACAAGGTAATTGATAATAACTCAAAAAGACACAACTTAATATTCTAAAAGCCCAACTTCTACTGAATAACTACAATACATAGTTTATATACCCGTTTTTACGTAAACAAGAAAGGGGTCACGATCTTCTAGAATCTCTCAGAACAATTTTACGTTCAAGAAATCACGTAAACAGCGTATGACCCAACTAAAATAAAAAGATGTTTTTACAAAACTCCATTTTGTCCTTGGAACCAACCAATCATTTGAAAAGCTTTTTCACAACTCTGAAACCAGGTCTGAAATGAGGTCAACACCTGGTGTTAGCTCTGTCAAGTATAGGTCACTCCCCTTCAATAAACGAATCTTAACACTTAAAATGACAAATTTAAATGTAGCAAACAAACAAAACAAAAATAAATATAAATGACTTATATCAAATATACGTAACAAATCTCATATAAACTTGATAAATTACCCGACATTTTGTTTCATCGGGAAGAACAAAAATAATAATGGGAATGTTTTTCACACTTTCATGTGACATTTTACAGATATTGACGAATGCAGAATGCGTGATTCTGCGTGTGACAATCACTTGACAGTGCGCAAATACTGATGGAGGCTTTTCATGTCAATGTACAAATGGTTATACGGACAGATATATATATATGCATGCATGCATTGAAAAGTTCTACCTTTCTTTTGTAGGATTATGCTTGAGAGAGTTTTCTTATTACATTCCAAACACAAGGCATATCAGTTTGATATAAGTCTGATTTAATATCGTTGCAATAATTATATCAAATGTGTACTGTTCGGTAAGTAATATATCATTAGACGTTACAATACCAATCATATATACGAAAAACCTCTGTTCTTATATGCAGAACAAATTATTCTCGTATCAACAATATTCTGTTTGGAGTGCCAGAGACTACACCCAGCTAGGGTTAAGTTGATCGGAATTTTAAAGGCAAACTATAACAATTGTCCTAGTAGTTTTGGTCAATATGTCCTTTATGTGATTTTAGAGAACGTCTACTCGAATCGTACATATGAGTTTTTAAAATTAGGTCATATGTCATCTGTAACAAATGCGCCTACAACGTTATGTTTGAAACAAAACTGTTTTCTAAGATCAACGACAATAATGATAATTACGAGTAACTTTAATTTATAATTATATATAAGAATAAGAATAAGAATAATTTTTTTCAGACTTCTCAGTCCATACATCTAAATTATAATTTAGATATAAACATCTTCAACTATTAACTACGCCATGCATTATTAAGTGTAAATTATAGGGTATTAATCTAAAACATCTCAAATGTTCCCATTCCTATTTGTCATTCATAAAGATTGATATTATCAAGTTGTGCTTACTTTATGGTGGAGCTCTTTTGAATGAGACAACCAGAATTGGGGACGTTAATGACACTTTCATTTGACATTTTGCAGATATTGATGAATGCAAAATGCCTGACTCTGCTTGTCACAATCACGGACGGTGCACAAATACGGATGGAGGCTTTTCATGTGAATGTGCAAATGGTTATACGGGTTTTTCGTGTGAAACGGGTAAGACTATTTCATACTATAATCATATTAAAAAGCCTTATTTGAAATTTTAAAAATTCTTTTCAAATCAAACGCATACATCAGTAGTGTTCTCGTATTATAGTTTGAATAGAACAAGTGTCCAAATTCATGTATTCATCAATGTTACTTAGACGCATGGCTGATATAAGAAAGGATGTTTATCCATTTTAGTTTTGTTGGAATGTATGATTTTCAAAGTTTAACTTTGATTGTGTCGGATTATGTATGAGACAGTGTGTTTACTACATCCCAAAGTCAAGAAATTGTTTGATATAAGTCAGATTTGATACTGTTGCTCAAATTATACAAAATGTATGTGCCAGATAATACACTCACCGAGGGTTATGTAGATCGGAATTTTGAAGGGAAATTTGTATTGTTGTTCTCGTAGTGCTGATAAATGTGTCCTTTATGTGCTTTTAAAAAACTTCTCCTCGAATTGTGCATATGAATGATTAAAATTAGGTAAGATGTAATCTAAAACAAATGCGCTAACAACGTTATGCTTGAAAGGAAACTGAATTATAATATTAACCACAACAAATGATAATTACGCTGAACGTTAATTAATATTGATTTACCCAATTCCTAGTGCAATATATAGCATTCGTTCAAAATATGACAATAATATCAGCTAATCATGAATCTGAAACCATATTTGAATTAAATTCCGTCGTTGTACAGTATAAGCCGTACATATGTTATTAGATCAATATATATATATATATATATATATATATATATATATATATATATAAGGGAGTTTCGTGGTTTATACAAAATCAGAGATTGCTGAGTGTAGGTGTATGTCCAGTTTGGTAACGTGATTACTTAAAGGAGCCATTGTTTGATTACGAAACTGATTAAATCACTCATTAATTCAAAACGGTCATGCCTATGAGTTATCAAAATTAGGTCAGATATGATCTACAACGCCTACAACGCTGGTGGCGTTAATTACACATTTATGTGAAATTTTCCAGATATTGATGAATGCGGAATGTCGCACTTTGCGTGTCACAATTACGGACAGTGCACATCTACTGTTGATGGCTTTTCATGTCTATGTAATAATATCTACACCAGATATACATGTGACATGGATAAGAACGTTACATATCCTTATGATGTTTGAGTGTCATTGACCAAACAATTATTGTTAGATTCATGAATAAAAATATATGTTCATTGATATATTATAAAACTTGTATTTCAACGTATTTAATTGTATTTGTTTATACAGGTTTCATAATGGTCAATAGCAATAATTCTCTCACTTTTGGAATTGATACCAAGGTGATCCATCCCCATCATTGCTAGCTGTTTTAAACAAAATACCCCACTATTTAAATATAGTCTATTTTATGCTTTTGATAAAGATAAACTAATCCATATCTATATGACTCTTGGATTGGCACACTTTGAATATTAAAATGCAAATCGTACGAAAACTGATTAATGTAGCTGTTCAAAAGAGCTTAAACCAGAAAATATTTGCAAGTCTGAGTCATAGATGCCGCTAAGCCGGTACATGTAAAGCGACTAATTCTGCTTTGTAGATTTGTAAATACTTTATATAGCACTGGTAGTTATTTAGGTTTGTAATAAAATATAACAATCACATAATGTATTTTTTGCACAAAACCTACAAACATCATTCAGTTATTTCTATTCAAAATAAAATGAATACAAAAACAAGTACCAACCAGGGGTTATTTCCCCTCGTAATGTGATGTTACAATACACAATGGTACAATGTTCAATAAACCTCACCTATTATGCTAGTACCAAACATACATTGAGATCCACGAACATTAATGATTAATTAATATACGTGCAGTTTGTAATTTCAATATCGTTGCGATCAGCAGACAACTAATAGCGGCCTGCAAAGCTAATGTCATGCTCTCTACCACATAGCTCCTCGATCATATTTGTATATACTTCTCTAACACACTAATCATGAAACTCTTATCTTCGTGAGTTTATACCAACGTCAGATGTCTCCGTGATAGAAGGTGTTAAGTACCCTATAAAATAGAAAACAAATTTGAGATGAGGCATTTTTTTCAATTTGCTTCGAAAAAGTATGCATTGACATTCAGTTAGCAATTATTCCCTCAGTCACCCTGACGGTAGTGCTTTTCGGTTTGCTTGTGATATAGAAAGCTCTAACAGTCCTAATAGACCGCGATCTGCCTTAATGTGCTTTTTTTTGTAAGCACAATCAACAAGATCCAATTGCGTTGCAATCCTGTTCCATACCAACTATCAATTTCACGTGTCTATTCCATTTACGCTTAAACTAGGGATTTATATTTCACAGAAAATGAAGTTGATATTATTGCGCGCTGATCAGATAAACACATTCTCCGACAAAGATATCAGTATTTACCGGCGTCATCGAGGATTCGTTTTCTATATCAGTCTGCAACGCCATGGCTTGTTCTTGGGAGAATTTCTTTAACACACCTGAATTCTTAACTGTGAAAATCGACGATGGGCAGAGTGGCTGAAAATGTCGTCCTTACTTAATCGGTTTATTACGTATTACCTTATCGTGTCGATGGGGTAAGCATATAACCAAGGCCAGTCGTAAGGCTTTCGATTGGCAATATCGCTAGCGCTACAAGTTTCGTCACAGCGAATTCCTAATTGATTGATAAAGGGGAAACCGACGAGCGCAAAGGGTATACAACTGCTGTCGTTCGATCGTGTAAAACGGTCATTGTTACAATGTCTTTGTTTGAATCCCATAAGGGAAATCATCAGTTTTTGATTTTTAAGTAAACGGCCTCTGAGGCAAACGGAGACGATTACCCATAAAAGCAGGCAAAACAATATGTGACAAAGCTTGAACCAGGTAGCCTAACTACGTGCATGTCATCGATCCACGTACAAGTACTAATGTATACTTCCAATACTCACATACTCTGTTATTGATATCAGTATAGTCAGATGGCAACGAAGCCTAGTTTTCTATATCGGCCCGCAGCCCCGAAAATCGTTTCTGAGGAGTGATTTTAAAACCTAGTGAGTTCTGGATGTGAGAGTAAATAATGGCAACAGCGTCTGAAATATCGGAAGTTCTTAATCGAAGTTAGACTCTTGCACCAAATGGTGTCGACATGGTAAGCACATAATCACATCTACTGGTAAGACTTTGAGTGAAACCTTTACCATGAGACTATGTCTATATGGATTTAAATTCAAACATACTTTTCATCACATCCCCCCTCCAACCATATTGTTTAATGACAGATAATACGGCGCATGGAACGGGGATACTAGTGTTGTTTTGTATAAAGCTGCCATTTCTTTTAATCGTACGTTGAATCATGTCGATACAAATGCGTCGATGTGTCCTTTGTCAACTACACAGCACTATAAGCGAACGAGGGCTATGAACAGAAAATGCAGGCAGAGCAGGTGTTAAAGTAGGTATCCACCGTAGATTCTCAGCGTGAGTGGTATTCGTTCTTGTAGGAGCACTATTGTTTAATTCGAATTGACCTAGTGCAATGCAGAATATTTAAATATGTTTGATTTTATGACTAAAATACCGGATTCATGAGTGCAACTTTCACATAATCTCCGCAAAACTGATTTTCCGTTATAGACATTACGGAAATGATCGTATCATGCAACAATATGTAAAATAATTTGAAGCAGAGTATTATTTCTCCTTCAATAATACTTCATATTTTATCTCATTGAGAACGGCACAAAGGAGTTGAATGTTGATGCTATAATACTAATAGTTATAATAATTATTATAATACTACTACTAATAATAACAATACTAATAAGGATTTTGAATAGCACATAATCTCTAGAAGCTTTAAATGCTTTTCATCATTAGGACACTCCTATAAAAATGCATATAATGATATTACATGTATAATAAATCGATTACAGAAAAACAAACACCATGCAATCAGAAAAATATAAATCATGCTGAAAACATTTAAGGGAGGAAACATTATTAGGTCTTTAAGTTTGTTCTTACAGTTGAAAAAGGTGAGTTTATGAGCACTATCGAATGGATAACCAGTGTATGGTACAGATCAGTGGGGTGGGGTGTTTTGATCCTGGTTGATATGAGCAGCTGTGTTGTAAAAATTCTGAAGATTTTGGAGTAGATATTGAGACGAACCAGACGTAATTGAATTACAATAGTCCAGTCTTGAAAGTACTAATGAACACCCAAATGTTTTAGTGGAATCAACTGAAAATGTATTTGCGAATGGAGATGATGAGTCTTAGCTCAATATATACAGTCTTGCTGGTGTTCATGACATGGTGGTGCATTGTGCGATTACTGTCAGGAATGGAAACTAGGTTTCTTACTGATTGAGTAAAATTTAATGTTAGTGTTGCTGAAATGTATTGTTTCATGTAAAATGTGTGAATGAGAACGTATTTGTGTTGTGCTAGGAATGGCCCCTATTTTAACATCATTCGCTTGCAGATTATTACATGTTATCTATGAGTTCACATCAGGAACTCTCACACCTTAGATTTTAACATCAACGTTAGTGGCTTGTTTTGTATATTTGGGTGCAATCAAAATACAATTGGTGAGACACTTCATGATGATATATGACGTTTGAGAGATGCTAGGTGAATATAATGAGGTGAAAATTTCAAAATCAGACCTCTTATTATCACGATAAAATGGGCTGGTGTCTAATCCATTTGTGGACACCAGATGTTATTTATTGACCACGTATGACTTGAATCACAGGAAGGCGGTATCATGAATGAAAAAACAATGCTAAAGACAGTCAAATAAAGTATCATGGTGTATTGTGTAAAATGCTTCGTATACATCCATGAGGCTGATGTTTCTGCTTTCCAAAGTAGAGAGAATGTCATTAAATACTTTCAGACGAGCAGTATAATTAATGTGGCAAGGGCGATATGCAAACTGTAAATTGCTAAATGAAATGATTTTCTGAATTGAGATGTCCTATGAGATGATTTAGAGCAACCCTTTCTAAACATTTCGATATGAATAGGAAATTAAAAGATGGTGGTAGTTCTGTAAATCGTTATGGTCAGGTGTTTGTTTCTTCAGCAGAGGCTTTACAATAACAGCTTTCAAAATGATGGGAAGTTCCCGGATGTGAGAGGTATTATTAAGATCAGTGAAGGCAATACGGGATTGAGGCACTCAATCAGCAGCGATGCTGGAATTGGATCAAGTTCACATTTCTTTGGTGCACTCTTCGTCGCGGTTGTACATACTACAACCACAGGTACAGTTAAAAATTCCGCCAACTGTTGCCGCTGAAATTTTGGATCGCAAATGTATGGTCATGATTAATCAATTGAAATATTATTGCTAAGCTTATCTCCAATGGGTGGTACATTGTCATGGAAAAAATTTGCAAACAGGTCGACTAGGGAGGCAAAGATTGGACGTGGTGTACATTTGTTCCTTAGCATTAGTTTGTTAGTAATCTAAACAAGCTATTTGCTACTGGAACTTTTCGTGATCTTAGTACTTACGTAGTCCTATTTCACTGCATGGATTATGTTTGTGACGTTTTATTTAGCAGCATCATATATTTGCTGATGAATATTTAGTGTGGATGAAAGCCAAAGCCTCTCAGCTTTACGGCGGTCTATTTTATCAGTGCCAAGGTGGACCATAACACCAATATGCCAAGGATAAAACTTTTGAATTGATGAATTGATTATCTGTGCCTTGTGGCTGTGTAATGATTTTCAAGCAATGAATGTTTTTAGTTATTGTGTCGCCCTGCTGTAGCAGGTAAGCGATTTGTTAGAATTGCTTGGATGTCGTTCATTAGTTTTGTTCTATTTATTATACGGAGGTTTCTCCAATTAAGGTATTAAAGGTGGATGATTAGGGACTGATATGTCAAGATGGCATATACTGCATAGGTGGTCTGATATAAGTTCTTAAGATACGAAGAGGACCGTATAATATGATCATCGCTTCATTGAAAAATCCAGCTTAAAATGTGATCATTGTTAAGGGTGGTTTGGTTAACTGACTCATTGAGGATGAACACATTTAGGAAATCTATGAGTGTTGATCTGCATAGGTGTCTAGGACAATCAAAGTGAAAGTTTAAATCTCCAAGAATAATCAGGTTGCCAGATGTCGAATTTCTATACTGTAGAAGATTCAGAAATTGCTCCAAAAATGATTAAGTCACCTTGTTTTTTCTGTTAGGTGGAGGGCGGTAGAGACATAAGAAAACTGACTGACCTTTGTTTCAGCGTGAGTGTTCCTTGGACTAGTTGAAAAGATGTTTGGTAGAAATTGAAGGTTGTGGTATGTTTAAGACATTTGGTCATGAAGTTCTTTGTAATGACAGCAATTCCACATGCGCGAGTGTGGCAGGGGAACGACTTGATGTAATAACCGGTGGGTGTTAGATCCGCGCACTTGTCCCCATACCTGATGTTTTTAATCACGAGACAGTTAGGGAGACGTCGATATGCTGATTCAACAATAACCAGATCGATGTTGGATACCACAGTCGCCGCATGTAATGTCGCAGTCACGCCAGGAGTGACAGCGTACGCTAATGATGTGACCTTGTATATATTGGAATACCCGTCCGGAGAAAGCATTTTCCAGCGGTTTCAGGTTGAGACGTGTTACTGTATTGTTACCATGTGAATTCGATATGTGTTTTTATAGACGTAATCTCCCGGACAACTACGTACAACATGATTGGTTAGTACAGCGTTCATTGCCACATATAATTCGTTTAATAGCGTTGAGAAAAGAGAAATGCATAGGAAGCACTTACTAGAGAATGTCGTTCAACAAGGATGTGGACCTGAAGATTAATAATTTGGTCGAGACCACACTCATTGACATTTATATACGATTTAGCTTCCGTGAAAAGGACACGTTTATAGACTCTTACTGATCCCGATCCGCATTCACAAGATGCATGTTATGGCAAAAGAAGGGAACTTTCAATTTTTGTGCGACTTGATGGTGTGGCATATGTGTTATCGATCACATGTTGCCTTCTAAAATTATTAGATTATCGACATGACACGCATCTTATAGAATATTTGCTGCTCACTCAGTGTTCTCTGATGTGCGCCAGTGTACTGGACAAGCAAGACAGTTCACCAAAGAAACCCCAAGATGGGTTTATAATTGCACACGCTTAATGTTTCTGCTAACCTGTCTCTGTCGAATTAGATTGCATTAATTTTGGTGTCATTATTACATTTACATAGCCCTGTTGATAACCAGTATATCCCGCATCGTTAGACAACTGGGTTCCTACACTACCAGCAGAAGAGGGCGGTGATACTCTATTCGCGTTTTTCTCGCTGCTTAACCGTACAACGTCGCAGCGATGTTGTCATCGCCTCCCCCCTGCTGCTATGGGTTAACCAAAATATTTGATTGAGTTCGATACGATATCGTGTTCGAGGATCATGTAAATTTATTGTTATAAATCCATGCGGGGTTGACTGGGCTTTACTAAAGAAAGTTTTAAATTGATTGAAGTCCATATCAGAACACCATGTCTGCCAAGTATTTCGTAGCGTATGTGTATCAACGCCGTTGAATACAGCAAGAATATTACAGTTATCTCTGATCACTTTTGGAATCTGAGTGTAGCGTTGAGTGACATATCACGTCGGTGTTTTTATGCCTGCCTCGGGAAAATATTCAAGCTGGGGTTTTTTGATTGTCTAACATCACATCGTCGTATACGACTAAATTGTTAATGCTCCCATCAAGGTCATCAACGGATGGTGCCTCGTCAATATCAATTATAAAATCAATGCCGTTCTTACCCTTAATTTATGATGCATTCTCGTTAAAATCCTTTAACATTTCATAGCATCGTTGATCATCTACGCTAGGAGCAACTAAATACAACTTATACCACTTCAGCCATCTCACTATTAAATTGAGCAACAATTGCGTCTTGCCGGATCCAGATGGCCCGATTATAATTGCGCGGATAGAGTTTGGTAGCGCTGCATGATGCTTAACTGGTTCTCTTGTTTTAGTCGCTGAAAAATCAATTATATTCATAGCTCTATACATACATTATGGATCTATATTGTTTGAAGTGTAAAACGCGTACTAACACAAATGATGTGACGACGATTACAACTAGCAATAACAGATCAGCACTTACTGGTAGATGTGCAACATGTGGTATAAAAAAGTTTAGATTTGTTTCTATGAAATCCGGAGATGTTTTTAAAAAAAACGAGGAGGTGATATCGCAGCCAAATTTGCAAAACTCCCTGGAACCCCATGGGTAAAGTACCCCGGAGAAAAGCACCTTCCAGGATATAGCTACTGTGGCCCCGGAACACGATTAGGTATCAGACTTGATGATCAAAATCAGCCTCGACCCGGCGAGTATCCGATAAACGCTATTGATAAGGCGTGTCATGCTCATGATGTTGCATATAAAAGCAGCAATCTGCAACACAGGCATCTCGCGGATGTGAAATTAATTCATGCGTTAAATGCTATTCCTGATAAATCTTTCAAAGAAAAATTGGCTTCGTGGTTGGTAAAATCAGCTATGAAAGGCAAATTGATGATGGGCGCTGGTAATTAATAATATGAAATCTATTTATTATTCTCCGAGGGGATACTGGAGGGGTAACGCTGCAATCAATAAACTCGCTAACGCCGCAAAAGTGAAAAAGGCCACTGCGGCTAATTGGTTATCCAAACAGGCTATATGGCAAATTTATCTACCGCGTCCTAAACAAATCAATTTCTCGCATTTTGATGTTACCGGACCCAATGAAGTTCATCAAGCTGATCTATTGTTTTTACCACATGACAACGGTTACAAATACGCGCTAACCGTAGTTGACGTTGCGAGTCGATACCAACAAGCAGAACCGCTAAAAACAAAATCATCACCTGAAGTTGCTTCTGCATTTGAAAAGATTTATCGACGAGGCCCACTACGCTGGCCAAATCTGTTACAAGTTGATCCTGGCAAGGAATTTCAAGGCGCTGTTTTATCAGCGATGAAAGATCACAATGTCACCATCAGACGGGGGCATACTGCACTACATCGCGATCAGGCAATTGTAGAACGATTTAATCGGACTCTTGCTGAGCGGTTATTTGGATATCAATACGCAAAAGAATTCATCCAAGAAAAGCGATCCCGTGAATGGGTCAAAAGGTTACCAGGGGTAGTTGCAGCGCTAAATAACGAGATTACCAGAGCAATCAATATGAAACCTAACAACGCAATAAAAAAAGTATATACCATAACCACAGCGGGATAGCATTTCTCAGCCAATTCTTGGCAATGTCACCGTGAGATATTTATATGAACCAGGAGAACTCGAAGGTGGTAAAAAAAAAGGGCTACTGATCCTATTTGGAGTGTCACTACGCATAGCATATCTACTGTAACACGATCAACAGGTTGACCTCCAATCTATAAATTGGATTCAACTGCCCCTCAGCGGGGTTTTACACGCGAACAATTACAAGTGATTCCTGATGATACTCAATTGCCACCGCATGGTCTTAACTAGCGCCGTTGCGTCTGTTGCACTCAAGACAAGTCAACATCACATTGTTTCTGACATGACCGAGACTGTTATTTTTTCTATCTACGTTAAATTGGCGAGGATCTTTATCCGAATACTGCCAACGCATTATACAATTGCACCTCGCGCAGTGATTATTTTGTTGTTGCTTCAGCGTAATTTTTAATTCAGCATCAATATCAAATTCTCGTTGTTTTTTTTTGTCTTGTTGTTTGTAACCGGAGAGTTTTTTTTATTAATGATGCTAACATCAATATCATCCATTGCGGTGTCATCATAAAATACAATTCTTCGAAGCTGATTTATTCGCCGTACTCTAGACACTGCAAGATAGACTAAATTTGACCACTCAATGCGATTATCGACTATCCAAACAATTGTATCCGTGATGGTTAATCCCTGCGAGGAATGTATCGTCGTAACATAACCCAGTGTCCACGGCGATTATTTAGCGTTCAATGCGCGTTCAAGAAATTGTATATCAACGCATACAATATCATTTAGCACAAGTATTTGTTTGCCTCCGCCGGGTATTTCCACCTCGATGTTTTGCTTGCGGGTGTCAGCTGGTCTGTAACACAATGGAACCTGTAACATCGGATATTTTTATTTGTGTAGCTCAAATAATTGCCGCTGAATTGTATCTCTGACTATCTTTATACTTGCCACTACAAAATCCTTTGGTCTCCATGCTTCCCAAAATTACTCCATGTAAGTTTCAGGAATTATTTCCTTGATTATTTCGCATTGGACTTTATCGGGTTGCAGTCTAATTAAATTCTTAAGTGTACGTAATTGTTCATCAAGTGCTCTATAATCGCTATCAATTTCTTCGTAATAGTCCACGAATTCTTTTAACCAATCATGTGGACCCGCGCCGACAAATGGTGGTGGTTGGCCATGATCTCCACACATTATTACCGCTGTATTCTTTTGCAGCAACCAATCAAGAAACATTTCTAATACATCTACTGAAACCGTGCATATTTCATCCCAAATAATAACCGCAGGGATGAATTTATCACCCATTCTTTCAAGGGTCCATTCATCGCCCTTGTATCGAAAAAAGCTGTGATAAGTACAAGCTTCAACGTTTCGTTGTTTCATCTCTCTGGCTAATCTATGTGTTGGTGTTAGCACAATCATGTTTGTGAAATCCGTATGATTTTTCCCACGAAATAACTCAATCGAGCGAGTCGTCTTTCCTGACCCGCCACAGCCGTTTAAATAAACTGTTTTATATCTACAAATTGGATCTGATATCGATGGTGCTTTAGAACGCTCTGATAATTTATCGCCATGTAAGTAATTATTTTTAATTTCAACGTCTGCTGATTCAGAATACTCACGCAGCATTTCTTTTTTAATTCTCAATGATCCCCAGCTTTCATCCGAATTAGTGAATTCAGCAACTGCGCAACTGTACTTGCTGTTAATGTAAAATGAATCAACGGCAACTCTAACCGCAGTGTCAGGAAATCTATTTATCATTGAAAATAAATTAATGCAAGCATAACTCAGCATCGACGACCTCAAATGTGTATACGGGGATCTGTAACCGTCGCTATAAGTAACAACTGTACACAATTTTGTTCCATCGGATAAAAAAGCATCTTTACGATCTACATATATGTTTTTAGATACTGCATCCGCGATTACAAAGTCATATTCGGTGTTATCCATAATCAGCCGTGAACAATATCGTCTATAGTCGCATTTTTTTCCTCCCAGGGTGAATTTTCCGATTATTCTTCTACCGAGATCTTTTGCTTCGATGTTCCGTTGATTAAATATCCGTTTGGACCACTCAATGATATATTCTTCGCCGGCATTAATATGTTTTCTGGATTCCTCAATTATACTATCAAGACGTTCCGGTGTTGGTAACCAGACATTGGTTTGTTTCCGATATAATATAATTGCTTCACTGACCGTCAGCAAAATTAACATTTTTGTATCAATCATGAATCGTAATAGCGCTATTGGCAGCCACTTCTTTTCAGACATGTGTCTACCAATCCAAATATAACAACAGCGATGAAGTCCTGCTACAAATTCAAATGATACTACACGACCGAATCCAGTTAAATCAAAATCAGGCAGCGGCCCATTAATTGCAACACGAGTCATTTCATGTACGGGGTGTCCAAATCGTTTAAAATACTCAGTACACTCTCCATAACCAAGAAAACTCGCTGGATAACAAGCAACCATATCAACTGAAATGATATTATCATGGTCGTATTTGTTATTCCATAAACAGCCATGATTAAATTTTAAACAACTAGCCTCAATGTCTGGCAAGAATTCTACGCGTGTTGGTTTCCATGCGTTTTTGATTCTCGCAAAATGAGCTGCAACCGACGGGATTGTAAAACAGTTTGTCAATAATTGTTCGTCGTTGATGATTTCATCGGTGGCTTCGCCACACGCCGTTAAAAACCCACTAGCTGTTTTTTTCATTTTGTTGTGAAATGCTTCAGTGCGGTATAATTCACCGTTTGGTCTTACAAACTAATCAAACGTATCCATGTCGTTTTCAGTGCTGCGAAGTAACCACAACGACACGGGGTCGTTTTTACTCAAATGCGCAATAGCATCGAATAGTTTCTTTTCAGCGAGAAAACCGTCCCTGGAAAATTCTTCTCGTAAGAATTCGTCGGGTATATACTTTATTGTTCTGTTTCGTAGAAATATTGTGACCGCGGACGTCCATGCGTGTTCGTTATGATCAATAATTTTAATTGGGGCTCCCTTTGATTTATATTTTGATTCGTATAAAATTTCTCCGGTTATCGTTGTAAGAGTTATTGGAAATCTCAGCGACATTTCTAATTTTGCTATATCGCTAATAGTCGCTCCGCGGTTTTTCACCGTTAACTCCCATTGAGCTATTTTGCTACGCCGTAGATCGGTAAGTTTGTTCCCACGAGATGCAATTGTAAAATGTTCTGTTATTCGTGCTGCTACACAATTGAGTGGCAAAGCCACTGACGATGAAGGCGCGGGCGACGACTGTTTCATTGGTTTAAGTTTTCTTATATCAGGTTTTTCATTTAACGGATATATCCCATACACAACTGCTGTTTCAGGATATGCTCGTTCATAGTATGGTTTGTCAATTCCAGTTAACAGACCCGGCTTAAAATCACGGCTAACAACGACTGTTTTCTTGTCTTTGAGAATCGGTTCAAATTTGTCTCGTATAATCCAACTACCTGATTCTACAAGGATAATGAATATCACTCTAAAAAAGTACTTTTTGTTGCCAAGTTGTGATAACATCAGCGCTGCGTTGCTGTCGTTCATGGTGGCATCAACAACGCCATCAATTCGAAATGTTGACCAGCTATGAGATGCACCGTCGTCTTTGAATTCATTAATACAATCGCGTATTTTATTTATCAAGGCTCTATCCGTTATTGCCCGTTTTGGCACATCTTTGAGGGTTCTATCGAGATTGAATTTAACGTTTTTGAAAGGCTTCATTGCTGATAATCTCTCGAACTCCTCAATGTTATAATTAAAACAAGTATTTAAATAGAAAAATATAGTATAATGAATCACTGCAAGTGGCTAATGATTGGATCAATAACCCCGTGTAACAAATCATGCAGAAGCGAATTCTGTGGGTATCATTTACAAAGCGTTCGCAACGGATGCTTTGGCCACCTTCCGTCCCTCCGATGTGGGGTGGTGGTAAGGGGAAAGTCGCAGTTGTGTCTCAGTTGTCGCGGCAAACGTTACAGGGAACTGAAACGCTATTATGACAAACGAATAAAAAATGCAGTCATTGATCCCACTGATGACTGCGTCAGCGACAAAATCATAAAGACCCCTCAAGATTATATCAAGAGACTTATAATTAAAGCAAATAATAAATTAGGTAAATAGTATTATTATACAAATGAGCCAAGATTTCAGACCACACCCAGTGCTTGTTAATTATGAAGCATCCCGTGATGGTGTTGTCAGGCATCGCAGACTAAAAAAACCGGTTGGATGGGTCAATAATATGGGATTCTTGATGTTTACAGCTGGGAGGAAGAAATATCTCTGTCACAGAGCCATCTATGAAGCATTTTACGGATTAATCGAAGACGGATTTGTGATTGATCACGTTGATGGATTTCCTCAAAATAACAAATTGGATAACTTACGAGCTGTTACTCAGCGTCAGAATGCAAAATTAGGTGGAACCGGCAAACACGCAAAAAGGGCAAAACATGTCAAAGCATTTGATACAGAAACCAACGAAGAAAAAATATTTCAATCAATAAATCAAGCCAGTACATATTTTGATATTTGTAGGCCTTCAATACAATTTGTTGCAGAAAATATTACTAGATCTGCCGTCTCGAAGAAAAACTCACACAGGATACAATTTTCATATACATCTGAAACGATTCAAGGGAGATAAAGCCTTTATGGATAAGTCCACCACCACTCATAACACCCCACTCACTAAGTTCCCTTGTATTTGTGTCGTCTGCTATATTTACAGGTAGAGAGAGAGGTATAATTGACGTGCGCGCGCACACGTGACTGTGGAGTTTTATAACATCGAAATTACATGCTGTCACATAATTGTTATAAAAATAAATAATACTGTGACTTTCGCCATCTTTCCGTTAATTAATCTGAATCATCGTATCAGGAAAACCGTCCATTAACGGTTCAAAACATCTCGTTTCAATATCATACTAGAAAAAGTGACCACATATATGTAGACTGCTAATCATTGACGTGGACTGTACAATTACTATATTCTACGTGTGAGTTGTATTTTTCTGTGTGTAAAAATATTTTATTTTCATTTTTCCTGTATACATTTTTATAAATACAGTGAAAACTCTCTTATTGTTAAGTATACATGTCAGGTTATATTGAATCGGTATTTCACTGACGCAGGCATGCGTGACTTTCAGTACAAACGTACTTTTGTTCCCCTCCCTGTATGATCGGTCACTGACGCAGGCATGCGTGACTGAAAAGACCCAGAATACTATTTACATATTTTAAACAACAGTTAAATTATTATTTTGTTTGTGTACTTAGTATTTTATTTCCTAAATACTATGAAATTTCTGTTGATACAGTAAAATTGTCTATTTTAAAAATCTCTTATTGTTAAGAATAATCAGAAGATATATATATTAAAAAATCTCTATTTTGTATGACAGTTCCGTAGTCTAAACCGTAAAGTGTTTGTCTTGTAAACACAGATCTATCAACTACGTGTTCGGTCCCCATAGCAGATACATTATTTGATGGCGAAACGAAAGATGTTTTTCTATTAATTGGGGGAAGGGCGGACCTCCTCAGCCAAACCAACATTGTAACTCATGCTATCGCATTCTCGGTAGCGTGGGTTGGTGTTTTTTCCAAATCATGCAACCATGAATTTGATTTCATGGGTTGCCATGTTGGTTTGGTTTACCACGCCCACGCCACAATAACATCCAATCAAACATATACCTTCTGAGAGATCTAATTCAGTGTTTGCTGAGTTAGACCCCTCGCCGGAGATTATTTGTTTGTCAAAGTAAATGGGTGTAAAATAAATGGTATAAATTGATGCAAAAAACTCTGCATTCACATGAGGAACCTCATAGGGTAGCACAGAATGGGCTACCGGCTAAGATAAACGGTGTTAGGGTCACAAAAAAGGGCATCCGGAATGGATAGCCAAAAGAAAAGACCCTAACAAAGACACAAAGGCCTGAATAAGGGACTCATGATTTATACCATTTATTTTGCATTTTTTTTTTAAATTAAAGATAAAATGTATTACATAAATAATGGATATCAAAGATGTAAATTCTATAATTGCTGAAATCTCAAATTTGCAAAAGGAATTCAAAAGTCCATCAATGCTTGTTTGTACAGTAACGACATTAATGTATTTATAACGCTATTTAGTACCGTTGAAGCAATACGTCAAAAGCTCGGCCAAGAGTATCAAAAACGAGCTGAAATTAGTTCTAAAGTTCGTGATCTTAGAAAAATATTGAACGAGGAAAAACCCGCATCCTAACCACGTGAGCGTTACTATAAAAAATAGTACTTTCAGTATTTTTTTTACTGAAATTTTTTTTTAGTGTTTTATGTAACACTTGTCACATAGGATTTTCTCCTGAAAGAATACTCATCAGTTTGGGCATGCTCATGCAGTTATGTGCGTACTGGATGATCTGGTTGTGGTAGCAAGTAATCACCGCGACGCCTCCATTTTCACGTAGTTGTTGTTGCCGCGTCGTTAACAAAAATCGTTCATCGCCGTTCTCAGATATTACAATTCTGAAACCCCCAGCGATGTTATTTCTGAAACACTCGCGGATAGCGTCGTGCAGTTTAACCTTGTCGGAGATGGATACGTTAGCTTGATGGTACATTATTTAATAACTCAGCTTTTAATTGTTATAGTTTCACATTTGAAAACTCAGTTCACAAACAATATATGGTAGGTGAATCGCTTACAACTAGATTAGCCCGAGAGCGGCTAGCATCAATTAAAAAGTTTATACCGGTTCGAGACAGACTTCGCGAGAAACTTCAACAACGAGAACAAGCGCAGACTGACTTTTCTGTGTCAAGTGAACAACTGTTTACTCGTATAACAAGTGCGACCAAAGATGTGAAAAAGTTAACTGAAGCAGCGATATACGGAGATATTCCTGAAAAAGAACGAGCAAAGAAGGCGCCGCTGCTTGATACGCTTGAAAAGATAGCAGTAGAGACCGAACAAACACGCGCAGGGATACAACAGCTATCCAGTGATATAAAAACTCAACGAGAAATTGAAGAACTCGAAGAAGAACAACAAGATGCAGCTGGAGGAAAAGACTATTCACCTGAGAATATATTTACAGTCGCAGCATTAAAATAAATTAGAGGAAACCATACGGATTCCGAATTAGCTGATTTTGCTAGAGACAATTTTCCAAAGGGTAAAAGAGAGAATTTATTAAAAGAAGAGTTTAAAAGTTTTATAAAAAACAAAGACACTTGGGCATCAAAAATATATCTAGTGAAACGCGGCGGAAATAAAATCTCGGCGTTGTATCACCCTGGTTATGACGACTTTCTAGCTGCGGTTAGAGGCGGTCCACAACCACCACGTTATACGGAGGATCCAATCCCGGAACAAATAGACATAAGAGCAGAAGCCGGTTCTAAGAAAAGAAGCTTAAAAGGATATTCGATTAAAAATCCAAAGGATTTCAACGCAACCGTGACGTGTCCTGGTAACATCCTAAGTGATATATCACGGCTGGAAGTTCTCATCGGGTCGAAGCGAGCCGAAAACAACTCTTTCGAGATAATTAATGAAGCAGCTGATATCTGTAGACGATTATTTGCCGGCGGTATCATGGACATTGATGTATATCGAGAACTCATTGCTGAATTAGTTGAAAATCACAGAGACGCCCATGGTTATGATGCAAATCCTATGGATCTTAGCGATTGATCACTAATTGAAAAACTACTAGTTTTATAACAAGATGATCATACACTACAACCATGATAAACCCGTAAGCGTCTACGTGGTGAACTCACGATTGCCTGTTTATAGAGCATATTACGGAAATGGTTTCGGCAATACCATTGCGGGATTATTTACAAGAATGGCTCCCAAGGTGGCGCCATTAGCTAAACAATTATCAATGAAAGTCATTGATATTATTCGTGATAAGGGAATCAGCGCTGTTGGAAATCTTGCCGGAAAGGCATTTTCTGCCGCGAAAGACAAAATAACATCATTGGTGCGACGACGAAAAAAGCAACCAGTTGTACTGCCATCAACTACAGTGATGCCTGCAAGTGTCAGCAAAGCAATAAATAGCGCAGTGGAAGAAAAATTAGCGTCGTTGGCTGCTTCGGTGACTCCGTCATCCGTGGCTGCGCCGCTGGCGAACAGTAACCAAGATGATATCGCAAACATGATAGCAGGAAGTGGTTTGAAACGAAAACAAAAACGACGATGATTACAAAGAATTTCACAATTGAAAATACTAGTATGTTAATATAAATGTTTAAACGAACAGCTGATCCCGCGTTAGACATGGAAGCCCCAGAACCCAAAGCTAATTCCGTCCGCGATTATCAATTTTATTCCTATCATGCAATACAAGCAGATATTCGATCGCGAATTGAACTTCAAGTCCATGATGCCAGCAAATACCTTCTACCCGCTGAAGCGTTTATCGAAGTAGAAGGAGAAATTGTACAACTTACTGAGACTCCTGCTGTACCCGCACCGTATCCAGATGGTACCAAAGTCGGCTTAGTCAATAATGGTATCATGGCGCTATTTGAATCCGCGAGATATCTCATTGACGGAAAAGAGATTGAGTCTATAGAACGTGATGTTGATGTGGCTACAACAATAATTGGGTTAGCAAGATACTCCGATGATTATACAAGATCAGCAGGTCCGTCTATGATGTTTGCAAAAGATAATAAAAACACTGCTGGACCCACTCAATTTATTGTACGACGACCAAATGATCGTGCTGGTCCTCCCGCCCCTGCTGCTATCGAGGATATGATTATAAATACTGATCCCCAGTATAATCTAGGAGCCGCAACACGAATATCAATGTTGGCAGGACAGCTTAGATCGTTGGCGTTGGGAGCCGTTGGTACCGCGGCAGGGATGGCGTTAAAAAAGGCAACTGGGAAAGGATATAAAAAAAAGGGAAAAGGTCTAAGACTACCAGGGACTCCATATTCATGGTACAGCGGGAGATCCGTTCACGGATCAGGTCTGAGAATACCAGGAACGGTTTATTAGTTGAAAACCCAATTGTTCCCATGTCAAATTTTGATTTAAATGATGCTGCTAAAAAGCTAGCGATAAAAAACTTCAGAGGGATTTTTATCAGAGATCAATTACCGAGAAAACCTAAACGCGTTGAAACTGGTATCATCAATCTTGATAACAGCAGCGGATCGGGAACTCACTGGGTTGCATACGCGATTGATCCACGTGGGATTGTCTATTTCGATTCATATGGGTTAGCTCCGCCAAGCGAGTTTATGCCGTATATAATTTCTTCGATGAAAATCAAAGAGTTTCCGATTTTTTATTCCACGCTGCCAACACATCAATTAAATGATCCACCGATATGCGGCCGTGAAGTATTAAATGTCCTCGCGGAGATTTCATCGTCACAGAAACCACCTCATCTGGTTGTAAATAAATACACGAGTGGGAAATTACAAGGTAATTTTAGAGAATCAATAAATTGAAAATACAAGTTGCGCTAACAATAATGATTGATATTTGGGGACGATCTCTGTCAATGTTGAAACCAACCACGAAAACATCTGCGGGTTCTATCGAGGATGTAAAAAAATAATTGAAGATGAAATCGCTGAGACGTTAATTTTAGCAAGTGTTGACCCGAACGAAATAGTTGTATTTCAAGATCGCCAGGGTAAATTGAAAAGCAGTAATATATCCGCGGATGACATTTTGATACGACAACACGACGCCGCTGAAAACTCTATTCTGCTGTATTCCAGCGGTGGACGACTTAAACCAGGCGAACTTGTGTCTACGATCACCGACAGGATTACCGCCCACGACAGCATGATTGCCACCCACGACAGCATGATTACCACCCACGGCTGTGAGCTGGATGATTATATACGAGGTTATAATAGTTTTCGCAAAAATGTCCTACATAAATTCTTTGGAACCCCGCTTGTGGTTGGCATGACTCTCGCTGAAATTAAAAACTTTCTATCTTTATTCTTTTTTAACAAGGAGCCGGGGAGGATGATGAATGAAAATGAAATCAAGGCAAAATATCTCGATATTTACACGGATATTTCTAAATTAATAGAAAATTTTGAAAAGGTACAAAAACCCACTAACGACGTCGTTGGTAAATTTTTTGGAACCGCACTTGTGGCAGGCATGACTCTCGCTGAAATTAGCGAGTTTATTGGGAAGCATACTCACAATGCCTACGTCGCTAATAGTTTCTTTGGTGTCCCGGCTACATCTACGATGACTCTCAAAGATATTAATATGTTTATGGTGAGACAAACAACACTTAATACCATCGTGGATAAATTCTTGGGGAGAACACCTGTGTCTGAAACCACATCTCTGACATGCCCAACCCTCGCTGAAGTTAAAAAATCTATTGACGAACAAAAGCTCACCAGCGAAATTGTTAATACGTTCTTTAGGAATTATGGCCCCCAATATATCACAACAAAATTTTATCACATCGACCTGTATCTTAAAGACCAAGAACAGCTTAAAACCAGAGACCTTCTGGTTTCATTCTTTTCTAACAGGGAGCCAAGGAAGGTAATAGATCCTACCAGAATCACGGTAAATTATCTCGATATTTACGATGATAATTTTACACTAAAAGCAAACTCTGTTAAAGTAAAGATTCCACATCCAGGCATAGGCGTTAAAAATATCGTGTATACGGTCGATAATGGAACCGTGGATTGGATAAAAGACGTTTATACTACATTGTCCCCCATTCTCTGGAGTGTCGAAGCGAGGTGGGGGGGGGGCGATAACTACAGGCCAACATGGGTCGATGGTATCTACAGGCTAACGTGGATCTCTATCGATCAATTTAATATAATCGCGGACGGTAAAACCTACTCTGGTGGCACCGCGACGTTAATTATGAACGGTCGCGGACAAGACTTTAATGTCGTCACGGTTGATAAATCCACCATTAGATCAAAAATAACTTGGTGTTTAGAATTTTTAGATGATTTTTCCGGCTGAATCTACTAGCAATTCCCCTTAACGATGGCGAATAATTGAAAACACTAGCGGGTTTAAAATAGTAATGACATCGATGAAATCAATTGAACCGATAATAGTCCCAGAGGTATCACAATCGCCTCGATATCGATATGATACCGTGAAAGAATTTTCCGCGAACTTGAAATCACTTTCTGAGCGCTATCATGAAAAAATGAAAAAATACCGATGCAACGTAGCAATCATCGACATCACCGTGTACTCGGTGTCCGGTGTGATGGCCAGCGCCGGGGTTATTTTGTCGACGGTGACCATGATGGCTCCGATTGCAGTTCCAATTGCTATCTCCGCGGCAACAACAATTGCGGCAGTCGCCACCGCGATAACTAAAACGTTATCATCGTGTTCTCAGAAAAAACTCGCCGATTATACAGCTCGGTACCGGGTGGTATTTGACGCGTACTCGAAATTATCCGAGTTGATCTCGCTGTCGATAGATAATTCGTTCATATCCGATGTTGAATTTTCCACGATGACCCAGTTGTATAACTCCGCGATGTTGAAATTGGAAATTGAAGACAGCGTTAACAATAATGTCAATCGAACTGCTTCAACGAATCGCGGAGAATACCACTCCGATACGAAAAAGCATGATATCAATAACATCAACAAACCCTGAATTTAGTGTGAACTTCCCCTCTCCGATTCCAGTGCGTGAGATCACGCTGGCAAAATTACAAGTATATCATAGCTGGCCTAATATCAGATCGGTTGCATTTGGCGGTCAGCAACCCAATAACGCACTGGTGTTCTCGTATAAGAATAAACCCGATGGTACTCCAGCGTGGGAAACTATTTCGTTACCAACCGGATCGTACCAAATTGAGCAAATCGATGCTGAAATTCAGCGTAGAATAAAATCAATCACGGGAAAAGAATCAAAAATAGCTATTAAACTTCATGAACCGACGCTCTCGTCGTCGATCGAAATAAGCACAGAGGGATACGCTGTAGATATTTATAACAGCTCGTTAAGAACAGTGTTAGGATGGCCTGAGAAACCACCCGGAGCCACCACCGACTTAACCACGGACGTACAATCATATCATGAAATCAATCCCATGTATCGAGATAATTTATCTGATATAAAAAAAGGAAAAATCGCCGATATATTTATATTTACCAACAAAACCACGTTGCAATGGGATTTTATCATTTAAAGAACAGCTGACTCATCAGTTACTATTTCATTTACGCTAAATGACATCGCTGGTTATTTTAATGAAATTAATCAATTACATAAAACACAACTAGAACAACTACGGCAAACAAAATCGCGAAAACACGTTGAAATACTACATCAGCGTGTATCTGACATGGAATATATCAATCAACTAATTATTCAAACAATAACCAATGACAACAGCGACAGTAAACAACGATTCCTAACCGGTTACAATATCACAGAGGCCGATCTGCGTAATTTCAAGTTTCCCGGATACAACGCTGAGGAACTAAAACAATCTGTTAGGAATGTTATTAAGGTATTACAAGAACAAGATTCAACTATCCTCAAGTATAATAATGATCCAGATGGTGGCGGTAGGCATATTGCCCCGCACAATGTGAATATTTCAGCAGTGATTGCGCTCAGTTTAACATGTGATGCTATCGAAGGAAGTTATCAAATTAATCTAGAGCAATCAAATCAAGCTCAGCAGGGATATATTCTTTATTCGTTTGCACCAACAGCTCCTCCGGGATTCCTAATTATTGAAAACCCAATTAATCCTGTCTACATGCGATGTCATAATAATTCGTTAACGAGAATTAATTTCCGACTCACCGACCAATCAAATAATTTAATTGATCTACAAGATGAGGTGTTAGCGATTAGTTTGTTTGTGAAATCATAAATGATTTTCGTCCTAAAGACTTGATCAAATATTTGGTTGAAATAAATTATTAACCCAAAGCAGCGGGGGGGGGGGGGGCGATGACAACATCGCCGCGACGTTTTACGGTTAAGCAACGATAACGCGAATAGAGTATCACCGCGCAAATTCATGTTTCGAGCAAGAAATCAAAAAGTCTCCGTTTACCAAATGGAGACTTTCTTTTTTTTTTTGGGTTAAAATATGAGATTTCGTAGGAAGGCTCTATTTTCTGTTTTGAGGGCTTAAAGTGATTTTGTCGGAAAAAGTTGTCCGATTCGCCCCCGCTGCTGCTCTACCTCCTTTTGACCGCAATATTTCTACCCCGAACGTATTGCCATTTATATACCTCCACGTGACTGCAGGCATCCTGTGAGTTCATTTTTCCGTTTGTGCCTATTCTCGAGGCTAAGAACTGTTTGCAACCGATCTTTCGCCAGATGTTTTATGTATATATTTTTATCTTTTCTCTGCAACGAATTTGGGTTAGTAGCATCATGTCATCGTCTCATCCAATCTTTATGTGCCTACGGATCATTCATTTTCATTTCACACAGTCGTGTCTTTTGCTTAATTCGTACTGTTTAAATAACTGAAATACCCTCTCGCCATGGCATATATTTCAATAATACGATGCTATTTCTTCGTTTCCACGGATGCTTGTAGCCGGCCCTCGATCTATTACATTCTTTACTCATCATCGATAAGAAGGGTGTTGCTCAGTCACCCTGAATGCGCTCAAATTGATTCACTTCCCAGGGTACAGAGTAGAGCAACCACGTGCCCTTGGACCGCCTACGTGTAGGTATCTGATTTGGTACCATAGGTAAGAGCTGAACGCCAATTGGGGACCAAAGGTGGTCATGCTACTCCCGAAGGAGCAATACGTGCCCTCCCCACAAGGCAGTACTTACCCAGAACACCCATAATACTTGCCAAGTATATATCGGCTCTTATCTAAAACATCACAAATGTCATCATTGTTAGTACAATATTTATCATTTGTAGAATGTATAACAATATTATCAGCTAATCATGTTCCTGAAACCTTCGTTGAAGCTGTCTGAATTAAATTTTCCTTGCTTTTCTATCTTTTGGTATGACATAAACAGAACATGTTCTATATCTACATTATAATTACCTATGTTTATCGGGAATCTCTTTTTTAGTTGCAATTAATCATCAATATAATATGGGGAGATAGGAATATGGTTGTAAATATCCACCTATATATTTGGTATACGTTATACAAAGAATAATTTTGAATTCAACTAATCATTTTCAGAAGGTCCAATCAAACGCTCCTCAAATTGTACTTATCACACGTAATGCATTTATCTACAGTAAACGCTGTGCAGGTACCAAATGCAGAGGACTTGTTGTCATCATATATCTGCTGTAGAAAGAACTTTAAACATTTATTTGTAACTCGGACACAATGATTATATAACTTATAGAGTTTTCACATTCTATATATTTATGCCAGTATCCAACCATCTATAAATATATACGTATATGCATAAATGCATGCATCTATAAATACACAGTATACATCCATACAAACACACCTGCATACAAACATGCATTTATTTTCTGTTGGAAAGTGGCGTTCAGTCATGTTACTGAGAACGAGCATTGCCTTTGTAGGAATATCCTAATTTTGTTGTTTTCCTTCTTTGCGTCATTACAGTTTTTTATATTTATTGCCATTAGATTTATATTAAGAAGATAACAATCTATCGTAAGCCACGTTTTAGCTCAATGTATACATGATCGTTTTGAATGCCTATGCTATGGACAATGAAATGAAGCATTTATTAACTACATATCTGGAAACGTACATTTACAACGTTATTTTACCACATGAACCAATTAACAGAACACCGAGACACCTTATAGTGATGTATGCTTGGTGGACACTAATCATAGCAAGTAGTATCATATCCGGGTATCGTTTCATTGCGGCCTGCGCCGCTAAGAACATGCAGTCAACCACATTATTATTTTGAAATTTGTAATCACATTACTCTTAATTCTCATGCCTCAAATGTTGTGATGAACTTATATTTCACAAGTACCTTTCAACATTACAGATAATTAAAACCTGTTAGTCTTCAAATATATTAAATACGTTTGATAAAGATAAATACCGAGATAATATGTATGTATGTATGTATGTATGTATGTATGTATGTATGTATGTATGTATGTATGTATGTATGTGTGTGTGTGTGTGTGTGTGTGTGTGTGTGTGTGTGTGTGTGTGTGTGTGTGTGTGTGTGTGTGTGTGTGTGTGTGTGTGTGTGTATGTATGTATGTATGTATGTATGTATGTATGTATGTATGTATGTATGTATGTATGGATTTGTGTGTGTGTGTGTGTGTACGTACGTACGTATGTATGCATGTATGTTCGTATGTATGTATGATCTCAAACAAACCGAGAAAAAAAAAACATGGTTTTATTTGTTCGGTATGTATCTTGATCCAAACGTCTTTATATATATATATATATATATATATATATATATATATATATATATATATATATATATATATATATATATATATGTGTGTGTGTGTACCCATTTTACCACACAATTGTTTCAAGATTATAAAATCAAGATTATAAAACTAAATATTAAGCACAATTATATATATATATATATGTATATATATATATATATATATATATATATATATATATATATATACACGTGTGCGTGTGTGTAGTAAATCGCGAAATATCCACGTCTCATCTGCAGAAATCAATTGTGATGAATAACTACAATACCAGCGGCGCACATACATACTGATGACAAAGTTGTTTACATGCAAAATTGTACGACCATCTGAAATTACTAACTACATTACTAGATTTGCTTTAGTATGACAACATTGCTTTCTAGGCAGGATGCTTTTTAAGATCCAATTATTTAAAATCTTGTAGACATTGACGAATGCTCGCAGGAAGGAATATGTCAATATCATGGGCAGTGTTCCAATACTGATGGAAGCTTCACTTGTAATTGCAGTGCTGGCTACAAGGGGAAAACTTGTGAAAATGTTAAGCATACTAAACTTTGTTTGCACTACAGTCAATGGCATCAGTGAATGTGGTTATTTAGCCTCGGATGTTGAACAACTTTAGAATTGCCAGTCGTATATAAGTATTTCAAACCTTACTTATCCTAAACACTAAACAATATAATATGCTTACATTTGGACAGGACAGTCCCATGTACATTACATGTATTTATAAAATTAAGTATTTATATCATACGTCGTCATTGTTGGAGCCTTCTTGGTGAATCACTGACAACATTCCTTTGCATAGCTCTGTCCTGGAAACTGCATTGTTTACGCTGATAAATTAGATATCACGCACGTGATTTTCATTGTACTGAGAACATTTGTAATTGTGACGTTTGCATGATATAAAATGTTTTCAGTTGCTTGAGATTTACAAGACATTGCTTATATATAGTGTGTCATTCTGATGAGCATATTAAACTCATTATCTAGTTGATGGAGGCAGTTAACATATGGCTAATAACAAGATAGAGAGTCAGGCTTAGATTATTTTGAAATTGGCAACCATATTAATCTTACTTGTTACATGCTGCAAATGTCGTGATTAATCGGTGATATTTCAACAGTTCCTTTTAACATTTAAGATAACTAATACAGACTGATATATTACACTTCAAATATATTAAAGACCTTTAGGTTCAGAGAGAGAGAGAGAGAGAGAGAGAGAGAGAGAGAGAGAGAGACTGCAAAACGGTTTAAAATAAAGCTTTTTGTCAGGAGCCAAGAAACAGCTTATTTATATAAACAGTCTCTTGACGCAAAATGTACAGGAAAACATGAACTCCTATGCGTTAGAACTACCACGGACAATCTACATATAAATATGAGCACAACATTATGCAGAATAAGAAAATAAGGGTATATTGTATATATCGCATAGGGCACTATAATATTTGGACATAATATTAGGTTGTACCCAAAGAACGGAAACAAAGCATGTCGAAACACCAGTGCAATGAAGTATATCCATTTAGAGTTATGCAATGTCTGAGGAAAGACTGTATGGTATTAGTGTCTGGATAATGGACAAAACTATACTACTACTACTTCTGCTACTCCTACTTGACAAAACACTATACTACTACTACTACTACTGATACTACTACTACTACTACTTCTACTACTACTAATAATAATATTAATAATAATAATAGTGATAATACCAATAATAATAATAATAATAATAATAATAATAATAATAATAATAATAATAATAATAATAATAATAATAATAATGATTATTATTATTATTATTATTATTATTATTATTATTATTATTATTATTATTATACTAATAATAATACCAAACCACTCTAGACAATAAACTCATTAAAATGTTATTCCTGTGACAGACATTAGCGTAACATTTGTGCCCGGTAGTAAACTAAAGAGTGTTGTCATTATTAAAAGACTGCGTTAGAATGTTTAATTTAAGCCAAATTATCCGTGAGATTTTAATTGATTAGTATAGATTAGCAGGACTAATACAATAATACAACAAAAACCACTGCCAGTAAAATTAGCCAGCGGTGTCGGTATGCCTGTAAATGTTGGTATAATAATAAATCAAGATACAAATCGCAAACTAGCTGAATGTTCATATGAAGCACACAAATATAACTACAGATTTAATAGCGGGAACTTGTCTTCGCGTTAGACGATTGCAATTATAATAAAAATGTTTATACTTGTATCTGATGCAGCAGTTTCTATTGATTCAACGTACTCCAGGACGAGTATGTGCTTGATTATCAATATTATTATTATGGTGTAAAACAACCAAATCAACATGGGCGAATTGGATTACAAGTTCAGGATACAATTATTTATTTTTGTAACAGCTGAAGCATTTATTGAAGTAGAAGGTGAATGTTTGAAAACATATAATAATTATTGCTAAAACGAATTATGACGTTGTTTTGATAGCCCTACCTATATGAATGAAATATTGAATCGATTCATAAAGACGTCGGAGTTATCACAACAACATTGGGTCTAGCAAGATATTCGGATCATAATACAATATCAGCTGGTCAGTCAATGATGTTTGCTAAGGACACTTTTATAATTCATGATCATGAAAACGCAACGAATGGTAATGTAAGAAACACTGCACGAGCTTCATAAAAATCTCCAGTAATATCGATGACTGATAATTTCACCTTAGGATTTGCTACATGTCGATAAATATTATTTGGATTTGATATACATGTTAGAAAAGTTATTTTCAGAGGTAGGTATACAGTTGTACTAGTAAGAAAAGCAATAAATGATGATGCAGTCTGGCATGCGTTTAGAGCTGATCCATATAAAATCACGCACTTCATGATAACGTAACGCTATCGTAACTTTCGCTGTGGATGCTTTTAATAACTCCATCACTAGCCGAAGAACAATACAGATGTATGAAGAAATAACAGATTATCAAAGACGGTTTGATCCAGAATTATAGGAGTTTAAACTGTTGGTATATTGCAACTGAATAAAGTTCATTCTAAACACAATGCGGCACATAATTAAAGAAACAAATTTCAACGATTTTTGTAATTAAGATGAGAAGATGATTTGATAGTTGCAAGTATAATAACAGTTCGTAATATACTTCAACAACTATTATGTTTGTTACCTACTGAATATTTTTAAATATATCCATCCTTTTATGTTATTGCCCAGCAGATACTCGACGACAGATTATTGAACATGATATACCAGGATGGTCGGAGAAACAAAATCTCGTGTTTAAGTTATAGATCTTACTACACTTTACATTGTATGTGTAGTTACACCACAAATATGATCGGTTGCTCTTTCTCTATCACATTCATGTTCAACGGGGCATATCCATATCTTACATATGTTGTCTGTGATTGCATTTCTAGGTTTCATAGAACATTGTTCGAGTAACCTCATTATTTAAGGACGTTATTCATGAATATGTTTTGTTTGATATCGATCGCCAAATAGCCACTCAGTAAGTATTCAGTAAAAATCGTTCACCGAGTGTGTGATCTCGATGAATTGCTGTATGTCATCGTCTGATTTTGCCGTCAAGTTAGTGCTCCAGATATGATACTGCACCAATGTATTCTTTGACAGGATCAACTTGTAGTAGTTAAGGCTATTGCACGTGTCATCGATGATAAATTCTACTGCTAATAATTAAATCATTATCTCAACCGAATACTTTATCATGACCGATTCGATATCTTAATCCAGAATCTTGTACATTTATTGTTGTAAATCAGTGTTTAGTTGATTAGCACGCTAAATAGATTTCTAAAAAGAGTATAATCCATATGTCCATTATACCAGGTTTGTCGAATATTTCTTAACGTGTATGTATCAACTCCGTTAAACACAGCAAGAATATTACAGTTAACTCTAATCACTTTTGGAATTTGTGTATATCTCTGAGTAACAAATCACATGTGCGTTGTATGCCTTCCTCGGGAAAATATTGTAGCTAAATTTGATTGTTTTTCCAGCATTACATCACCATATACTACTAACTTAGTAATACTATCATCAATATTAGCAACGTTCGGTGTTTCATCAATATGAGTGATACAAATAATACTATCACCTTCATTTATCGTTGCCGCGATCTCATTAAAAAATTTTAACACATCGTGCCACCTCTTATCATCAGCAGACCGAGCGATCAAGTAAAACGTGTCCCATTTTAACGATCTCATTATCAAATTAAATAACAGTTGCATCTTGACACTCCCAGATGGTCAAATTATAATCATGCCAATATACTTTAGTATCGCTGGAATGTGTTTAACATTTTCTTGTCAATTACATTCATGTTTTTAAAAATAACAGTATGGATATATACTGTGTTAGATGTAAAGCGCGTACCCCAACATATACACTAACACCAATCACAACAACATATATAATAGATCAGCGATTATGGGTAAGTGGGAACGATGCGGTACAAAGAATTTTAAATTTTTCCGAGATGACAAATCGAATTATAAAAAAATAAGGAGGTGATATTGCAGCAAAATTAATAAACTTACCAGGTACTCCGTGGGCAAAATATCCAGAAGAAAAGCATCTTCGGTATATAATTACTGTAGCCAATGCACTCAAGTTGATATCAGACTTGATAATCTGGATCAATAAAATCCCGGTGAGTATCCGATAAACGCTATTTATCGAGCTTGTCACGCACATTATGTATCTTATTAAAGTACCAATCTGCAGTATAGACATGTCGCAGATGTAGAATTAATTCACGCGTTAAATTCTATTACTGATAAATCTTTCAAGGAATCATTAGCTACCTGGTTAATAAAAACCGCGATAGAAGGTATGCTTGTATTAGGGGCTGGTAATTAATATTATTATGGAATCTTTTGATTATAGTCCAAGAGGATATTAGAGAGGTAAAACGGCAATTAATAAACTCGCCGAAGCAGTAAAACGTGTTACTGCAGCATATTGGTTATCACGACAAGCAATATGTCAAATTTATCTACCACCGCCTACAATACTCGAACACGCGCATTTTGATGTCAGGTTTCCAGATGCAGTTCATCGGGCTGATATTTTATTCTTACTACATGCTACTAGACGTTGAGTAACATACAAATACGCATTAACCTTCTTTGATGGTGTGAGAAGATACAAAATGTCAGAGCCGTTATCGACAAAGACAACAGCAGAATAAGATTCTGCGCTTAAGCGAATTTATCAACGATGACCTTTACCATGGTCACAGTTGCTACTGGTTGATTTTGGCGACGATTTCAGGGCGCAGTGTCATCGCTGATGAAACATAGTAATGTCACGATCAGACGAGTACATACTGCAATACACCGTGATCAGGCAATTGTTGAACGATTTAATCGAATATCATGGGTTGCAAGAATACCAAGTGTGATAGCTGCGCTAAATAATGAAAATACTCGAATAAACAAAAACAAATCCGTCGGCGAAATGATTAGTATATATATATATATATATATATATATATATATATATATATATATATATATATATATATATATATATACCTGCACGAAATGATGTATTCGAAACAACCGTTGTTAGGTAATGTTATTATCAGATATTTATATGAGGCGGGTGAACTTGAAGGTGGTAAAAAAGCTACTGATCCTGTTGGGAGTATTGCAACATACAATTTATCTAGCATAACAATATCCTCGTGTAGACCCGCAATCTATAGTCTGGATTTAACTTCTTATCAACGTGAATTCACAAATGAACAATTGCAACTAATGCCAGAGGATACATAATTACCTCCGCGATCACTTAACTAGCGCCTTGACGTCTATTACACTCAAGCCAGGTCAGCATCGTATTTTCGTGTGAATGACCAAGACTACTATCATTCTTATCTACGGTAAATTATCGTGTATATTTATCCGAATATAACCATAGCATTATACAAATCAGCTCGAAAAGTCATTAGTCTGCTGTTGTTTCAGCATCATTATCAATTCAGCATCACTATGATTCAAAATCGCGATTATGTTTTGTCACTTTTTTATAACAAGCGAGTTTGTTTCTTACTTTTTCATCGCTAACAATTTAATATAAATTTAAAGTAACCCTCCATAATTGATTTATTCTTCTAACTCGTGCTACTGTGAGATAAACTAAATTTGAATAATGGATGCGACCATCAATGATCAAAACAAATTATCAGAGATGATTAACCACTTAGACGAATTTATCTTCATTGCGTATCCTAGGGTCAATGGATATTTGTGTTTTATCGCATCCTCGATATCACTGATATCAAGGAGAACAATATCATTTAACACGAGATTCGGTTCCTTAGTATGTCCTAGAATTTCAGCTTCAACAGTCTGTCTTCGTGTATTAGCTGGTCTATACCATAATTGTATTTGCTATTCTGGAAACATTTCTTTGTTTTTCAAATAATTGCCGCTCATGTGTGTATCTGACTATCTTTCTACTTGCCACTATCAAATCGTTTGGTCTCCATTTATCATTAAACTCATTTATAGAAGTTTCTGAAATTGTTTCACGCGATATTTTACATTTAATTGTATCCAAATATAATCTGATTCATTTCTTGAACTCGCGTAATTCAGGATCATTATTAATTTCTTCATAATAATCTACAAGGTACTTAAGCCATTTATGAGGAGACAAACCAACAAATGGTAGTGTTGACCGTGATTGCCACACTTTATATCAGCTGAGAAACATTTTTAATATATCTAACGACACTGTGCATATCACATTCCAAATGATAGGCATGGGCATATATATCTATCGCATTTTGTCAGGAGTACATGCGTCACCTTTATACCAAAATACTATATGATAGGTAAACGATTTCACACCTGTCTCGTTCATATCTCGTGCGAGTCAATTTGTAGGAGTTAAGACCCAAAAATCTTAATTCTGTCTAAATAATTATATAACATGCGTCGTCTTACCACAACGGCCACACCCGTTCAAGTAAATAGTCTTATGTTTACATACTGGATCGGATATAGGTGGCGTTGTCGATAATTCTGCCATTTGATTTCTTTTATAGTAATTATCTTCCACCCTAACATCTGCTGCTTTAGAATACTCATATAACATATCCTGTTGTATTATCCATGATCCCCATAGTGCATCAGCGTTTGTTAAACGAGCCACTGCTTATATGTACTTGCTATTGATATAAAATGAATCCGTAGAAACTCTAACCGCGGTGTCAGGGAATCTATTTATCATCAATAACAGTTTTATTGAAATATCAGCGAAAATAGACGATCTTCGATGCATATACATAGGAGATTCGCCATCGATATAACCAATTATTGTACCAAACCGTGTTCCACTAGATAAGCAAGCATTTCCTCGACTGACAAATATATGTTTCGCTGTTGCATTTGCGATAATAAAATCGTATTCTGTGTCTTCTAGAATTAATCATGGCTAATGTCTCTTGTGATCGTATGATCCGTCTTGAGTAAATTTACCGATTATCATTCTACCGAGACATGTTGCCTTTTTATCACTGATCGCACATCTGCGCTCAAAGATCTCCTTAGATTGTTTAAGTATACAGTCTTTGGAATGATCAGGAATTTTTTTCTTGTAATCGTTTCTAATTCTAAAACAATAAGATCATCAGTTTGTGGTAACCAAACCTTAGTTTGCTTTCTGTATGATATGATTGCCTCGCCGATAATAACCGGTACAACTATTTTTACAATCAATCCTATATCATAATTACACTATTGGTGCCCAGTATTTTTCAGAGAAATGTCTACAAAACCAAACATAACATATAGGATGGAGTCCTTTAGCAAAAACGAATGATATTATACGAGGGAATTCCGTTAGATCAAAATCGGGTAGTGGTCCATTTATCGCAACTCGTGTAATTTCGTGGTGAGTGTTTGCGAATCGTTTAAAATATTCAGCATTCTCTCTGTACCCGAAAACACTTCCCGGATAACAAGCGACCATATTAACTGAAATCACATTTTAGAATCATATTTGGTATTCCACAATCAGCGTGTCCCGATTCGACACAACATTCGCGTATATTCTAGAGACATTAAGATCGTGTTGGATTCCAAAGATTTCTCTCTCTGGCAACGTGAGCAGCAACTGACGGAACTGTAAAATAATTTGTTAGTAATCACTCAGTATTCCCGGTGTCGTGAAAAGATTCCGTGCGATATATTCCGCCGTTAGGTCTTAGAAATTTATCAAATTTGTCATCATTGAAACTCTTTAATAACTATATTGACACACGATTGTTTGTATTTAACGCGTAAATAAAATCAAACATCTTACAGTTCGATCTCGTGGAAATAGTGTTACTGAATTAGTCCACACGTGGGAGGTATGATCAAATGAGATGTATTTGGGCTCCGTTTGATTTATATTTCGATTCGTATAATACTTTCACTGTTATTGTTTTTGCTGTTATTGGCAATCTTTATGATCTTTTTCTAAATCTGATACATATTTGTTTGTAGCTCTGATATCCTCGACCGATTCAGCCCACTCGTTTATCTTTCTACGTCTCAGATCTGTCAGACTATTTCCACGCCACGCATCGCATTTTTAAAATGCTCAGTTATTCGATCAGCGACACAATTTAACGATAAAAAATTCATCGGTTTTAAATAATCAATACTGTGTTTTTCGTTTGTCAGATAAATTCCTTATACAACCGCGAAACAGGATACGATCGCTAATAATACGGTTTGTCAAGACCGGTCAGCAATCCTGGTTTTGAACTTTTACTCACACTCACGATCTTTATATTAGCAAGGACAGGATGATATTATCAGGAATAATCCAATTACCTATTTATGCTAGTAGAAAAAAGTTTACTCTGACAAAATACTTTCCATTATCAAGATGGGCGATGATACTCGCCGCTCGTTTATCGTTCATTATAGCATCAACACTATTATTGGTTGTTAAATGTTGACCATACGCGAGATGCACCATCGCTACTAAATTCCTTCTTGGCATCATTGATTTTATTAATAACATTTTTGTTCCTCGCTAGAGTTCTTACTGGTAAGTAAGGAGAGATTCTATCGAGATTATATTTCTTTTCACAGAGCATGATTTTCGATAATCTATGAAACTCCTCCATACTATAATTAAGACAAGTATATAAATAAAAATAGTATAGATACAATACCCCAGGCAACAAATCAATATAGGTGGTTGATGAAAGGGTCTGTAATTCCTTGAAATAAATCATTTATAAATGAATTCTGCGGTTACCATTCACTAAGTGTGCGACGAGGATAGTATAGGTCACTCCCCTTCAATAAACGAATCTTAAAACTTAAAATGACAAATTTAAATCTAACAAACAAACAAAATAAAAATAAATATAAATGACTTATATCAAATATACGTAACATATCTCATATAAACTTGGTACATTACCCGACATATTGTTTCATCGGCAAGAACAAAAATAATAATTTGAATGTTTTTTCACACTTTCATGTGAAATTTTACAGATATTGACGAATGCAGAATGCGTGACTCTGCGTGTCACAATCACTTGACAGTGCGCAAATACTGATGGAGGCTTTTCATGTCAATGTACAAATGGTTATAACGACAGATACATATATATATATATATATATATATATATATATATATATATATATATATATATATATATATATATATATATATATATATGCATGCATTGAAAAGTTCCACCTTTTTTGTAGGATTATGCTTGAGAGAGTTTTCTTAGTACATCCCAAACACAAGGAATATCAGTTTGATATAAGTCAGATTTAATATCGTGCAATAATTATATTAAATGTGTACTGTTCGGTAAGTAATATATCATTAGATGTTACAATACCAATCATATATACGAAAAACCTCTCTTTTTATATACAGAACAAATTATTCACGTATCAACAATATTCTGCTTGGAGTGCCAGAGACTACACCCAGCTAGGGTTAAGTTGATCGGAATTTTAAAGGCAAATTATAACAATTGTCCTCGTAGTTTTGGGCAATATGTCCTTTATGTGATTTTAGAAAACGTCTACTCGAATCGTACATATGCGGTTTTAAAATTAGGTCAAATGTGATCAATTCGCCTGCAACGTTATGTTTGAAACAAAACTGTTTTCTAGGATCAACGACAATACTAATAATTACGAGTAACTTTAATTTATAATTATATATAAGAATAAGAATAAGAATTATTTTTTCAGACTTCTCAGTCCATACCTCTAAATTATAATGTAGATATAAACATCTTCAACTATTAACTACGCCATGCATTATTAAGTGTAAATTATAGGTTATTAATCTAAAACATCTCAAATGTTCCCATTCCTATTTATCATTCATAAAGATTGATATTATCAAGTTGTGCTTACTTTATGGTGGAGCTGTTTTACATCAGCGACAACAGAATTGGGGGACGTTAATGACACTTTCATTTGACATTTTGCAGATATTGATGAATGCAAAATGCCTGACTCTGCGTGTCACAATCACGGACGGTGCACAAATACGGATGGAGGCTTTTCATGTGAATGTGCAAATGGTTATACGGGTTTTTCGTGTGAAGCGGGTAAGACTATTTCATACTATGATCATATTAAAAAGCCTTATTTGAAATTTTAAAACTTCTTTTCAATCAAACGCATACTATTGATAATAGTGTCCTCGTATTATAGTTTGAATAGAACAAGTGACCAAATTCATGTATTCATCAATGTTACTTAGACGCATGGCTGATATAAAAAAGGATGTTTATTCATTTTAGTTTTGTTGGAATGTATGATTTTCAAAGTTTAACCTTGATTGTGTCGGATTATGTATGAGAAAGTGTGTTTACTACATCCCAAAGTCAAGAAATTGTTTGATATAAGTCAGATTTGATACCATTGCTCGAATTATACAAAATGTATGTACCAGATAATACACTCACCGAGGGTTATGTAGATAGGAATTTTGAAGGGAAATTTGTATTGTTGTTCTCGTAGTGCTGATAAATGTGTCCTTTATGTGCTTTTAAAAAACGTCTCCTCGAATTGTGAATATGATTGATTAAAATTAGGTCAGATGTAATCTAAAACAAATGCTCCAACAACGTTATGTTTGAAAGATTATAATATTAACCACAACAAATGATAATTACGCTGAACGTTAATTAATATTGATATATAGGGTACTAATCTTAACCATGTACATTTTCCCAATTCCTAGTGCAATATATAGCATTCGTTCAAAATATGACAATAATATCAGCTAATCATGAATCTGAAACCATATTTGAAGCTGCTTGAATTAAATTCCTTCGCTGTACGGTATAAGCCGTACATGTGTTATTAGATCAATATATATATATATATATATATATATATATATATATATATATATATATATAAGGGAGTTTCGTGGTTTAAACAAAATCAGAGACTGCTGTGTGTAGGTGTATGTCGAGTTCGGTAACGTGATTACTTAATGGAGCCATTGTTTGATTGTGAAACTGATTAAATCACTCATTCATTCAAAAAGGTCTTGCCTCTGAGTTATCAAAATTAGGTCAGATGTGACCTACAACGCCTACAACGCTGGTGGCGTTAATTATACATTTATGTGACATTTTCCAGATATTGATGAATGCGGAATGTCTCACTGTGCGTGTCACAATTACGGACAGTGCACAACTACTGTTAGTGGCTTTTCATGTCTTTGTAATAATATCTACACCGGATATACATGTGACATGGATAAGAACGTTACATATCCTTATGATGTTTGAGTGTCATTGACCAAATCAATTATTGTTAGATTCATGAATAAAAATATACATTCATTGATATATTAAAAAACTTGTATTTCAACGAATTTAATTGTATTTGTTTATACAGATTTAATAATGATCAATAACAATAATTCTCACACTTTTGGAATTGATACCAAGGTGATCCATCTCCATCATTGCTAGCTGGATTAAACAAAATACCCCACTATTTAAATACAGTCTATTTTATGCATTGGTTAAAGGTAAACGAATCCATATCTCTATTACACTTGGATTAGCACGCTTTAAATATTAAAATGCAACTCTTAACTGATTAATGTAGCTGTTCCAAAGAGCTTAAACTAGAAAATATTTACAAGTCTGAGTCATAGATGCCGCTAAGCCGGTACATGTAAAGCGCCTAATTCTGCTTTGTAGATTTGTAAATACTTTATATAGCACTGGTAGTTATTTAGGTTTGTAATAAAATATAACAATCACATGCTGTAATTTTTGCACAAAACCTGCAAACAACATTCAGTTATTTCTATTGAAAATAAAATGAAAACAAAAACAAGTACCTACCAGGTGTTATTTCCCCTCGTAATGTGATGTTACAATACACAATGGTATAATGTTGAATAAACCTCACCTATTATGCTAGTACCAAACATACATTTAGTTCCACGAACATTAATGATTACTGAATATACGTGAACTTTGTAATTTCAATATTGTCGCGATCAGAAGACATGAAGTAGCATGGTAATGTGTAATGACATTAGTATCATTTCAAGAACGTTTTTGTACCACATAAATCAATTAAAACAATACAGCGACGATTAAACTTGAGATGTGCTTGCTGTGTACTAAATTTAGCAAGTGGTAGCATAATGGGGGATTTTGTCATAGCGGCCTGCAACGCTAACTACATGCTGTCTATCACATAACTCCTCGATCATATTTGTGGATACCTCGTTAACATGCTAATCATGAAATTTTTATCTTCGTGGGTTTATACCAAGATCCGCTGTCTTATTTGACCCATCACCGTGATAGAAGTACCCCAGGAAATAAAAAACAAATTTGAGATGAACCATTTTTCATTTCGCTTCAAAAAAGTATGCATTGACATTCAGTTAGCAATTAATTCCCCGACCACCTGAAGGTAGTGCTTTTCAGTTTGCTTGCGATATCGAAAACTCTATAAATCATAATTGACCGCGGTCGGATTTAATGCGCTTTTTGTAAGCACAATAAACAATATCCAATTGTGTTGCAATCCTGTTCCATCCCAACTATCAACGTAACGTGTCTATTCCATTTTCTATTCCACTAGGGATTTCTATTTCACAGAAAAATTGAAGTTGATATTATTGCGAACGGATCAGATACACACATTATCCGTCAAAGATGTCAGTATTTCCAAGCAGCATACATTTAGATCCACGAACATTATTGATTAATTAATATACGTGCAGTTTGTAATTTCAATATCGTTGCGATCAGAATACAACTAATAGCGGCCTGCAAAGCTAATGTCATGCTGTCTACCACATAGCTCCTCGATCATATTTGTATATACCTCGCTAACACACTAATCGTGAAACTCTTATCTTCGTGGATTTATAATTCACAGAACTTGAAGGTGATATTATTGCGCGCTGATCAATTAAACACATTCTCCGTCAAAGATATCAGTATTTACTGGCGGCACCGAGGCTTCGTTTTCTATATCAGTCTGCAACCCCATGGATTGTTCTTGGGAGAATTTGTTTAACACACCTGAATTCTTAACTGTGAAAATCGACGATGGGCAGAGTAACTGAAAATGTCGTCCTTACTTAATCGATTTATTACGTATTACCTTATGGTGTCGATGGGGTAAGCATATAACCAAGGCCAGTCGTAAGGCTTTCGTTTCGCAATATCGCTAGCGCTACTCAAGTTTCGTCACAGCGAATTCCTAATTGATTGATAAAGGGGAAACAGGCGAGCGGAAAGGGTATACAACTGCTGTCGTTCGATCGTGTAAAACTGTCAGTGTTACAATGTCTTTGTTTGAATCCCATAAAGGAAATCATAAGTTTTTGATTGTTAAGTAAACGGCCTCTGAGGCAAACGGAGACGATTACCCATAAAAGCAGGCAAAGTAATCTGTGACAAAGCTTGAATCAGGTAGCCTAACTACGTGCATGTCATCGATCCACGTACGAGTACTAATGTATACTTCCAATACTCACATACTCTGTTATTGATATCAGTATAGTCAGGTGGCAACGAAGCCTAGTTTTCTATATCGGCCTGCAGCCCCGAAAATCGTTTCTGAGGCGTGATTTTAAAACCTAGTAAGTTCTGGATGTGAGAGTAAAGAATGGCAACAGCGGCTGAAATATCGTAAGTTCTTACTCGAAGTTAGACTCTTGCACCAAATAGTGTCGACATGGTAAGCACATAATCACATCTACTGGTAAGACTTTGTGTGAAACGTTTACCATAAGACTATGTCTATATGGATTTAAATTCAAACATACTTTTCATCACATCCCCCCATATTGTTTAATGACAGATAATACGGCGCATGGAACGGGGATACTAGTGTTGTTTTGTATAAAGCTGCCATTTTTTAATCGTGCGTTGATTCATGTCGATACAAATGCCTCGATTTGTCCTTTGTCAATTACACAGCACTATAAGCGAACGAGGGCTATGAACAGAAAATGCAGGCAGAGCAGGTTTTAAAGTAGATATCCACCGTAGATTCACAGCGTGAGTGGTATTCGTTCTTGTAGGAGCACTAATGTTTAATTCGAATTGACCTAGTGCAATGCAGAATATTTAAATATGTTTGATTATATGACTAAAATACCAGATTCATGAATGCAACTTTCACATAATCTCTGCAAAACTGATTTTCCGTTATAGACATTACGGACATGCTCGTATCACGCAACAATATGTAAAAAAAATTGAAGCAGGGTATTATTTCTCCTTCAATAATGCTTCATATTTTATCTCATTGAGAGCGGCACAAAGGAGTTGAATGTTGATGCTATAATACTAATAGTTATAATAATTATTATAATACTACTACTACTAATAACAATACTAATAAGGATTTTGAATAGCACATAATCTCTAGAAGCTTTAAATGCTTTACATCATTAGGACACTCCTATAAAAAAAAATGCATATAATGATATGATTACATGTATAATAAAATGATTACAGAAAAACAAACACCTTGCAATCAGAAAAATATAAAACATGCTGAAAACATGTAAGGGATGAAACATTATTAGGTCTTTAAGTTTGTTCTTACAGTTGAAAAAGGTGAGTTAATGAGCAATATCGAATGGATAACCAGTGTATAGTACAGATCAGTGGGGTGGGGTGTTTTGATCGTGGTAGATATGAGCAGCTGTGTTGTAAACATTCTGAAGATTTTGGAGTAGATATTGAGACGAACCAGACGTAATTGGATTACAATAGTCCCGTCTTGAAAGTACTAATGAACACAAACGTTTTAGTGGAATCAACTGAATATGTATTTGCGAATGGAGATGATGAGTCTTAGCTCAATATATGCAGTCTTGCTGGTGTTCATGACATGGTGGTGCATTGTGCGATTACTGTCAAGAATGGCAACTAGGTTTCTTACTGACTGAGTAAAATTTAATGTTAGTGTTGCTGATATGTATTGTTTGATGTAAAATGTGTGAATGAGAAAGTATTTGTGTTGTGCTAGGAATGGCCCCCGTTTTGACATCATTCGTTTGCAGATTATTACATGTTATCTATGAGTTCACATCAGGAACTCTCACACCTTAGATTTTAGCATCAACGTTAGTGGCTTGTTTTGTATATGTGGGTGCAATCAACATACAATAGGTGAGACACTTCATGATGATATATGACGTTTGAGAGATGCTAGGTGAATATAATGAGGTGAAAATTTCCAAAATCAGACCTCTTATAATCACGATAAAATGGGGTGGTGTCTAATCCATTTGTGGACACCAGTTGTTATTTATTGACCACGTATGACTTGAATCACAGGAAGGCGGTATCATGAATGAAAAAACAATGCTAAAGACAGTTAAGTAAAGTATCATGGTGTATTGTGTAAAATGCTTCGTACACATCCATGAGGCTGATGACTACTGTTTCTGCTTTCCAAAGTAGAGATAATGTCATTAAATACTTTCAGACGAGCAGTATAATTAATGTGGCAAGGGCGATATGCAAACTGTAAATTGCTAAATGAAATGATTTTCTTAATTGAGATGTCCTATGAGATGATTTAGAGCAACCCTTTCTAAACTTTTCGATATGAATAGGAAATTAAAAGATGGGTGGTAGTTCTGTAAATCGTTATGGTCGGATGTTTGTTTCTTCAGAAGAGGCTTTACAATAACAGCTTTTAAAATGATGAGAAGTTCTCGGATGAGAGAGGTATTATTAAGATCAGTGAAGGCAATACGGGATTGAATCACTCAATCAGCAGCGATGCTGGAATTGGATCAAGTTCACATTCCTTTGGTGCACTCTTCGTCGCGATTGTACATACTACATCCACAGGTACAGTTAAAAATTCCGCCAACTGTTGCCGCTGAAATTTTGGATCGCAAATGTATGGTCATGATTAATCAATTGAAATATTATTGCCAAGCTTATCTCCAATGGGTGGTACATTGTCATGGAAGAAATTTGCAAACATGTCGACTAGAGAGGCATAGATTGAACGTGGTGTACATTTGTTCCTTGGCATTAGTTTGTTAGTAATCTAAGCGAGCTATTTGCAACTGGAACCTTTCGTGATCTTAGTACTTACGTAGTCTGATTCCACTGCATGGATTATGTATGTTTGTGACGTTTTATTTATCAGCATCATATATTTGCTGGTGAATATTTAGTGTGGATGAAAGCCAAAGCTTTACTGCGGTCTATTTTATCAGTGCCAAGGTGGATAACCTCAATATGCCACGGAGAAAACGTTTGAATTGATGAATTGATTATCTGTGCTTTGTGGCTGTGTAATGATTGTCAAGCAATGAATGTTTTTAGTTATTGTGTCGCCCTGCTGTAGCAGGTAAGCGATTTGTTAGGATTGCTTGGATGTCGTTCATTAGTTTTGTTCTATTTATTATACGGAGGATTCTCCAATTAAGGAATTAAAGGTGGATGATTAGGGACTGATATGTCAAGATGGCATATACTGCATAGGTGATCTGATCCAAGTTCTTAAGATACCAAGAGGACCGTATAATATGATCATTGCGTCATTGAAAAATCCAGCTTAAAATGTGATCATTGTTAAGGGTGGTTTGGTTAACTGACTCATTGAGGCTGAACACATTTAGGAAATTTATGAGTGTTGATCTGCATATGTTTCTAAGACAATCAAAGTGAAAGTTGAAATCACCAAGAATAATCCGGTTGCCAGATGTCGAATTTCTATACTGCAGAAGATTCAGAAATTGCTCCAAAAATGATTAAGTCACCTTGTTTTTTCTGTTAGGTGGAGGTCGGTAGAGACATAAGAAAACTGACTGACATTTGTTTCAGTGTGAGTGTGCCTTGGACTAGTTGAAACGATGTTTGGTAGAAATTGAAGGATGTGGTATGTTTAAGACATTTGGTCATGAAGTTCTTTGTAATGACAGCAATTCCACCTGCGCGAGCGTGGCAGGGGAACGAATTGATGTAATAACCGGTGGGTGTTAGATCCGCGCACTTGTCCCCATACCTGATGTTTTTAATCACGAGACAGTCAGGGAGACGTCGATATGCTGATTCAACAATAACCAGATCGATGTTGGATACCACAGTCGCCGCATGTAATGTCGCAGTCACGCCAGGAGTGACAGCGTACGCTAATGGTGTGACCTTGTATATTTTGTAATACCCGTCCGGAGAAAGCATTTTTCAGTGGTTTCAGGTTGAGACGTGTTAATGTATTGTTACCATGTGAAGTCGATATGTGTTTTTATAGACGTAATCTCCAGGACAACTACGTACAAACACGAGGTTTTACCAATCATCTTTCCAGATCCACTCACCCATCAACATGATTAGTTAGTACAGCGTTCATTGTCACTGATAATGCCACATGTAATAGCGTCGAGAAAAGAGAAATGCATAGGAAGCACTTACTAGAGAATGTCGTTCAACAAGGATGTGGACCTGGAGATTAATATTTTGGTCGAAACCACACTCATTGACATTTATATACGATTTAGCTTCCGTGAAAAGGACACGTTTGTAGACTCTTACTGATCCCGATCCGCAGACACGAGATACATGTTATGGCAAAACAAGGGAACTTTCAATTTTTGTGCGACTTGATGGTGTGGCATATGTGTTATCGATCACATGTTGCAATCTAAAATTATTAGATTATCGACATGACACGCATCTTATATAATATTTGCTGCTCGCTGAGTGTTCTCTGATGTGCGCCAGTGTACTGGACAAGCAGGACAGTTCACCAAAGAAACCCCAAGTTGGGTTTATAATTGCACACGCTTAATGATTCTGCTAACCTGTCTCTGTCGAATTAGATTGCGTTAATGTTGGTGTCATTATTACATTTACATAGTCCTGTTGATAACCAGTATATCCCGCATCGTTAGACAACTGGGTTCCTACACTGCCTTCTTTTGACCGCAATATTTCTACCCCGAACGTATTGCCATTTATATAACTCCCCGTGACTGCAGGCATCCTGTGAGTTCATTTTGCCGTTTGTGCCTACTCTCGAGGCTAAGAACCGTTTGCAACCGATCTTTCGCCAGATGTTTTATGTATATATTTTTATCTTTTCTCTGCAACGAATTTGCGTTAGTAACATCATGTCATCTTCTCATCCAATCTTTATGTGCCTACAGATCATTCATTTTCATTTTCCACAGTCGTGTCTTTTGCTTAATTCGTACTGTTGTAGTAACTTAAATACCTTCTCGCCACGGCATAGATTTCAATAATAAGATGTTATTTCTTCCTTTCCGCGGATGCTTGTAGCTGGCCCTCGATCTATTACATTCTTTGCTCATCATCGATAAGAAGAGTGTTGCTCAGTCACCTTGAATGAGTTCGAATTGATTCACTTCCCAGGGTACAGAGCAGAGCAACCACGTGCTCATGGACCGCCTACGTGTAGATATCTGATTTGGTACCATAGGTAAGAACTGAACGCCAATTGGGGACCAAAGGTAGTCATGCTACTCCCGAAGGAGCAATACGTTCCCTCCCAACAAGGCAGTACTTTCCCAGAACACCCATAATACATGCAAAGTATATATCGGCTCTTATCTAAAACATCACAAATTTCATCATTCCTAGTGCAATATTTATCATTTG